>CM040806.1:2197323-2574823 GCA_022829025.1 Squalius cephalus
GTAACACATGTAATGCTGATAGTTAATGTTAAAGCATGAACTAATGTTAACTAGCAGGAGCTCACTGAAGTGTTCGCAGGAAACTGAATAACTGTGTCAAATCTTGACATACTAAATCAATTATGAGATTAAAAAGTCTCAAATATTAGATAAAGTCAAAATCATGACATACTAAATCAATTATGAGATTAAAAAGTCTCAAATATGAGATAAAGTAAAAATCATGACATACTAAATCAATTACGAGATTAAAACGTCTCAAATATGAGATAAAGTCAAAATCATGACATACTAAATCAATTACGAGATTAAAAAGTCTCAAATATGAGATAAAGTAAAAATCATGACATACTAAATCGATTACGAGATTAAAACGTCTCAAATATGAGATAGTAAAAATCATGACATACTAAATCGATTACGAGATTAAAACGTCTCAAATATGAGATAGTCAAAATCATGACATACTAAATCGATTACGAGATTAAAACGTCTCAAATATGAGATAAAGTCAAAATCATGACATACTAAATCAATTACGAGATTAAAAAGTCTCAAATATGAGATAAAGTCAAAATCATGACATACTAAATCAATTACGAGATTAAAACGTCTCAAATATGAGATAAAGTCAAAATCATGACATACTAAATCAATTACGAGATTAAAAAGTCTCAAATATGAGATAAAGTCAAAATCATGACATACTAAATCGATTACGAGATTAAAACGTCTCAAATATGAGATAAAGTCAAAATCATGACATACTAAATCGATTACGAGATTAAAACGTCTCAAATATGAGATAAAGTCAAAATCATGACATACTAAATCAATTACGAGATTAAAACGTCTCAAATATGAGATAAAGTAAAAATCATGACATACTAAATCAATTACGAGATTAAAAAGTCTCAAATATGAGATAAAGTAAAAATCATGACATACTAAATCGATTACGAGATTAAAACGTCTCAAATATGAGATAGTCAAAATCATGACATACTAAATCGATTACGAGATTAAAACGTCTCAAATATGAGATAGTCAAAATCATGACATACTAAATCGATTACGAGATTAAAACGTCTCAAATATGAGATAAAGTAAAAATCATGACATACTAAATCGATTACGAGATTAAAACGTCTCAAATATGAGATAGTCAAAATCATGACATACTAAATCGATTACGAGATTAAAACGTCTCAAATATGAGATAAAGTAAAAATCATGACATACTAAATCAATTACGAGATTAAAAAGTCTCAAATATGAGATAAAGTAAAAATCATGACATACTAAATCGATTACGAGATTAAAACGTCTCAAATATGAGATAGTCAAAATCATGACATACTAAATCGATTACGAGATTAAAACGTCTCAAATATGAGATAAAGTCAAAATCATGACATACTAAATCAATTACGAGATTAAAACGTCTCAAATATGAGATAAAGTCAAAATCTTGACATACTAAATCAATTACGAGATTAAAAAGTCTCAAATATGAGATAAAGTCAAAATCTTGACATACTAAATCAATTATGAGATTAAAAAGTCTCAAATATGAGATAAAGTCAAAATCATGACATACTAAATCAATTACGAGATGAAAAGTCAAAAGTATGTATTGCTGATGGTTAATGTTAATGCTTGAACTAATGTTAGGGATCTTACAGTAGTGTCCTCAGGTGCTGTAACTGGATAACTGTGTGTGTTTACTGTTTGATCTGCTTCTGTAATGTTGTAAACGGAAACTCCCTGATTGTGTAAGAGTGAAAGCTCATTCACAGGTGAACTGGAGCAGAACAGACTCTGAACCCTCAGGATGAAAGTGAAAGGTGTGCTTCCACGTCTATCTTTATAACCACTCAGGGCTTTTTTTGGCTTGCTTCCGGCCAAACATTGGAGTATTGCCATGGCAACGCGTGGGCGCAGGTGTGGCGCGCGCACCTGTGCTGCGTCAGGTGAGAGGCTTCCCTCGGGGACGGGCTCCGGTTGCCAGGCGACCGCATACTTGACAAACAAGCGCTCACATTCCACAGGATCTCCCGGGAAAGGAGCACCTTTGTTGTTGTTGTTGTTGCCATGGCGCTGTGATGACGTCGCGTGACGCACGCGCAAACCGCCACGGGGAACCCACTGGACAAGTCCCGCTCTGGTGGGTGTGAACGTGGGAATTCCGGCAGATTGTGTTTTTAAATTCATTTTGGCCTTTAAAAATATATATATTTTCACTAACACTTCAGAATAATGTTTCTTTAGTTAACATGAAAAGTAAAGCATTTATTAATCTTAATCTTAACATTTAGTCATGCATTATTAAAATCAAAAGTTGTATCTGTTAATATTATTTAATGGACTTGCACTAACAATGAACAGCTGTATTTTTATTAACTAACATTAACAATGAGTGTTACAATGTATAATTCTTTTTTTTAAAGGGTTACACTTTATTTTAAGGTCTAATTGTTACAATGTAATTAAATATTTAAGTACTGAGTGATATTAATTAACAACATGCACTTACTATAGGGTTAAGATTAGGGTTTGGTTGAGGGTTAGTTGCATGTAATTATGCATAATTTACTGTTATTACTATGGTAATTTCATGTAACAAGGTCACTGTATTATACACTGTTACACTTATATAGTGTTACAATGTAACGTGTGTTACAAACTGTACATTTTGGTGGGAAACACATTTTGCATTTACCCAAAATATCATTTAAGATTGAAAATGTATTTTCCTGCTCCTTGAAGAACATCTTGCAATATATTTTTGCATTAAAATTAATATATATATATATTTTGGTAACACTTTATTTTACAGTGTCTTTGTAACACACATTAAATGTAGTAATGACTTTAACATAACACCATAATCCAAACCATAACCCTATATAAGTACATGTAGTTCATTAATATTACTCAGTACTGTAACACTGTAACACCGACACCTTAAAATAAAGTGTAACATGTGTATTTTTTAAAACACATTTAGATTTTTTGGTTACACCTTATTTTAAGGTGTCGGTGTTACAGTGTTACAGTACTGAGTAATATTAATGAACTACATGTACTTATATAGGGTTATGGTTTGGATTATGGTGTTATGTTAAAGTCATTACTACATTTAATGTGTGTTACAAAGACACTGTAAAATGAAGTGTTACCAAAATATAAATTAATTTCAATGCAAAAATGACCGTGTAATTATTATGTAAGTACTGAGTAATAATAATTAACTACATGTACTAACTATAGGGTTAATATTAGGGTTTGGTTTAGGGTGAGTTGCATGTAATTATGCATAATTTACAGTAATTACTACATGTAACGCGTAACAAAGACACTGTAAAATAATTTTTTTTCTGGTGTAGTCCCACATAAAAGTGATGTTCTGGTTCTCATCATTGATTTTAAGCGACGTTACACACACACTTTATTAACGAGCGCTGGAGACGAACGTCTCGCGGTGTGTGAACATGACGTTACATGTGCTTGAATCTGCAGATCAGAGAAACTGTGTTGAAGAAGATGTAGAGTATTAACCCGATGGAGGACACAACGGGTTTAACATTTCATTATTATTATTCGTTGAAGCGGGAACACTTTACAATAAGGTTCATTAGTTAATATATTAACATAAAATAACAATGAGCGATACATTTATTACAGTATTTATAATCTTTGTTAATGTTAGTTAATAATAATCCAGCTGTTCATTGTTCATGTTAGTTCACAGTTCATTAACTAATGTTAACAAATACAACCTTTGATTTTAATAATGTATTAGTAAATGTTGAAATTAATATTAACAAAGATTACTTAATGCTGTAGAAGTATTGTTCATTCTTAGTTCATGCTAACTATGTTATGTCAGGCCATCACCTTTTTTAAGTCCACTTTAAATCCTTGTACATTAAAAAAAATATATAATGTTTTAAGCCAGTGCAAGAATGTCTAGTAAATATTACATTATTTACAGTCAAACGTCTTGTACTTCTTGCCAAGAAAAACATCTGCATATATAAAAGTCATCTGATGTTTCTCTCAGTGTAACGAGAATCTGTTAATCTGGACTCGGCCGTAATGAAACCCTGATAACAACACTGAGCCACGAGGTCATGAGGACTTGCAGACGGCAGAAATGTGAAATAATGAGGTGATGTTGTTTTTACTAAAATCTACATAAATTAAATTCTGTCTGGTGTTAATAATATCAGTCACAGAGACACGAATGACTGGTAAAGACTCATTAACTCTTAAAAGCAGATTACAGACTCACAAACCACTGTGAACACACTGAAGATCACAGTATATATATGTAAAACACAGACGCGTGTCCAGACGAGATCCGGCATGTTATTGATCGTCCAACATGATGTTTAACATCTCATCTGTGGTTTCAGAAGCTTCATGTCAGATATTTATTGATATAACACTCGTGATAATGCAGTTTCTGCAGTCAGTGTTTGTCTATTATCTGAAGACCTGATTTTGTCACTCAAATGAACAGCTTTTATATGAACCTGTAAATGAAATTATGAAATAAATCTAAATTATGAGATAAAGTCGAAATTATGACATACTAAGTAAACCAATTATGAGATTAAAAATTAAGAATTATGAGATAAAGTCAGAATTATGATATACTAAGTAAACCAATTATGAGATTAAAAAGTCAAAATTTTGATATACTAAATCAATTATGAGATTAAAAAGTGAAAATTATGGCTTTCTGTGCCATTATGACTTTTTAAGTCATGATTTCAACTTTGTATGTATCTCCTCGTCCAACATGATGTTTAACATCTCATCTGTGGTTTCAGAAGCTTCATGTCAGATATTTATTGATATAATACTCGTGATAATGCAGTATTTGCAGTAAGTATTTGTCTATTATCTCAAGACCTGATTTTGTCACTCAGTTTTTATATGAACCTGTAAATGAAGCATGGATACAGCTCGAAGCTAATGCACATGCACATCTAAACATTAGTTTAGTGTGTCCCAATACGAGCAAACTGCCTTAAAGGTGCATTGCGCAAGTCTCTGAGTTTTTGCAGAACTATGCCCCCTTCTGGCGACACACGAAACTGCAACCAGAGTTGTGCACGCGGTTACATGGAGTTTGCGTTGGGGTTTGGGATGAACTAGAAGCCGGTCTCTTTGAATCCATCTTCTACTTTTGCAAAAGTCGCTCGAGTTGTCTTCGCTGATGCGGATAATGGCGGCGAATACACAAACCTGCCAGACATAACCAGGTGACCGTGAACGCGCATGACGTCACGCCCAGTCGATTCCGTCCCGAATCCCTCTTATTTATTTTACTGTACAGGATTATAGAGGCAATCGCAGTGATCATAGAAGGGCTCATTCAGCCCATCAGGCAATTGTTTAAGCATGTATGGGTTAGAAAAACGGGTATTTTTAACATGAAAAGTTGCTTAATGCACCTTTAAACATGGACCAAAACTAATGTTTCTAAAGCCGGTGAGTGGATGTTGAGAGATTGTCAGATCTGTGGCGCCCTCTGCTGGCAGACACTGGACATCAACTCAATATCTCTCATAACATACAGTTTACACTGAAGCATTCATGTGTTCAAGCAACATTGACAACATTATAAACCATAAACTATACTCTGCAAAAAAAAAAAAAAAAAAAAAAAGCTTTTCTTACTTAGTATTTTTGTCTTGTTTCCAGTCCAAATATCAAACATTTCTTAAATCAAGATGCATTTACTAGAGGAGTAAAATGACACAAGATATTATGTCCTGTTTTCCGGGAGAATTTTTGCTTAAAACAAGCACAATGATCTGCCAGTGGGGTCAGAAATATAATCTTAATTCAAACAGAAACAACATTATTTTTCTGACCCCATTGGCAGATCATTTTGCTTGTTTTAAGCAACAACTCACTTCATTTTGATTTATTTCCCCCAAAACAAGACATAATATCTTATGTCATTTTACTCCTCTAGTAAATGCTTCTTGATTTAAGAAATGTTTGATATTTGGACTGGAAAGAAGACAAAAATACTACGTAAGAAAAGCATTTTTTTGCACTGTAGTGTTAAAAATTAAATCAAATATAGGTGATGAAATCTTGAGCATCAGTAATTATTTTACTAATTGCAATAGATTCATCTTTCCATCCACTTCTGGAGCAAATGTGTGGAGAATTCATTGTTCATATCAAGAAACAGTTTAGTGTGAAAGAGAGATCAGGACCAACACATGAGAACAAACTAAAACTAACAAAAAATAAATCTTAATTCAAGTGGAGAACAAGATTATGTTTCTTTCCCCATTGGTAGATCATGTGCTTGTTTTAAACAAAAACTCACTTAATTTTATTTATTTATTTATTTTCATCAGAAAACAAGATTTCTCATGTCATTTTACTTCTCTAGTAAATGCTTCTTGATTTAAGATTTTTTTTTTTAAATATTTTGACTGGAAACAAGACAAAAATACTAAGTAAGATTTTTTTTTTTTTTGCAGTGTAAATATTATAACATTCATATTTATTAATTTAGCAGACACTTTTATCCAAAGAGACTGATATGACTGATTTCTGTCTTGTTTTCCAGCACAAATATCCAAACATTCTCAAATCAAGACATTTACTGGAGAAGAAGCGAAATGACTGAAGATATTAAGTGTTGTTTTCTGAAATAATTATCAAATGAAGTGAGTTTGTGTTTAAAACGAGAGCAAATATCTGACAATGGAGTTTTTGCTTTGAATAAAGTTATTTTTCTGACTCCATTGGCAGATATTTGTTCTTGTTTTAAGCACAAACTCACTTCATTTGATAATTATTTCGGAAAAAAATTTTCGTCAATGCATCAACTATGCATGACAATAATGTGTGAATATGTTTACAATCATTTGCAATACAATATTTAAGGCCTTAAAAAGGTCTAAAATCAGAGCAGAAAGTCTTAGATTTATGAAGTCATGGCATTAAATGTTGCATGCATGGGAAAAAATATGTTCTTCCTCAATATTTCTGTCCTGTTTCCAATAAAAATATCAAAACATCTTTAAAGGCACAATATGTAACTTTTTTGCTTTAAAAATAGCAAAAATCACTATATCTATGTTATATATATTTTTTAGTTGTGTACTTACATTATCCCGACTGTTTCCAACAACTTTCAAACCAGGAGAAATTTGTAATTTAATTCGAAGACACGTCACGTTTCTTTATTTCCGTTTTGTCGCCGTCAATGCCGTCATATCCGCGTTGTCCCTGGTTTCCGCTCGTGCTGCCATAGCAACCAGAGCCCTCTGATAGTAACCAAGGCGACTGACGTGGACCACTGTGTAGTTCATAATGTCTATCTGCACGCTGTTGTTGTTTCGTTCAAACATTATGGACCATGGCAAGCAGACTTCGGATAAAAACGGAGAACTAAAACTTAGCACTTGTTGCGTCATCAAACTACGCCTTTGTTATTGTAAGAGGTTAGCGACCCCTAGTGGCGAAAAATGCCATACTGTACGTTTAAATCAAGATTCATCTTGATGATCATTTCAAGATCGATTACTGGAGAAGCAAATGCAAAATGAAGTCTTGAAAAATGTAAGCGTGTTTATACTTAAAAACACATGACAAATATCTGTCAATTAGTTATGAAAACGTCCCTCTGAATTGAGTTGATTTTTATTTACCCCATTGGCAGATATTTACTCTTGTTTTGATCAATTTCACTGAAAATAAGACTTCATGTTTTATGTAATTTCTTTTTATCTCCAGTAAATGTAACTTAATTTATGAATGTTTAGATGTTTGTACTGGAAAACAACTTACAATCCTGAACACTGAGACTGAACTGGTGCATTACTGCCATCATCTGAGTGAACACACACATTACACACATTAAATATATATATAGTGTGTGTGTAATGTGTGTGTTCCCCCAGATGATGGCAGTAATGCACCAGTTCAGTCTCAGTGTTCAGGATTGAGCTCTTCTTCATCTGATGGAAATAATGTGTGTTTAATGAGAGAAATGAAGTGTGTGTGAGCTGGAGTTTATCATGATGAGACACACACCTGTAGATTACTCTGAATCTCTGAAATTATGTTTGAGCTTTTATCCTATAAACAATCGGATAAAGTACATCATCATCATCATCATCACCATCATCATCATCATCATCATAGATCATGAGAAGGTGGTTAACTTCATTCTCACAGCGGATTATTAGTTCATGAGTGAAATATTATTCACACTGAAGCTGAATGTGAAATTATACTCTGTCTTTAATTGCAGTGGTTTTAATTTTTCTAACATATTCTGTACAGAAATAATTAGATTATTAGGAAAACATATGTGAGACTCCTTGTAATGCATTCATCTCTAATCCATGATTTATGAATATTCTCCAGATAGGAGATTATGGATATTTGATCATCATCATCATCATCATCATCAGATGAATCCAGTCTCTGGTAAGAATATTAATCATTCACTTTATTTCCAGTTTGTAGTTTTAAAGAAAGTGAGAAACAGGTTTAATATGATGATAAATAATGAGAATAATCATAATTCTGTCAGATCATCAAACATGAGCTTCATCAACACACAGAATAAAGCTTTGATTGAGCCGTTAACACACGATTCACTACATTTATAAAACTATTATATATTAATGAGCTTGGACTTAAATGTGACATCTTTGTGTTTAGTTCTGCTTTAATGAACTGTTCTGTTCCTGTTAGATTTCTAAGAAACTCTTCTGATCTTATTAAAACTCATAATGTGGATCATATTCCCTGATCAACTGTAAGATCTGGACATGTGCTTCATTTATGATGCTGTCAAATATTTGCATATGGAGATTTAGTAATTCTGCTGTGATCCTGTAGAGAAACACTGATTTACACGAGCTCTGAAAGAGGAATATTAGTTTATTTCATAAATGTCTGAATTCCTTCATTCATAAATCAGGATTATTTCTGAGATGTTGATGACAGTGAAACTGATTCAGCTTCACAAACACATGAAAGATTATATATTATATTTTCTGGCTAGTTTACTTTAGTTTTTTTTTATTTAGTTTTTTATAATACACCATACTTTCACCCAAAATGAATATATATATTTTTTTAAATGGCTAAATCTTATATAACATTATCATGGACATTATCCACCAATAATAAAAACATCCCTGCAAAAAACATACATTTTCTTGTCACACCGAGCAGATTACAGCCATAAACACACACACACATGTCCATAAACACACACACATGTCCATAAACACACCAGAACCACACAGGGTCAAAGGTCACATGGCATCATAAAACACCCATATAAGGACATCCTGTCATAAAACCATGAAGAAATGGTCATAAATTCAATTCAAATTCAAAAAGCTTTATTGTCTATCCCCACAGGGGTAGAAAATTGTCTTTAGACAAGAGGCTCAACAAACAATATACAACTAACAATACACAGCTAACAACAATAAAATACAACAGACAACCACATAATTTAAGATAAACCCCTCCCCTATTTCCTATTTAAAATATCAACGGCCGTCGGGATAAAAGACTTCTTATATTTGACCTTTTTCGCCAAAGGTACTTTAAATCGTCTACCAGACGGAAGTAAATCAAATGAGCTGTGCAGAGGATGGGCAGAGTCTGACACAATAGCAGATGCTTTCCATGATCATTCATTCAAATGATCAAATCATTTTTGACATAAGCTACTTCATATAGCTACTAATATATCACACTGTACAAGTTACTTTAACTTCTTATCAGTTGTTGCTTTCCCTGGGAATCCCTGGGATTGCATTTCAAGCGACACATTTACACTGTTATCCGTTCTTGTAAATATCCAGTGAGGGTTCAACCACAAGTGCTCACTAATGTACCTATACCCTTTTATTCTGTCACAGTGTTGAGTACTAATATAACTCAACAAAATTCATAATGATACATGACACAACCACCTAACACTGAAAACAAAGCCATTTTTGTCACCCGAGTATGAGAGAAAGAAAATGTTCAACCCCCATAAAATAGTTCTGCAAGGGAAAATAAAAAGTACCGCAAGGGAGAGCTGCGAGAGAAATGAAACCAACAGTAAAGAACAGAGTAAACCTCGAACGTTTCCCATCATGATTTAGCAGAAAACTCAAGCAAAGAGATCTTTAGTCTGAAACACTACTCAAAAATACCTTAACAAGCTGGATTGTAATTGCCTTGTCTCTATTTTAACATAGAATACTGCTTTAATTGAAAAAAAAAAATTACATTTTGTTTTCAATTGTAAAAAAATAGCTAATAAAAGTGTAACAGAATGCACTCTTGCATAGCTCATATATTTGCAGGGCTGATAAAGCTCATAATCAGTCAGAAAGGCTCAGTTTGAGTCTCTGTCTAGTCTTTTCTTGTTGAAGTTCTTGAATACTCAAAGAACGAGCAGATTCTTGTTACACAGCTCTGGGTGAATACAGATAAACTAGCAGAGGAAGTTAGAGGTGCAAAATCTAGAAATATTGTGGTCATAATAATCCACACCTGCGGTTTAAAGATTGAGTAAAATGGCAAACACATGTTGCTGTTCTGGGGTGAGTCACTGAGACAATTGAAGAAAATAAAAATAAAAATCAACTTTTATCATCAGTAATGGAGCCCTTCAAACACAGTGACCTATACCAGTGTTAAAGCACTATATAAATGAAGATGACTGACAGTGTCTTGACTCTTGTCAGCCCTGATTCATCTCATGTTTCTTTGCTGGCTTTTCGTGAATGAATTCATGACATAAAAAGAGATTACTAATACAGAACATCAAGACCGACAGCATGTACATTACAAATCAAACACATAGAAATTATTTAAACTAAAGCTCTATTCGGACAGGACTAGTGTAACATGGAGAGGTGAGGTAAAGTAATAATTATCAGAGCTTCTCTGTGATGTTAGTCCCGTCTGAATGTGCATCTCAGTGATCATGACGGACAATATCAGTGAAGATTACAGCGACTTTTACCTTCAGGAAAAAAATGAACTCAGGTAATAGACAACTAATCCCATGTGAATAGACCCGCTGTAAATATGTATGTAAATATTTCATCATTTCCTGTTTAAAAGTAGTTTTCCGCAGTTTTTCAAGTATGGAGGCGCTTGAAGAAGCATCAGTGTGTTCTAGACGCTGGAACGAGTCTGTGGCAAAACTCAAGTGTTTCACACACACCATCAGATCAGAAGAAGATCGACAGCACTTGTTAGAGGCACGACACATCTCTTAGCGTTAGATAAGAGTCTATTACCAACACAGTCCAGTCTGAAGTTCATTAATACATCGTTCAACTGGACATAACTGTTTTATATATATATAAATATATGTTTGCGCACATGATATCATTAATCAGCGTAACACACACATGAGGACAGGAGTGACGGCGATGAGCAAATCGAGTTAACCCTCTCACTTCTGCTGGTTTACTGAGATCTCTTATCCAGTGTGAACTGGCCATTAATATTACAGACGTCCTCCTGTGGTAAAGTACATTACTCCATCTACCCTTGTAAAGTTAATCTTGTTAATCAAGTACATTTTGGAACCAACAAGAAGGGCATATTACAGAGATTAATAATCATAATTTTATTAACAAAAATGTCAATGCGATAAAACGAAGACAGAACAGAGAATATTGAGTTTCTTTGCCGTTACATCACATGATCGTGGGGAATTCCGTCATTCCAGTGATCCTGATGTTGAGCTACTTTAGTTGTTTTTCTCCGAGTGTTTAATGTATATACTACTCTTGTCTCATGGCTCTGGGGAATACTTGATTCTGATTGGTCAATCACACCATCCAGCATGTAATTGTGTACATGTTATTGTTATTGTTAT
Organism: Squalius cephalus; assembly: GCA_022829025.1. Classification (NCBI taxonomy): domain Eukaryota; kingdom Metazoa; phylum Chordata; class Actinopteri; order Cypriniformes; family Leuciscidae; genus Squalius; species Squalius cephalus. The sequence continues at coordinate 2,209,226 of CM040806.1, forward strand.
TGTGTTATATGTGTACTCTATTCAAGCTTGTAGAAATTAAAGTGTAATTGAAACTTGCCGGCCCAGAAAGTTAGTAAAGACATCATTAAAATAGTCCAAGTGACTACAGCGGCTCAACCTTAAGCTTATCAAGCGACGAGAATACTTTCTGTGCGCAAATATATCATTTTCTTGTGTGTGTTTCTCTGAGTGAGTTCACAGTGTAACAGCGCAGCGCTTCTGGGTTCCTGCATCACATGACCAGCGGTGGCCAATAGTGAGCCTGCGTTGGTGATGAAGATGTTCAGGTCTTCAGCTGCTGATGGATGTCACTGATGATGATGATGATGAAGATGAAGATGATGAAGATGTTGTGTGATCTTGAGAACATGATGAAGGGTTTGATGAGAATCTCTCCTCAGTTTTGACATCAGAATCAAACTTTACAGGCTCGTCTGGATCACAGGAGACTAGAAATCACAAATATATTGAGTTTATGGGATATTGTTCTCCATCACAACAATCACAAGCTTCAATAGTCTATAGCTTTAATAGTGCAGAAAGTCTGAAGAATCAGTTTGAATAGTCAATCTACTCTCTTAATAATTTGGGGTTAAAATGGTAAATTGCATTTATACAGCGCTTTCAACAGACTCACGGCCACCAAAGCTCTTTACATATCGCCTCACATTCACCCTTTCACTCACTCATTCATACACCGACGATTATATTAGAAATAACCCCAACAAGTAACCCAACTATGGGTTGGTGTAGCACTTTCACAGCTGTGGGTTATTTGTAAATCTAACAACAAGAATAAAATGTGATGAAGAAATAAATTTCAATAATGATCAAACACTCACAGTGTGGCTTTATTCTCTTCATACTGTCACATCTATCAAGTCTCTGTCCTCTTTCCTCTGGTGATTCTCTGGTGTGTGTCTCATTTCTGTCCTCCATTTTTCTCTCAGTCTTCTTGTTTTCTGCTGATCTGTGATTTCTGCTGATTTTCTTTCTCCTCTTCATCTGAATCTGTTCAATCACACAGACAGAGTTTCATTAAAGCGATATAACATCATATCACGAGACATCAGATCAACTCCTGATCAACATCTGCATGAGCTCAGTGTTATTACAGCATCTCAGATTAACTCTACAATATTCACAATAATCAATGATGATGACAAATGACAAATATAGAAATGTGAGTTTATGTGTGAGTCTGCGTCAGGAATCTGCATATTATCATCATAACGGGGAAACCAGTCTTGGGCTCCATGATATGAGTTATAGTTTATGGAGTGAATAATGTAAATCATTTATATAATGTAAATAATGCTCTTCCTATAGAGTGAATGAAAAGTTATAGTTTAGATCTGATTTTGCACATTCAGACACTAGAAGATGAAACACTGTTCATAAATAAAGATACATACAGTGTTTGATATTAAACATCATAAATACTCAGTTTGGTTTTCTGCTATTAATGCTGTTGTGTCTGAAGAGACTCAGTGTGTTTTTCAGTTTTGGTTCATTAGATTGTAACTTTTTATTCCCCATTTTTCTCTTTCTCTCTCGTCACATGTGTAATTCTCCTGTAGTTTGTGAAGCTCAACACATGTTCTCCATGCTGTAATGTCTCATATATTCTGACTTTGGTAATTTCTGTTCAAGAGAATACAGTAGTTCAGTTCAGAGTGAAGTTTGACATTAGTTAATGATTGTTGAGCAATACAGGTTTACATTTCAGTTTCACTATAATAGAGACATAAACGTTAAAGCAATTAAAGATAAAGTGTTTTAATTACCTTGTGATGAGCAGAAGAGAGGACACATCCAGCGCAGCGCTGAGAGATCAGCTTTTATACAAGGTTACACTCCTCCTCTGCAATTCTGATGCTGTATATTTTGCACAGAGTCACAGTCACTCAAGCCACACTCTTCCATTTCCTGTTTCACTTCCTGTTCACACAGAATCCCTGAAACAACGTACTTTCTTCAGATGTTTCAAGGTCTGTATCTGGTCTCTTCTTCTTCTGATTCATCCTCTAATGCTCCTTCACTCCACCTCCTCGTCACTAGAGTCATTTATACGTGTCTGTGCTATAACATCTTTATTTGTACATCTTTTTCTGTGTGAGAACATCAATGTCCCAAAACACAATATCACAATATTTTATTCAATATTAACAAAGAACATGAAAGAAAGATTCTTCTGAAACAGGATCACTGCAGACTTAAGCCGCACACGCAAACACACACACACACACACACACACACACACACACACACACACACACACACACACACACACACACACATTACTATCCAATTTTTTATATACTGATTTCCATTTGATTCTGATTATTGTAATATAGTTTTTAATTGGAAATACAATGGTTTTTAAAACTAAAATCAGTGTAAATGAAAAGGAAAGTGTAATAAGCCTGTGAGTTATGAATATGAATATGAATCAGTTTGATCAGTGCTGCTCATTAATGTAAAATCAGCAGGTTTTTGTCATCTTTGTGTCACGGTGCACAACACGTTTAATGGAAACCTCAGTATCTCGACTCAGGATGGTTTCAGCTCCTGGAATAAAAACTGATCTCGAGTTTCAAGGCACAGAAACATTCATGTCCCGTCGGCTTAGAGTTTAAGACCAAATGATCAAGATCTCTTAAAGCTGCACTTTAGGGTCAGTTTACACTGAGAGGGTTACAGTGAGTCTAACTCTTTAAAGGGTCCTGGTTAACTTTTGCCTCTTGTGTTTACTGTTTTACAGCACTAGTGCAAAATGTGTTTTAGTGAGTGAGAATGTGTGTAGAGTTTTACAAGAAGAGTGCATGAGATTGAGCAAATATATATATATATATATATATGGAAACCAGACATGAGGTTCTCTAAGGTGAAGGTTAACCACATGTCTCTCTCTTCTTACGTTACTTGTTTTCTGGTGGAGGTCTTGTGCAGATATAGGGTAATTCACAGAGAGGTTGTTGTTGCTCAACACTGAGAGTTGTGTTTGAGAGCAGTTCATGTGTAAATGGAGAGTTTTTCGAGGGAACTGGTTTTTAATTCAGTAGTGAGATCATCCTGTGGATTAAACACTTCAGTGCATTAGATGTTTGCCCGGTTTCACAGACTAAAATGCAAATTATGGGTGTAAATCCATTAAACCGAAAAAAGTCGGTGAAATTTTCACTCTGAATGCAACAATATGCTTAAAAAAAAGGGTCATAATGAGATGATATTATTCTACTCCCAGTTCAGCCATCTGTATCAAACGTCCAGTAGAGGTGAGTGTAGAATTGAAAATAATCCAAGATATTTGAAACGAACAAAGACATTTGCTTGACTGTTTTTCTAGCCCCTCTTTCAGACCATTTGGAGTTCCCAAAGACACTGATAGTGATCAAGGCCTGTAGGCAGAGATGTGTGTACTTTGGGGGTCGATGAATTGTCACACCTTTAGTACAGTGGTGGAAGTGTAATCATCTGATTGGTCAGTTCGAGTGTCTCACATCTGGGTTTTAGTCACATGGTCGGAAAAGGATAAAAGAAGATTGAAACTGTTGCTCTGTCTCTTTGATGCTCTGGCTCTCTTCTTCTCTGGGTCCCTTTCTTGGGGCTCTCTCTCTTTACCTCCTCTTTCCTCTCTCTCTCTCTCTCTCTCTCTCTCTCTCTCTCTCTCTCTCTCTCTCTCTCTCTCCATTTTAAGTGTAACCATATTTTGTCATTAAACCTTTTCAATTACAACTAATGTGCTAACTAGTTTTGATTTAGTATTGACTTTGAAGTGTTACACATTGCAATACAATATTGTCACTCTCTATATCAACTCTCTCCCACATATTAATCTCTTGTTACTGCTCTTATTTCTGTCAAGTCAAGTCAAGTCATCTTCATTTATACAGCGCTTTTAACAATGTAGATTGTTCCAAAGCATCTTTACATTGATAATAGGAAATTAAAGTAAAGTGTTTTGCCTTTACAGCAGCTCTAGAATAAAGTTATTGTCCAGATAAAGTTTGTTTTGATTGATTCACTTCCGTCGTAACGATCATTAGTTATTAACTTAGGGGTCGCTAACACGACACCGTTCTAACAGAAAACTCTTTAGTTCTTTCTGCACAAACTTCAAAAACGTGAACCAGCGAGAACGTCGATGGCGTGCACATGCGTATTACGAGTTCAGTCTATAGGTGTGTGCGTTTGAATACATGTGCGCAGGCGTGTAGTCCTTCCCTACAAACCAACCCTCAACAAACTACTTGTCTGGCCTTAAAATTTATAATACAGAATTTTTATCGCTTACACGTAGCCACACAAACCAGAATTATCCCGACAGCGCTTTATCTGTAGAGAGGTAAAGAGAGGGGAGGAGGCCTTCACAGGGGAGAGACTAGTGACACTTCAGGACTGTCGTCGCGTCCAGGCGCTGGTCCTTCATCAGATCTGGAGTGTGTGTGTGTTTGTGTGTGTCCAGGCACAGGTCCTTCATCAGATCTGGAGTGTGTGTGTGTGTGTGTGTTTGTGTGTGTCCAGGCACAGGTCCTTCATCAGATCTGGATACGGCCTGGATCCGGCGGACTACGGTAAACCTCGGGATAAACAGAGAGACTAAAATTAGCATAGACGCCATTCTTCTCATGATGTAACGAGTACATCAGGATTTATGGGAAGTGTTCCCGGTTCCAGCTGACCTAATCTATGCAGCCTAACATTGAATTATAGAAGTCTATAATGTATTATGTGAATGCTAGGTCAAAGAGATGTGTCTTTAATCTGGCTTTGAACTGACAGAGTGTGTCTGCTTCCCGGACAATGGTAGGAAGACTGTTCCAGAGTTTTGGTGCTAAATAGGAGAAGGATCTACCGCCAGCAGTCGATTTAGATATTCTAGGTATTATCAACTGGCCGGAATTTTGAGATCGTAATAGACGTGAAGGACTATAATGCGTTAAGAGCTCGCTCAAGTACTGCGGAGCTAAACCATTTAGTGCTTTGTAAGTAATCAGCAATATTTTAAAATGTATGCGATGTTTAATAGGGAGCCAGTGCAGTTTTGACAGAACTGGGCTAATATGGTCATACTTCCTGGTTCTGGTAAGAACTCGAGCTGCTGCGTTTTGGACCAGCTGTAGTTTGTTTATTAAGCGTGCAGGGCAACCACCCAGTAGAGCATTACAATAATCTAGCCTTGAGGTCATGAACGCATGGACTAACTGTTCCGCATTTGTCAATGAGAGCATATGGCGTAATTTAGATATATTTTTAAGATGGAAAAATGCAGTTTTACAGATACTAGACACGTGACTTTCAAATGAAAGATTGGTATCAAAGAGCACACACACACACACACACACACACACACACACACACACACACACAGGTTCCTAACCGACAACGAAGACTTAACAGAGCAGCCATCAAGTGTTAGACAGTATTCTAGGTCAGTGGTTCCCAAACCTGTCCTGAAGGCACCCCAACACTGCACGTTTGTCTCCCTAATCAAACACACCTGATTCAACTCATCAGCTCATTATCACATGGGTTAAGTGTGAGGATTTATGATGCAAAATCAAAATTTATTTTAGGGTGTTCCTATAAAAAATGGACGCCCGATGGAGGAAACAAGGGGTTTAACATTTCATTATTATTATTCGTTGAAGCGGGAACACTTTACAATAAGGTTCATTAGTTAATATATTAACATAAAATAACAATGAGCGATACATTTGTTACAGTATTTATAATCTTTGTTAATGTTATAGTTAATAATAATCCAGCTGTTCATTGTTCATGTTAGTTCACAGTTCATTATAGCCTGGCTAACGTCAGACCAAGTCTCATTTGAGACGTGGTCTGGGAACCACATGTTCATTTTCTCGTATTTGAGGCGTGGTTTACGAATGCCCAGAGCCGTTTATTGGGCGCTATGAATGTCTATCAAATGTGCCTGTATGTAGCTCATAGCCAATCGCTTCAATTATACCAGATGACGTATGTAGAGCGGCAGAAATTCGACGAGGAAAAAGACGATGGGTCAAAGATTTATTTGTACACGATGGCGTTTAGCGAATATTACCGTTTGTGCAAGATAAACATGAGGGTAGAAGGTAACGTCGAGTCTGATGCCATGTTGGATCCATAGATATAAACAAACTGCTTCGGTGTCGTCATCGTCTTGCTGCTCCCTCCCCGTTCTGTGATTGGTTCCCTTTTTCAGGGGAAAATCTGGTCCATGGTGTCCAGACTGCCTAGCAGCGTGAATAAAATCGCGCTGTGAGCAAGGCAGTATGGGGAAACCCAGGCTAAGTTCATTAACTAATGTTAACAAATACAACCTTTGATTTTAATAATGTATTAGTAAATGTTGAAATTAATATGAACTGAGATTAATTAATGCTGTAGAAGTATTGTTCATTATTAGTTCATGTTAACTATGTTGTGTCAGGCCATCATACACCTTTTCTATGTCCACTTTAAATCCTTGTACATTAAAAAATATATATAATGTTTTAAGCCAGTGCAAGAATGTCTAGTAAATATTACATTATTTACAGTCAAACTTCTTGTACTTCTTGCCAAGAAAAACATCTGCATATAAAGTCATCTGATGTTTCTCTCAGTGTAACGAGAATCTGTTAATCTGGACTCGGCCGTAATGAAACCCTGATAACGACACTGAGCCACGAGGTCACGAGGACTTGCAGACGGCAGAAAGATCCGGCGAAATGTGGAATAATGTTTTTAATCAAATCTACATATATTAAATTCTGTCTTGTGTTAATAATATCAGTCACAGAGACACGACTGACTCGTAAAGACTCATTAACTCTTAAAAGCAGGTTACAGACTCACAAACCACTGTCAAACACACTGAAGATCACAGTATATAACACAGACGCGTGTCCAGAGAAGCTGAAGCGTGTGATTCCTGCAGGGATGATGGTGTCCAGACGAGCTTCGGCATGTTATTGATCGTCCAACATGATGTTTAACATCTCATCTGTGGTTTCAGAAGCTTCATGTCAGATATTTATTGATATAACACTCGTGATAATGCAGTTTCTGCAGTCAGTGTTTGTCTATTATCTCAAGACCTGATTTTGTCACTCAGTTTTTATATGAACCTGTAAATGAAGCATGAATACAGCTAGAAGCTAATGCACATGCACATCTAAACATTAAAGGGGGGGTGAATTGCTGTCTCATGCATACTGAGTTTTTTACACTGTTAAAGAGTTGGATTCCCATGCTAAACATGGACAAAGTTTCAAAAGTTAAGTTGTACGTTTGAAGGAGTATTTTTGTTCCAAAAATTGTCCTTCCGGTTTGTCACAAGTTTCGGGAAGTTTTTTTCGAGTATGGCTCTGTCTCACGTAAGAGAGGGCGGAATTTCCTTATATGGGTCCAAAGGGCACTTCCCTCGGAAAGACGCGCGCGCGCACGCACTCAGAGCAAGAAAGTGAAAGCAGTTCGCCATCAAAGCGCCCTGCCCGGCTTTTGGGAAGCCAGTGTCACCAAAGAAGTGTGTTTTTGGTTGCCAGGGCAAGACAACCCTGCACAGATTCCCAAAGAACCCAGCGTTAAGGAACCCGTGGATGGAGTTTGTTTTTCCTGGCAAAAACGGAGGTGTAGACTGTTTGTTCCCTGCATTTCGACGATGATTGTTTTATAAACAAAGCCCAGATCGACGGATTTGCAGATCGTCTAATGCTTAAGGATCGAGCAGTCACAATGATAAAGGTTCGCTGTCGTGCGTTGGAACGGTGAGTAAAACTGTTGAACAAATGTCTCTGTGTGTTGTCACTAGCTCGGCGCGTTAGCACAGCTAAGCTTCGCCCACACGGCCCGCCCCCAGCCGCTCGTTTTTTTCCGGAAAGACTCGGTACAGCCTATCTTTCTTTGATTAATATAATAAAACAAAAGACTTTTTGGAGATATGAAGGATGCAATATTACTCTATAGGTACTCAAGATTAACAGGAGATTGAGTGAAAATGAGCATTTCACCCCCCCTTTAACTTTAGTGTGTCCCAATACGAGCATACTGTCTTAAACATGGTCATGGACCAAAACTAATGTTTCTAAAGTCCAATATTTAGTTACAGCCAGTGAGAGGATGTGGAGAGATTGTCAGATCTGTGGCGCCCTCTGCTGGCAGACACTGGACATCAACTCAATATCGCCCTCTGCTGGCAGACACTGGACATCAACTCAATATCGCCCTCTGCTGGCAGACACTGGACATCAACTCAATATCGCCCTCTGCTGGCAGACACTGGACATCAACTCAATATCGCCCTCTGCTGGCAGACACTGGACATCAACTCAATATCGCCCTCTGCTGGCAGATACTGGACATCAACTCAATATATCGCCCTCTGCTGGCAGATACTGTACATCAACTCAATATCGCCCTCTGCTGGCAGATACTGGACATCAACTCAATATCGCCCTCTGCTGGCAGATACTGTACATCAACTCAATATCGCCCTCTGCTGGCAGATACTGGACATCAACTCAATATATCGCCCTCTGCTGGCAGACACTGGACATCAACTCAATATCGCCCTCTGCTGGCAGATACTGGACATCAACTCAATATCGCCCTCTGCTGGCGGACACTGTACATCAACTCAATATCGCCCTCTGCTGGCAGACACTGGACATCAACTCAATATCGCCCTCTGCTGGCAGACACTGTACATCAACTCAATATCGCCCTCTGCTGGCAGACAATGTACATCAACTCAATATCGCCCTCTGCTGGCAGATACTGGACATCAACTCAATATATCGCCCTCTGCTGGCAGATACTGTACATCAACTCAATATCGCCCTCTGCTGGCAGACAATGTACATCAACTCAATATCAGTCATTACAGTTTACACTGAAGCATTCATGTGTTCAAGCAACAACATTATAAACCATAAACTATACACTGCAAAAAATGCTTTTCTTACTTAGTATTTTTGTCTTGTTTCCAGTCTAAATATCAAACATTTCTTAAATAAAGATGTACTTACTAGATGAGTGAAATGCCATAAGATATTATGTCTTGTTTTCCGGGAGAATTAATCAAAATGAAGTGAGTTGTTGCTTAAAAAAAGCAAAATTATCTGCCAATGGGGTCAGAAATATAATCTTAATTCAAACAGAAACAACATTATTTTTCTGACCCCATTGGCAGATAATTTTGCTTGTTTATAGCAAAAACTCACTTCATTTTGATTTATTTCCCCCAAAACAAGACATAATATCTTATGGCATTTTACTCCTCTAGTAAATGCTTCTTGATTTAAGAATTGTTAGATATTTGGACTGGAAACGAGATAAAAATACTAAGTAAGAAAAGCATTTTTTTTGCAGTGTAAATATTATTACATTCATATTTATTCATTTAGCAGACACTTTTATGTCTTAAATCTTCCTCAGAGTTTCTGTCTTGTTTTCCAGCACAAATATCCAAACATTCTTATATCAAGACATTTACTGGAGAAGAAGTGAAATGACTGAATATATTAAATTGTTTTCTGAAATAATGATCAAAATGAAGTGAGTTTGTGTTTAAAACAAGAGCAAATATCTGACAATGGAGTTTTTCCTTTGAATAAAGTTTATTTTTCTGACTCCATTGGCAGATATTTGCTCTTGTTTTAAACACAAACTCACTTCATTTTGATCATTATTTCAGAAAACAATTTTCATCAATGCATCAGGTGTATTTCTTCGTCAGTATTTGTTGGATTACCCTCTGAGTTTGTTATTAAAGACTTTTAACCTCATTTTCTTCATCATCATGCGCACTGCAACTATGCATGACAATAATGTGTGAATATGTTTATAATAATTTGTAATACAGTATTTAAGGCCTCAAGGACTAAAGGACTAAAATCAGAGCAGAAAGTGTTAGATTTGCATGCATGGGAAAAAATATGTTCTTCCTCAATATTTCTGTCCTGTTTCCAATAAAAATATCGAAACATCTTTAAATCAAGATTCATTTTGATGATCATTTCAAGATCAATTATGGAGAAGCAAATGCAAAATGAAGTCTTGAAAAATGTAAGCGTGTTTAAACATGACAAATATCTGTCAATTAGTTCTGAAAACGTCCCTCTGAATTGAGCTGATTTTTTTTTAGCCCATTGGCAGATATTTACTCTTGTTTTGATCAGTTTCACTGAAAACAAGACTTCATGTTTTATGTAATGTCTTTTTATCTCCAGTAACTTAATTTATGAATGTTTAGATGTTTATACTGGAAAACCAGACTGATCTCATGAAACGGCGTATGTATGACACGCCAATTCGTATTTCCATTTTTGGCGTGTTATCAACACGCATAATCGCTTTTCAGCGTGTTTATCAACGCCGTTGATTTACGTTACATTACTGTATATAAATATATATGACCTACCCCAACCGCGTCCCTAAACCTACCCATCACTCGGGTTAATACCATTTATGAGTGTTCCCCTACCATCCTAGGAAAAAAAATAGTGCTCCCCAGATGTAGATATACATTTTCCTCCGTTTCGCTCGGACATTTAACGGCGTACACATACACGCGGAATCACTCTGACGTTTAACGGCGTACACATACACGCGCGTGGACATACACGCGGAAAGCTCAAAATGCGTATAAATAACACGCCACTTGACTTGAAAGTGGCGTGTATGTTTACGCAAAGTCATGATGTCATGTTGCGAAAACAACTTACAATCCTGAACCGGTGCATTACTGCCATCATCTGAGTGAACACACACACATATATATATAGTGTGTGTAATGTGTGTGTTCCCCCAGATGATGGCAGTAATGCACCAGTTCAGTCTCAGTGTTCAGGATTGAGCTCTTCTTCATCTGATGGAAATCATGTGTGTTTAATGAGAGAAATGAAGTGTGTGTGAGCTGGAGTTTATCATGATGAGACACACACCTGCAGATTACTCTGAATCTCTTCTGGGGAATTATGTTTGCGTTTTTATCCTGTAAACAATCTGATAAAGTACATCACCATCATCATCATAGATCACCTCATTCTCACAGCAGATAATTAGTTCATGAGTGAAATATTATTCACACTGAAGCTGAATGTGAATTTCTTTAATTGCAGTGGTTTTAACTTTTCTAACACATTTTCTGTACAGAAATAATTAGATTATTAGGAAAACATATGTGAGACTCCTTGTAATGCATTCATCACTAATCCATGATTTATGAATATTCTCCAGATAGGAGGTTATGGATATTTGATCATCATCATCATCATCATCATCATCATCAGATGAATCAGTCTCTGGTAAGAACATTAATTATTCACTTTATTTCCAGTTTGTCGTTTTAAAGAAAGTGAGAAACAGGTTTAATATGATGATAAATAATGAGAATAATCAAAATCCCTGAAAAAACTATTCACTTCCATTTCACCAATCTGTGGACATTATCCACCAATAATAAAAACATTCCTGCAAAAAAACATACATTTTCTTGTCACACCGAGCAGCTTACAGTCATAAACACACACACATCCATAAACACACCAGAACCACACAGGGTCAAAGGTCACATGGCATCATAAAACACCCATATAAGGACATCCTGTCATAAAACCATAAATCAAGGGTCATAAATCATATATTTGACATATTTGATGAATCCAGTGTTTTGAGAAGAATGTGCGGCTGTCAATCACCGCTGGTGGTGTGGATCCTGGCATTCGCAATCACAGATCCTACTTTTTGGAAGTATGACCAACATAAGAATTTTCACCGGAAAATGTCGTCTGAACAAGTAAGTAACATCCACTTTTGTTCTGACACACTAAGGGGAAAAAAGCATTGCAGTAAATCGTGCCGATTAAATCTAACGATAAATGAAAATGTTCAACCCAAAATAAAAAGTACCGCAAGGGAAAGCTGCAAGAGAAATGAAACCAACACTAAAGAACAGAATAAACCTTGAACGTTTTGCATCATGATTTAGCAGCAAACTCAAGCAAAGAGATCTGTAACTGTAACAGATCTGTAATCTGTTTTCAGAACTTAGTCTGAAACACTTTTCAAAAATACCTTCAAAAGCTGGATTGTAATCGTCTTGTCAGTTCATTTAAGAGAACTACAGTCTCTGAATAGACGACACACACACACGTTTAATACAGCGCTCAACACTAAGGGTTTTCACTGCACAACAACAAATGAATAAAGTAAAAGAAAAGAAAATGGGCCTATAAAATAAGCCTAGTTTTGTTTTTTGTGAGCCGTAATAAATAAAGTTATGACACCAAAAGCTACTACTTTAAACAGTAAGTATAAAATAGGAACAAATAATAAAATTATGAGCAATAGCAGAAATAAATAAAACAGAACAATCATATAAATGATAAAACTTGTTCTTTTCAGGTTTTTCATGTTCACTGTAAAAAATAAAAAAGTTACTGCCTTAAATTAAGTACAATTAACTTGGATGTTTAAGTGATTTCAACTTAAATTACATTAAACTGATTCAAAAAGAAATTGAATCTTGTAAAACCTGAATAAACTGTCACAGATATGCGTCATAAGTCATAATTCACAGTTCAAATATTTTATATGGAGAAATAAAAAAATAAAGAAATAAAAAAGACTGCGGCACTATGTCTCTGTTCCTTTCTTCAGGGAACGAGGGTTACATGCGCAACCGAGACGTTCCCTTTCAGTTCGGTCATGTTCGACTGATTGGGATCCCCATTATAATGCCAATATTCATAATGACACATGACACAACCACCTAACACTGAAACCAAAGCCATTTTTGTTACCTGAGTATGGGAGAAAGAAAATGTTCGACCCGAATAAAAAAAAAAAAAAAAAAAAGTACAGCAAGGGAAAGCTGCGAGAGAAATGAAACCCAACACTAAAGAACAGACTAAACCTTGAACGTTTCCCATCATGATTAAGCAGCAAACTCAAGCAAAGAGATCTTTAGTCTGAAACACTACTCAAAAATACCTTCAAAAGCTGGATTGTAATCGCCTTGTCTCTATTTTAACATGGAATACTGCTTTAATTGAATTTTTTTTTTATTTTTTTTATTGTGTTTTCAATTGGAAAAAAATAGCTAATAAAAGTGTAACAGAATGCACTCTTGCATAGCTCATATATTTGCAGGGCTGATAAAGCTCATAGTCAGTCAGAAAGTCTCAGTTTGAGTCTCTGTCTAGTCTTTTCTTTTTGAAGTTGGTCTCCTCGTGTTTTACCGTATATACTACTCTTGTGACACAGCTCTGGGGAATACTGGAAGAACTAGCAGAGGAAGCTAGAGGAGCAATATCTAGAAATACTGTGTTCATAATAATCCACCTGTGGTTTAAACATTGAGTAAAATGGCAAACACATACACTTGCTGTATGTTCAGGGGTGTGTCACTGAGACAATTGAAGAAAATAATTTTAAAAAATCAACTTTTATCATCAGTCCTTCAGACACAGTGACCTATACCAGTGTTAAAGCGCTATATAAATGAAGATGACTGACAGTGTCTTGACTCTTGTCAGCCCTGATTCATCTCATGTTTCTTTGCTGGCTTTTCGTAAATAACTGATGAATTAATGACATAAAAAGAGATTACTAATACAGAATATCAAGACCGACAGCATGTAAATTACAAATTACAAACACATAGAAATTATTTAAACTAAAGCCCTATTCGGACAGGACTAGTGTATAACATGGAGAGGAGGGGTAAAGAGTAATGATTATCAGAGCTTCTCTGTGATTTAGTCCCGTCCGAATGTGCATCTCAGTGATCATGACGGACAATGTCAGTAAAGATTACGGAGACTTTTACCTTCAGTAAAAAGGTTACCTCAATTAAAAATTACCTCATGTTATACTAATCCCATGCGAATAGACCCGCTGTAAATATGTACGTAAATATTTCATCATTTCCTGTTTAAAAGTGGTTTTCCGCAATTTTTCAAGTATGGAGGCGCTTGAAGAAGCATCAGTCGCGTTCTAGACGCTGAAACTAGAAACTAAAGGGTTTTCCACAAACCATTCAGTGCCTATTATCAACACAATCCAGTCTGAAGTTAATTAATACATCGTTTGACCGGACATAACTGTTGTATATATATAAATATAGGTTATATGTGTTTGCACACGTGATATCATTAATCAGCGTAATCCACATGAGGACAGGAGTGACGGCGATGAGCACATCGAGTGATTCTGATTGGTCAATCACTCCCTCCAGCATGTTACTGTTATTCCCAGATAACAACCGCTGGAAAAGGGTAATGCTCATAATGTACACTAATTTAATGTACATTAGCTAAACATGATTCTGTGGGGAAGTAAATACTACAGAAAAGCAAATGTAATTTCTTCATGAAAAAGTGAGTTCAGGCAAGATTTAAAAAAAAAAGTAAATCCTATATTAGTACTCTATTCAAGCTTGTAGAAATTAAAGTGTAATTGAAACTTGCCGGCCCAGAAAGTTAGTAAAGACAATGTTTAAAATAGTCCAAGTGACTACAGCGGCTCAACCTTAAGCTTATCAAGCGATATACTTTTAGTGCGCAAATATATAATTTTCTTGTGTGTGTTTCTCTGAGTGAGTTCAGATAGTGTAACAGCGCAGCGCTTCTGCATCACACATGACCAGCGGTGGCCAATAGTGAGCCTACGTTGGTGATGAAGATGATGAATATGATGAAGATGATGATGAAGATGAAGATGATGATGATGATGATGATGAAGATGATGAAGATGATGATGATGTTCAGGTCTTCAGCTGCTGATGGACGTCAGTGATGGTGATGATGATGATGATGATGATGTTCAGGTCTTCAGCTGCTGATGGACGTCAGTGATGGTGATGATGAAGATGATGATGAAGTTGTGTGTTCTGGAGAACATGATGAAGGGTTTGATGATATTCTCTCCTCAGTTTTGACATCAGAATCAAACTTTACAGGCTCGTCTGGATCACAGGAGACTAGAAATCACAAATATATTGAGTTTATGGGATACTGTTCTCCATCACAACAATCACAAGCTTCAATAGTCTATAGCTTTAATAGTGCAGAAAGTCTCAGTTTGAATAGTCAATCTACTCTCTTAATAATTTGGGGTTAAAATGGTAAATTGCATTTATACAGCGCTTTCAACAGACCCACGGCCACCAAAGCACTTTACATATCGCCTCACATTCACCCATTCATTCACTCATTCATTCACTCATTCATACTCCGATGATTATATTAGAAATAACTCCAACAAGTAACCCAACTATGGGTTGGTGTAGAACTTTCCCAACTGTGGGTTATTTGTAAATCTAACAACAAGAATAAAATGTGATGAAGAATTAAAGTTCAATAATGATCAAACACTCACAGTCTGGCTTTATTCCCTCCATACTGCTCGATCTAACGAGCGTCTGTTTCTCTGGTGATTCACTGGTTTGTGTCTCATTTCTGTCCTCCATTTTCCTCTCAGTCTTCTTGTTTTCTGCTGATCTGTGATTTCTGCTGATTTTCTTTCTCCTCTTCATTTGAATCTGTTCAATCACACAGACAGAGTTTCATTAAGTAAGGGATAATGTATAGAGAGGCGGTCGTTATAGCGAATAACAAGCCCGACAGGCTGAACGAGACCCCGACGCGAAGCGGAGGGGTCTTGACAGCCTGAAGGGCTTGTTATTCGCTATAACGACCGCCTCTCTATACATTATCCCGCTTATTACATGGCTACCTACAAAATAAATAAATAATTTGACACAAATTATTGATTTAAAAAGGAGTTTATTGTTTTAAAAACGATTGTATTGCTTCCGCCAAAGAAAATAGTCCGTTCCGCGTCCATAGCAACGCGCTGTTTTGCATGGCAACGGTCTGTTATACTTCGCAGCGGTCTGTTATCAAGAAATAACAGACCGCATACATACAACCGGCACATCCGGGAACTTAACTGTAAATTTCGTAACCGCCCCCTTTTAGGGGAAAACAAGCCAGACTTCCCATAGACTTCAATACAAAATAGCGGCACAAAACAACGTCCGTACACAGCCGGCAGACGTGTATAACTTAAGAAATCACTTAGATGAAATATGTCGAGTAATTATATGTCCACCCTGCCTTCCATAGAGCGTGAACGATACATTTATAAACTTAATTTGGGCAACTTAAAAACATGTCCCGTTTCATTCTACCAGCGTCAAATTGGTCTAACAACCCCACCCATTGGCCAGAAGTGTATTACCCGGACATTTACTCGTACCTCATCGAGTCACCAGGTAGCCAGTGAATGATTTTACTACGGTTTTAAGAAGTAAACATCTTTAAATGTATAATATTATGTCTTTATATTTAGAGTAGCTATGAGTGCACTTTTCTGTCCAGCCATACAACTAGCCTGATTTAGCTTTCGATAGCATCATCCCCGTAATTCATGATATTTCCATAACAGCAAGATATTGATGATGATGGCAGGCAGAGATGGGCATAAATACATGGAAATGTATTTAAAATAAAATAAAAAATACAAAATAAATACAAATACATAATAGGGGTAGCCTACTGTGTGAAAAAAATGTTTAAATACAAATTACATGTTTGTAAGGGTTAGTACACGTCCTCAATCCGTTACTGTGTATGGCGCTCGCCGGATTGTTTTCCCCTAAAAGTGGGCGTGAACCTTTTCAGAGACGTTCTATGACGCTACGCCGGTTGTATGTATTCTACATTGGAATTCAGCCCAGCCATGTAATAAAGCGATATAACATCATATCACGAGACATCAGATCAACTCCTGATCAACATCTGCATGAGCTCAGTGTTATTACAGCATCTCAGATTAACTCTACAATATTCACAATAATCAATGATGATGAGAAATGTAAATATATAGATGTGATTTTATCAGGAGTCCTGATCGGATACAAAACTGGTTTTCATCACAATTATAATACAGTGGCTGAACTGATTTTACAGGTTCAGATAACAGATTCACTAATGTTATTGTTTTAAAGTGTTATATCTTTTAAGAGGATCTTATTATAATATTATCGCCCCTTAATCTGTATGTTTCCACCCACGGTGCTGCCATTTGGTTTCGCAAGTGACACCAGTGTAACCAGTTCTAACACAATGGCAAAAGTTCCAGCAAAGCATGAAACTGTTCTGTCAGACGAGCTCTGAACACTATATAGAGTCCCAGCCTCAGATGAGAAGACAACAACTAGGCCTACAGAAACACAGAGTTTTTATTTATTTATGGTATAACTATATATGTTACATAACACGACCAAGGGAGCTGTTCCCTTACGTAAAGGGAACTCCCGCTGCATCGATACTCGATACTTTGGGGAATGCCTTCGGCATGACTCAAGTCTGTAATGGAACTATTCCAATCTTGATTGGTGCTGTGTCTTTCGTCACTCGTGACGTCGCATGTGACGGTGATCCGGAAGCTATAAAAGGACATCGGAACATAGCCGCATCAGCTTTCTGTCTTCAGCAAGCGTTCTGTGTGACTGTACGTCTTATTTGGTGTTGTTTGTCTATCTCAATATGGCGAATATAGAGAAACGACTCAGGCGGTGTGCGTCCCCTTGCTAACGCTGTTCGAGCGAGGATGACACGCACTCGTTCTGTGTTGTTTGTCTGGGAGTGGAGCATGCACGGGCAGTGCTCGAGGGCACTGTCTGTGCAAACTTTTTTCAGTTATCTATGATAAAGCTCCGCTCCCGTTTTGAGCCTGTTCCATCTATTAGATCAGGCTTGCGTTCCCAGTGCATCAGGTCCCGCGTCTGTTGAGGCAGCGCGCCACTTGTATGCATGGAATTCGCACGTGGGGCTGGCATAATACTGAGACGGTTGCGACCCTTTCTCAGTGTTTATTAACCAGCTCCACTGGTCTCGCGCACGGTTCGGAAGCCCGCGCTGCGGCTTCTTCTGACCGTGTTAAAGACACAGCGTTTGATTTATCTGGCTCCGAGGAGTTAGATCAGGGATGGGCAACTGCGGTCCTGGAGGGCCACTGTCCTACAGAGTTTAGCTTCAACCCTAATCAAACACACCTGAACAAGCTAATCAAGGTCCTCAGGATTACTAGAAAATTACAGGCAGCTGATTTTTTCAGGGTTGGAGCTAAACTCTGTAGGACAGTGGCCCTCCAGGACCAAAGTTGCCCATCCCTGAGTTAGATATTATCAACACTGAATCACGTGGATAGGGGGATTCGCCACCCCATATTCACATTATTGAGGAGTTGCTGGAGGTTGTAACCAGGGCAGTGGCTCAATTAAATGTACAAAAAAAATAAAAAATAAATGAATGGCCATTTAATAAGCAGGAAGCGACTAAGAAAAATAAAATGGAAAATGAGCGCTTCCTGCAGACCCAGTCACAATCTTCGTGTCAGAGCCTTCCCTTTTTCACTGATCTCCATACTCAGGTATCGAGTATTCATCTCAATTATTTTCCCCCCATGTATATATTTACTTATCCATTAGGGAATCTAATGAGAATGGTTATGAGGTGATACCTCGGGTTGAGGAATATTTTGCTAAATATTTTCTCCCCGACATTGCGTCACCCCTGATAGCTCAGACACTTCCCTCCAAATCTCGTACATCGAATTTGTTAGGGAAAGCATATATGGTGGTGGGTCGAGCCGGTGCATGCCTACACACGATGGGGTTATTACAGGCATACCAGGCTGACCTCCTCAAAGAGGTGGATTATAACTGGGAGGTCTCACTCGACGGTATTATTAAATTTCGTAGAGTGGCTGACTTATCTCTCCGTATTATTAAGAAACAGCCCGTGCCATTGGTCGTTCTATGGCAGCACTAGTCATCTCAGAGAGACATTTATGGCTTAATCGCTTGGGGATCGGGGAGAAGGACAGGGCCTTCCTTCTCGATGCCCCCCTTTCGCCTTCTGGCCTCTTTGGTGACGCGGCAAGGACCGTTGTCGAGAGGCTTCAGGAGGCAGAGCGACAATCAGCTATCCCCAGTTGTCAGTCCAGGTCTCATGGTGTTGCTGCAAGGGGGCAGCCTCATGGGACAGCCGCCAGCTCCTCATACTTTGAGAAGGTTGCCTCTCGTGCCCCCCCGTATAAGGCTTGGGGTCAGAGGAAACATTCTCGCATGAAGCCCTCCATACCGAAGACAGGTCTGAGGACTGTCTCTCGGGTTAAGATGGTTTCGGGAGCGAGTACAAGAGTCTCGCCCCATTATACAGCCCTTAGGAAATCAATGTCTGCCTCCTGCCGCCGATGGCGCTTCGGGACACATCGGCTTCCAGCGAACACAAATCGCAGTGTCTGCCCGAGGACGTTGACGTTGAACCCTGTCGAGTTCGCCGCCTCTCAGGAGGTCTGTAGAGAGCATATTTCGGTTAGTTCCTGCCGGTTAGCTGCTTCAGGTCACCGAAGCCATTTGGAAATTTATAGCCGAGGCCAGTCTCGAGGGACTGGTCCCCATAATGGCATATTTAGACACCCCCAGGGGTCTTCAGAAAATAGCCTAGGGGGTCCTGCTTACAGTGGAGCTAATATACAAATATTATCTACTAGGGGTGGTTCTCATGTCGGCCAGCCCCGAGCAGGGTCGGTTCTTGGAACAGGAAGTCTAGTCCCTCTTAACACAGGAAACCTCAAAGTGGGCTCTTCCTTGGTTACGGGAGCCCGGGTTCTACAGCTGGCACTTCATAGTTCCTATGAGGGGGAGGAGTTAGGCCTTGTTTGCATCTCAAGGTACTGGATCAACCTCCGAGGGGGTTCAGATTCAAGATACCAACTGTCAGTCAGACCATCTCCGAGGACTGGTCTGTTGTGATAGATCCGCAAGCTCCTTAACTCCTCGTTCCCTTCTAACCCCATCACAGGAAGTTTCCAAGATCCGCTTTTGGGGGAAAAGCGCATCAGTTCCGGACTCTTCCAGTCGGCCTAGCCTTATCCCTTCGCACCATCACTAAATGTATGGACGCAGCCCTTGCTCCATTGAGACTTCAGGGGGTCCGTATCTTAAATTATATAGATGACTGGCTCATTTTGGCTCAGTCGAAAGAACTAGCAATTCAACATCGAGATGTTGTTTTGCGTCATCTGAGGTGCTTGGGGTTGAGACTCAATGTGAAGAAAAGTTCCTTAACTCCTTTTCAGAGGACTACGTTCCTGGGAGTAGAGTGGGACTCAGTTATGATGCGGACACAATTGTCTCCTGCTTGTATTAATACTATCTTAAACACAATGAAGAGTATTAGGTTAGGCCAGGCTATCACTGTCAAACATTTTCAAAGAGTTTTGGGTCTTATGGCTGTAGCTTCCATGGTAGTACCCTTTGGTCTGCTCCATATGAGGGCCTTGCAGTGGTGGCTCAGGAACAAGGGATTTTCTCCTCTGGGAAACCCTTTTCGCATGATCAGAGTTACGCGCAGATGCCTTCATTCTCTTGTCATGTGGAAGAAACCATAGTTCCTGTCTTAACCCTCTGAGGTCGACAAACGCGCCGGCGCGTTTTGCTGGATTTTCTCCACATTGTAGCACTATAAACTTAAATTTCTACGTCATTTATGGTCATACAGAAAAAAGAAATATAAAAAAAGAATCTGTGATATTTCTACTTTTGTATGTGTCCACTTACAATCAAATCAAAACACTGTGCTTTTGTAAAATAAAGAAAATAAACAGTGTGTGCGTTCTGCCTCTCCGTCGCGGTGAACTTTTTTTTCTTGAGCACGTCTATAAACTGAAACAAAACTCAGCGAATACTTGTCACACATTTATGAGCCATACACCTTTATAAACATTTAAGTGTGTACTTTTAAATGATCGGGTTCAAAACGAAAACAAATATTTTCTGTTTAAGTAATTTGTATAAAACCAACAAGATGTCCAGCTTCTCAAACGCTTGCTCATTAAAATTTGGCCACGCCCACTCGCGCAAAAGATATTCACATGCAAATCTCCACATGGAACGCGAACGCGCTCGTTACCTCAACAACAAAACACCAAAACACTTCACTTCACTTTTCGTCGAGTTTGAAAGAGTGCCTGAGCTTACATTGAATTTACATCAGAAGAAGAAGAACGATATTTGAAGACAAGAAAGATAAGGTAAGAAATTCTTACATATTAGTTTGCTATTGTTGCATAAATTTCACATTGCAGTTGAACTGTTGCTAGATGGTGAATATTATAATATTTAGACCCGTGTTTACTGTTACTGTGTTGTGGATATCTGCTCAAACGTAGATATGTATATGGTAACCATACTGTTTTATATTTGAGCGCGATCGCGTTTGAATGTATCTTATTTTGGATCGTGATCGCATTTGAATGTATCATCATATTTTGAATCGCGATCGCGTTTGAAAAGCAAACAGCTTCATGTTTTTACTATTATCTCATTTCATATCGTCATAACGAATGGAAACATTTGAAGTAACATGATAATCAATATATTTTTCTCTAGCTTAGTTGTTACTGAAATCTTTTGGAAGATTTATACTGTTATAGGTTATTATTATTTTATCCAGCACTGCGCATAGCTTATGCCTACAAGGCACAACAAACCTGGTGTTCACTGTTCATTATATCTTGTTGGAAACATTTGTGTGTGTGTGTGTGTGTGTGTGTGTTCTGTGAATTTTAAAAAGCAATTTTAACCAGAAAAATCTAAAATTTATTCCCAAAATCGTGCAGGCCTTTCTCTTGATATCAGTATGTTCACTTTTTTTTTCAGGGCCCAGATGACACTGATGAGTCCTGCTGACTCCAACATTCACATGAGTCTCTATACATGGTAAAGTGAAAATCAAACACCTTGGAAATTAAAGGTATGTACAATGTTTTTAGGAATGGCACAAAGGTCTCTGTCTTTGGATAATTGTTTTCAATAAGAGCTTTTTGGCACTTGTTGTGTATCTTTGGACGATGCTGTGTTGTAAATAAATCCAAACAATTTAAAAGCCATTCTTTTTTAAATCTCCTCATTTACAGTATTGTGCAAGGTTGCTCAGAATGATAGGGGCCTGATAGCTCCTAATAGGGCCGTTAGGGGAGGTTCTTTGTCTTTCTCAGGTGAGAAAAACCATACATATTAATGAGTTCTCGCATAAGGCTTATTCACACAAAACACGTCGTAAAATTTTTAAATCAATATATTGTCTTATCTGAATGAGCAGTCAGGGTGATTTTCACATTGTTTTAGAGCAAATATTCTAGGCTACGTGATACAATTTTCAAAAGTCTTGTGAAGAAATAATCAGTATGGGTTTCATGAGCTTATTTCAGTGACAATTTTTTTTTGTTTTTTCACAAACCACGCATAAATGTTATTATCTCAAAACTACAAACTTTTACATACATGCTGTTGATATATTATTGTAGCAGAGTTTGTGCTGAATACAGTGTAATTAGACTTTAGCCATGAAAATGTCACAAGAAACAGAAATAACCAGAAATGTCAGAGCATGTCAGAACACCTCCAGGGCCCAGAAAACAGCTCAGACCTCAGAGGGTTAAGGCCCGGTTTTGGGAGCACCATGTCAGAGAAGGACTTTGACTATGGATGCGTCCCTCACAGGCTGGGGTGCGGTTATGGAGGGCCGTTACACTCGAGGTACTTGGAAGGAACATCATCTCACGTGGCATATTAATCGCTTGGAGATGTTGGCTGTATTTTTTGCCCTAAAGCACTTCCTTGTGGACCTCAGAGGCCATCATGTTCTTGTTAGGACAGACAATATGTAGGTGGTCTCTTATATCAACCGCCAAGGAGATTTGAGATCTCGCCCTCTTTGTAGACTGGCTGGCGCATCAGATTCTTCTTTGGTCCCAGGATAAATTTCTCTCTGTCAGATCTATTTATATTCCTGGGGTTGAAAATATGGGAGCAGACATCCTGTCGAGGCAGGGGCTGAGGCCCGGGGAATGGCGGCTTCACCCTGAAGTGGTTGAGCTTATGTGGAGAGAGTTTGGCCGGGCGGAGGTTGACCTGTTCGCTTCTCATGAGAACTCTCATTGCCTGCTCTGGTACTCTCTCTCACATCCAGCTCCTTTGGGCTTGGATGCCATGGTACAGATGTGGCCGAGGTCATATCTGTACGCTTTTCCCCCGATCGCTCTGCTCCCTGGGGTTCTAGAAAGGGTCAGGTGGTACGGAGTGAGATTACTCCTTGTAGCTCCATACTGGCCGGCCTGAATTTGGTTTTCAGACCTTATTAGTCTCTTGGAGAGTCCTCCATGGAAAATTCCTATTAGGAGAGATCTTCTGTCTCAGGCCGGTGGTACATTATTTCATCCACGACCAGAGTTATGGAGACTATGGGTCTGGCCCCTGAGGGGGTCCCACCCATAATTAGGTTGCCCTTTCCATCGAGGTGGTTAGGTCATCCATTCTAGAACCCCACTCTACTAAACAATTAAGTTAGGTAGGGCATTGAACCCAGTTTATTACTGCCCACTGGCTTCAGTACTGGTGTTCCATCCTTCTCTCTAACGGGATCTCCCGTTCATGCTTAGGGCCTCTGTGGCGGCCTCAGTGCCCTCCGCAAGCCTCTAGGGTGTGCACGTAGGGACATTCCCACTCAAACTCCATGTTCCTGTAGATTGGAGGATGAATCCTTTCATCCAGCCTATTGGCATCAGGCTGATGGGCTATCCCTGGCACCCATCATGTCCTGTGGATGACATATATGAATATATATGAGTATATATGAATATATAGAAGAATCTATTGAGTCTGCTTCCTGCTCGTCTTACTCCCTGGAAGAGTGGTGGTGCTGCCCCCTCTTACTTGCTAGCGTGGGAGCCACTCTACATTAATTTTGCCCCGGTACTGAGGTGTCTGTAGGCAATATCATGATTCTTCAGGTATTCCATCCTCCATCGCATGTGTCGGATTATCAAGGTCATAGCCTTGGAGGTTCCTATATAGGCCTCAGGCTGAGAGGAGCCAGTCCATCTAGTTATGTCAAGGGTTGGAGCTATTTCCCTTTATTAAGAAGACAGCTGGTTATCTAAAACCACTCATATTTGAAGTTGCGCTTTTGCCTTCACCTCTTATCTAATACTTTCTACTGTCTGGGGCTCCCATCCAGGAGGTCAGTCGAGCCTCCGGCTCCAGACCTCCTCTTCTTACACCAAATCTTATGACAAGCTAGTTTGGATCTACCCTCTACTCATTCTATCGTCCGTGAGTGTACCAGATGCTTTATACCAGGGCGTTTTTCTCTCAGTGTGGCGGCGTGGGTATTCGTTCCCCAAAGTATCGAGTATCGATGCAGCGGGAGTTCCCTTTATGAAAGGGAACGTCTCGGGTTACTAATGTAACCCTCGTTCCCCGAGTAGGGAACGAGACGCTGCATCCCTCGGCCACACTTTTCACGCCCCTGAGAACGACTTGCTTCGACCCTTTGAAAGCTGATGCGGCTATGTTCCGATGTCCTTTTATAGCTTCCGGATCACAGTCACATGCAACGTCACGAGTGACGAAAGACACAGCACCAATCAAGATTGGAATAGTTCCATTACAGACTTCAGATGCGTCATGCTGAAGGCATTCCCCAAAGTATCGAGTATCGATGCAGCGTCTCGTTCCCTACTCAGGGAACGAGGGTTACATTAGTTACCCGAGACGTTTTGCTAAATATGATCACAAACAAGGAGCCTATTTAAGTATCATTTTATTATCATAAACAAGTAGCGTATTTAATATTAAGTTACTTACATTTTAGACACATTACACATTCAATTTTAATTTATATTTCACCAACGAAAATAGTTCCAAAGGAAAACAACAATCAGCGCGGTGTTTTTTTACTGAATGATTATGATTCAGCGTTTTGAATGAATCGTTTGAATGAATGATTCACTTAAGACGGCCACTTGCCACCACCTATTGGCGATTTAGTTTCATGTTTAAAAGTATCATTGCATTTTTTTTCTTGTATATTCAAGAAACATTTACTTCAACATTATTCAAACATTTACTTCAAACATTAATCTCAAATTTTAACATTTAAGCTATTAATTGCAGTTGGAATTTTGCCTTATGTACAGTCAAATTTGCATTTGACTGTACAGCCCTGTTTTATTATTATAACTGAATTTATTGATCAAATGTAAGAATTTGACATGAAATATGATGCATATATTTAATAAGGTAAAAATAAAAATCGGCCTTTATAAAGGTAAATAAAGGCCAAACACTGATCATGCATTCCCCTCAGCAAAAGTGCAGTTGGACTCAAACTGCATCAAGCTTTTATTTTGGTGGAAAACATGTTAAAGCAGCGCTATGCAGCTTTGCCGATTTCTTCGCTGTTTTCTCGCTTTTTGCTCGCGGTTTTCTATATAGAGCTCCCCCTACAGCTTCGGAATAGATATTTGACAACACTGTCGTCAAAACTCGTTGGCAACTCTCCCCCCTCCCATCTCCCTCTGGTCATGTGCATTTGTTTTCAAAGAAGCCGGCGAACTCACGGAGCCATGTCCACTGAGGTGTGTATGATACACAGAAGGCCAGCATATAAATGTTTAGATAGTGTATGTGTGCAGTGCCGTAAAGCAATTCGTTACATTGCGAGACCTGATATCACGCAATACTTCCTGACGCTGAGGCCCAGTTGCAAGGATGGTTTTTCGGCTCACAGGCACTTGGGGGGTGTGAGACGACCACCATTCAACCCAAAAAAGCCATATAACTATTCCAACGACTCCGAAGCTGTTCAGTTAAGGTAAAAAAGTTACTTAGTTCCATGGTTCGAATTACATGGGAGCTGAGCTCCCATAGAGAGAGGATGAGCTCCCATGAAAGCAGTAAATCACACACCTGTGGGGGTCTCTAAAAATCATCAGCACCATTATTTTAAATTACAACTAAAGCTCTTTTTCCTTCAGACTAATGTAGCATGACTTAAAAGATAGGACAAGATGCCAAACACATGGATCTCGTGGGATATCGGATCATCATCACACTACATCCTTATGCTTCACTTTCTGCCAGGACTTTTACTGACTTTTCTCAACTCACAGAAATGACGTCAACATCCGATCTAGCCGTAGATAAATAATAGACCCCTTTTCAGTTGGTAAAAATGGTGAGGTTTTTTGTGGGCGGAGCTTAGGTGGAGGCTGAACGATCCCTCTGGCCGCTTCACTAACGTTAGTTTGCAAGTTTTGTTTGCTTGTTTTGTAACAGTGACTGCAGAAAATCCGATTTTGTCTTAATGTGCAAGGTCCAGAACCGCGATTGTTATTTGCAAAAGTTGATTTTAACTGACGGAACCAGATTGTCTGAACCGTACACTCTCAGTCAATGGATGGACGATCTGACAGGATTAACGTTAACGCTACCTCCGGTTGAGTGGCCTGACTTCTACACCTAAGTTACCCGATAGAGAAACCGAGGGTAAAGAGAAACTGAGGACGTATAAATCTTTAGATGCTATAACTATGTGCTGAATGGTCATGTAAAGACTTGTGCGCAATGCAAAGTCAATGGAGACCGTTGGACTGTCCACCCCCAGCCCCCCACCCCCCGATGGGCGTGGTCTTCAGATTATGACGCGTTGCGCTCTGCGTCGAACTCACGTCGTAGCCTCTACACTGTAGGCAACGCGTTAGTTTTTATTTATACTTCTGCGTCATTGTCCGCATGCAGAGGGAGCATGTGAAACCCGAGGGAGGGGTTCTAGCAGACCAATCACAGTTCTTGCGTCCGCGTAGAGTTGACGCGTTGTTACATTTTTGGAGAGGTGCACGTCAGGGTACGCCAAAGGGTACGCACGCTACACACAGCCTACGGCGTAGCTACAGCGTGAGTTCGACGCAGAAGTATAAATAGGCCTTAAGGCCCTGTTTACACGTACATGGTTATTTTGAAAAACTGAGACATTTCTCTTCGTTTGCGCCCTTCGTTTACACGCAAACGGAGGATTTGCCAATGAAACCGATTCTTTCTAAAAACTCCGGCCAGAGTGGAGATTTTGAAAATCTTCGTTTGCCCGTTTGCATGTAAACTGAGGAAAAACTGAGTTTTAGGCAGTCGACGTCACAGAATGTGACTACTTTCGGGATTCTGATTGGCTAAGGTGGGCTTGAGCTTCTCGTTACACTGCCACCTACAGGTTTGGCATGCTCTTTACAGCATATACACAGGTTCGTGTGCACAATGTTATTTTTGAAAACGAAGAGGGGTGAAATGTCCGTTTATGAAAATAGCCATCCACGTGTAAACGTAGCTTAAGTGTTTTGGAAAGTAGTTCTTACAGAAGACACACACACACACACACACACACACACACACACACACACACACACTCATCTCTCTCTCCTGATCTACTCACTATGAGTGTTGCAACACCACCTCTACTCTCATTATCATCATCATCAGCCATGGGAAAACATATCAAAACTTTATTAAGGACACACATGGTCAGTGTCGGGGGTGACTCATTACAAGTAACTTAAGTAACATAATCAGATTATTTTTTCAAGTAACGCATTACATTTTCAATACAACAAAATATCTAAGTTACTTATTCACATTTATTGACTGACAGCTCTCCTGTCCTCATGTTGAGAGAAATAAAGTGAGGAGGTTTTGTGTGTGCTGTGTAAACATTATATTAGTAATTTTATTATAATATTTTTATTAGTTAAATTAATTAGTTGTTAGTAGTTATTTTAGTTCTAGACTAAATGTGAACATGCATTTATTCATCTCACTAGCACAAAGTATTCCTCAAAATGAATAAAAACAGTAAAATGCAATCTCAAAATTTTACGCAAAACATTTATAATTAACTATGTTCAATTATTTTAAGTTATAAAGTAAAATTATAAAGACCTTCAATGATCTAATTCAACCATGCTAATAATCAAAAATTACTTTAGAAATAAGAAGTTGAACTTCCGTCTCCTTTATCCTATTGTTCTTTAATCCAGAATAACAGCAGCTGAAAGGATTGTTTGAGCAGCGCCCTCTACTGTAATCTACTGTACTGTACTCTATATCTACTGTACTCTACTGTACTGTACTCTAGTGTACTCTACTCTACCTCTACTGTACTCTACTGTACTTTACTCTACATCTACTGCACTCTACATCTACTGCACTCTACTGTACTGTACTCTACTGTACTGTACTCTAGTGTACTGTACTCTAGTATACTGTACTCTAGTGTACTGTTCTGTACTCTATATCTACTGTACTCTATATCTACTGTACTCTACTGTACTGTACTTTACTGTACTCTACTGTACAGTACGACTCTCTACTGTACTGTACTCTAGTGTGCTCTACCCTATATCTACTGTACTCTACTCTATATCTACTGTGCTCTACTGTACTGTACTGTACTCTACTGTACAGTACAACTCTCTACTGTACTGTACTCTAGTGTGCTCTACCCTATATCTACTGTACTCTACTGTACTCTACTCTATATCTACTGCACTCTAGTGTACTGTACTCTAGTGTACTGTACTCTAGTGTACTGTACTCTAGTGTACTGTTCTGTACTCTATATCTACTGTACTCTATATCTACTGTACTCTACTGTACTCTACTGTACAGTACGACTCTCTACTGTACTGTACTCTAGTGTGCTCTACCCTATATCTACTGTACTCTATCTACTGTACTCTACTGTACTGTACTTTACTGTACTCTACTGTACAGTACAACTCTCTACTGTACTGTACTCTAGTGTGCTCTACCCTATATCTACTGTACTCTACTCCATATCTACTGTACTCTACTGTACTGTACTTTACTGTACTCTACTGTACAGTACAACTCTCTACTGTACTGTACTCTAGTGTGCTCTACCCTATATCTACTGTACTCTACTCTATATCTACTGTACTCTACTGTACTTTACTGTACTCTACTGTACAGTACGACTCTCTACTGTACTGTACTCAAGTGTGCTCTACCCTATATCTACTGTACTCTACTGTACTCTACTCTATATCTACTGTACTCTACTGTACTGTACTCTAGTGTACTGTACTCTGGTGTACTGTTCTGTACTCTATATCTACTGTACTCTATATCTACTGCACTCTACTGTACTTTACTGTACTCTACTGTGCAGTACGACTCTCTACTGTACTGTACTCTAGTGTGCTCTACCCTATATCTACTGTACTCTATATCTACTGTACTCTACTGTACTGTACTTTACTGTACTCTATTGTACAGTACAACTCTGTACTGTACTGTACTCTAGTGTGCTCTACCCTATATCTACTGTACTCTACTGTACTCTACTCTATATCTACTGTACTCTATATCTACTGTACTCTACTGTACTCTACTGTACTCTACTGTACAGTACGACTCTCTACTGTACTGTACTCTAGTGTGCTCTACCCTATATCTACTGTACTCTACTGTACTCTACTCTATATCTACTGTACTCTACTGTACTGTACTCCGCTGTACTGTACTCCACTGTACTGTACTCTTGTATACTGTATTCTACTCTATATCTACTGTACTCTAGTGTACTCTACTCTACATCTACTGTACTCTACTGTACTCTACTCTACTCTACTGTACTCTACATCTACTGTACTCTACTGTACTCTACTCTACTGTACGGTTCTCTACTGTACTGTACTCTGCTGTTCTGTACTACTGTCTTTGATTGTTTGTGATAACAATGAATCATTCTTTCGGATTCTAACGTCATTTCAGTGTAATCAGCGCTGGCGCATCAACACTGACTCAACATGGTTTCAATGGTTACATGCTAGGTCACTTCACCATGCACTCTCCACAATGAATAGCTTATTATCCCTATGTGACTGTTAAACGTAACTGGTATCACCACAAACTTTATTCTGTGCCCTAAAAACTGCATATTTCATGGTATTGTGTCATGCAAGGTCATTGTAAAATCTAGAGAAATGTGCGAGGTGTCCAGCGGAGACACACATCTACTGTAGCCTACCCCTGATAGAGCTCTGTAAGAAACACACTGTTTAGTTGTTCAGTGTTATGATAACAGGTTAAACGTCGTAATTAAAATGAAAATAAAAAATTGTGATATTTAAAGTATTATTAATAAATATTGTTTCATATCTTGTTCCTGCTTTATACATTTTAACCAGTGCTAATTTAAATAAAATGAATGAATATAAATGGATGAATAAACAAAAAATGTTGCCCAATTGTTATTTTTTTTATTTGTCTTTATTTATTATATTTACAATGAATGGTTAGTTACCTTTACATCATTAAAAACGGGTGTCTCAACTGTACCATGCACTGACTCAACTCTACCACATATGGGCACAGTTGAGACAAGGTTGAGACAAAAAGCACCTTATTTTTATGAGCTAATTGTGGAAAATATAAACTACTTGTGGGTATTATGGATTGATAATATGTTAGTCTACAAGCTAATGAAATGTCATGTGGAAATTCACTTCTTTTCAGTATCTATTTTTGTGTGAAAAATCTAAATGCAAAAAGTGCTCAGTCTATAATACATGTCATAAGGTGTCAGTATCATATGCACGCATAAAACCATTTTCGGCTTAGGCTATAAATGGCACAAGAGATACAATTTGTGGTGTAGAAACGCACTTTCATTAGATCGGGCTGATATATCTTATGTCAAGACAACAGTCTCCTTATTAGGAAGATGAACCAGATGGCTTTGACTGTCCCAAGAGATTATCCAAATCGTAACTCTGAAGAACCAAGATTATAGGCACCTTGATTCAAGTGGATCTTCTAAATGACAGCTCATCATACAACCGAGAGGCGTATAGTGCGAAAAGTGCAGTGTTTTCATTTCTCTTCCTCCAACAGTTTTCTGCCGCGCCTTTTTCTTCTAAACCACAGTTGCAGCGCAATAGACATTTGATAGAGCCGTTGTTGTACTGGATAAAGTAAGGTAGATTATCCTTTTTCCTGTAGCCTATATTCAATAAATGAAAAGTTATAGTTTATAATTGATTTGACACATTCAAACACCAGAGAAGATGAAACTAATGATGATGATGAATGATATATAACAGTGTTTGATCTTAAACATCATAAATACTCAGTTTGGTTTGTCACTATTAATGCTGTTTTGTCGACTCTCAGTGCCTTTTATGTTTGTTTTTGGTTCAATATATTGTATTAGATCATGTTTAGCATATTTAGTCTTTTTTGCTTGCCATTTTTCTCTCTCTCTTCGTATGTGTCTGTGGTTTGTGATATCTGTGTTATAACCTATATTCTCAAATGCATTCATTTCTCATGAAAAAGCTCCACTTCAGTTTCACTAAAATATAGAAAGACAGATTTCCATATTTAAATAAATGAATACAATCTTTTCTCACAGAACGAAATAGAAAGTGTTAGTCACCTTGTGCAGAGCAGAGGAAGCGTCGAGAGAGAAACACAGCTCAGAATGACAGAAAGAGTGACTAAGCTCTTCTCCTCACTCATACACACGCCTCCTCTTGTAATGTTATATGAGTGTATGGGACGCTCAAGGGGTGTAGTCAACATTTCAGACAATATTGAACAAACCAGGTGATCTTTAACTAGGAAATGAATATGATATCTTATAATCTAGTATAAGGGGAGACCGGGGACAGTTGCAACACTTTTTGCATTTCTCTCAGTTACTCAGAGACTATTTGGACTAGACCAACCAAATTTGTATATATTAATAAAACATCATATAA
Organism: Squalius cephalus; assembly: GCA_022829025.1. Classification (NCBI taxonomy): domain Eukaryota; kingdom Metazoa; phylum Chordata; class Actinopteri; order Cypriniformes; family Leuciscidae; genus Squalius; species Squalius cephalus. Next base: position 2,240,912 of record CM040806.1, read on the forward strand.
TTATTATCAGTGTTAAATCATACAGTTGTGTAAAGCTTCATTACAGAGATTAATTCAAAACATGCACAATATGAACAAACAGTGAATTTGGTGAATATTCTGCTGTTAGACAAATATTCACACAGCTTCTGTTGATATCACACGTCACGAGAACTCTCTGATTATGATGTATGAAACATCTGAATGAATCACTTTAGACCAAACCTGAATGTGCTGCGTATCTGCAATAAACAAGCATGAGCTGAGTCAACCTGACACTTTCTTAAACAGAAGCTGGAAACAGAACAGTGGTGTAGTTTTTACATTTAAAAATATGCACAAAGATTTTACAACACACACACACACACACACACACACACACACACACACACACACACACACACACACACACACACACACACCTTATTCTAATATGGGATTGTATTGGACTGGTAAAGAGTGTTGGCCGTGACAGGAGAGCCTCCACTGAAGGAGACAATACTTGCATCTGTCTGCTAATTACCCATACCATTTAAAGATGATTATATATGACATATCATTCACAGTATTTATCTGAATGGAAGAAGCCAGATGTTGCAACTGAGTCTGACCCAGGGGACGGCTGCAACACGTTAAAAATACCTTAAATTTCACTAATTAACTTTAGCTTTTTGTCTCAATGAGCATAAAATTCTGAAATTATTAACTGTTTTAGGCCTACTATAATATTATAGTATTATTTATTTATACAATAATATTATTGTAGCCTATAATTGATTTATTTAGTCATATTGATCAAATAACAGTTATTGAGTTTTGTTAGTGTATGTGTAGAACATAGGCCTACACAGATTCAGTGATCAGGTGTTACAGATGCTATTCAATCTCTCCATATTTCAGTGTCAGACAGGAAGAACTGAACAATTTACAATGCAACAAACTTCTATTAAACATGCAATTTATAAGTTGTTGCAACCGTCCCGAACCCTATCAGCCATGACAGAACATCATATTCCTGCTAGACACACTGACTCTGACACATGCTAACCATGGCACTTAGAAGTCAACACAACAATAATTCAAACTAAGTAAGTTCTGATTAATTCATACAAAATTGCAGGACAGTATGACAAAAATACATCTCATGAAAAACATATACAGTGCGTGCAAAATTAGGCACATTGATTTTCTGATCGTATTTTATTCCAGGCACATTTTGCCAATTCCAAACCATATTAATCTTAATAACTACTATTAATTTTGTATTTAATAATTTATAAGAGATATATAATTGTTCATGAAGGCTGGAAATGAAAAATGCCTTTAATTCAGGTGTGCAGAATTATTAGGCACGTTTTGTTTTACTGATAAAATGAGCCAAAAACAAGATTTAACTAAGACTGAAAAATACAAAAATTATTAAATCCCCATGGGAAGAATGCGATACTAATGCAATACTAGAGATAGCAGTTAAGGCATGACCATTGGACAGTGAAATGCTCATTGAGTCAGCAGGGTCAGACAAAAACAGGTGGAGAAGAAAAGACACATGTTAACTGCAAAATAATTAGTAATTAAGGTGAGGAATTACAAAAAAAAGAAGTAAAAAATCATTATAATAAATGTAAGTATAAAAATATAATTATTTAAAGGAAGTTGAAATAATGCAAATGGATGACTTTAACAAACGCATATACTCTTATCGATTAACAGCCTCGGATAGTAACAGGTCGGCTTACAGTATACGTCTATAACAGTTTATAAGTTTTCATTAAAAATAACTTGCCTTATGGAGAAAATAAAATACTTTTACTTTTTTTCACTTGGTTTAGTCTAGTTAGTCTTGTATCAAACACAATATGTTTTTTGTTGAATGGCAGCAGCAGCACATTTTCCTCGTGGGCGAGAATTAATCCCCCATATACCAGCAAACCAATGAGAAGGCGGGACAGTGATGACGACACATAACAACAGTGTACGCGGCAAAACTGTTGTGGATCCGCTTATGGCCAATTTATACTTCTGCGTCGGGTGCGCGCAGTAGGTATGGCGTAGCATAAGCATAGACGTGTATCATACGTCGTACCCTTCGCCGTACCCTGACGCGCACCTCCTCAAAAATGTAACTACACGTCGTGACGACGCGGACCGCAAGATCTGTGATTGGTCGGCTTGGTAGCATCGCGTTTCCTCCTACGCATTTCCGGCGTGTTCTTCTCCACCGCCCGTCATTTTTAAATTCGGTTCAACGTCAACAGGTTCACGGGTCACACGTACCATCTCCTCCGACGCCTTCTCTCGTTTCTGCCTTTTAGTTTTAGTAATTTCACTAAAATTAACTGTTTTTCCACCTCAATAAGCTCCAACTCCAACATGATCCGCTCTCTTTCAGTCGCTTAGTAGCCTAAACTCAAAACAGTAAATGCTCATGACGGCGTCGCCTACATGTGTAGCATTGTTTAACAGCTGAGCTGACTTTTCTTGTTCAAAGAACTATGACACTGGCACAAAGACAATGTAGGCTACACACTCCAGCTGAACAAGTTGTCACTTCACTATAAATACGGAAAAAGATAACAACCCCAAAGGTTGGACATGGCAACACTGCAAGTGCGCGCTTGGCGAAGCTTTAAAACACAGCAGAGCGAGACAAACATGTTCTTCAAGCGCATGTTTAGGTTGCGCAGTGGAATGGAAAAAAACGTTGTCACACATGTCCTGCGATAGCACAAACTTAAGCGACTTAAACGAGACATTAGAAACCAGAGGAGAATGGGAATTTTGTCTTAATGAAAATTATATATTGGATCGCGGGTATAATTTTGTCTACACGATAGGTGGCCTATCAATTTTCTTAATCCTAGACTATTAAGTGACTCCTAAACCTTTACAATTTCTCGATATAAAACAATATAAATCACCTGACAGCCAGACAATAATAATCACTTTCGTTACAGCCTTTATTCACATAAAAGTGAAAAGCAAAGGGACGGGATCGAGACCACAAGCTCGATAATGTGTTGGAGCACTAAACAAGAGGCTATGTTTAGAAATGGTCGTGTTTAGGTTGAAATATAAATGTAAAAAAATAAATAATAATTTAACGAATTAAAAAGATAAGGCATTTTGATTTTCAGTCAATCTATTGACGCCAGAGGAAAAGGAGAGAGAGCGGCATTAACCAGTTCAAGGATTAGGTTTGGTTTTCATTAAGTCAAGACAGGTGACACTCATGTTTCAAGGAGGCTCAGTCTAATGTATACTCTTTTGATAGCCTTACATAAAAAATGCAAATATACTAACAAAAACTGTACTATCTTTAAATATATTAAAAGTATATTAGCATCATGCCTTTACCTATTTACACAATACAACTTTTAACACACTTTAAAATAATTGCACTTTAGTATATTTTCTAAAAATATATTTGAAAAAAATATAGCCTACTTGAAGTGAAAATTCGGTTTATTTTTTAAAATGTATTTATTTGCACTTTATTAAATATATATATATATATATATATATATATATATATATATATATATATATATATATATATTAGGTATAATTTAACTGTGTGCTGGAAATAATCATTGTTACAATGCATTGAAAGTACTTTCAAAAATACATTATAGACATACAATATTTTGTACAAAGTATAGCTAAGTTTTATTTATCTAATAATGTACATTTGTAACTGAAGACAAAGTATGCAGTTTGTAGTATTTGGAATAAGCCAAAGGTATTAATGATCCTATATCCTTGTGTGCAAGTGCGCTGACGTGCTTCAGGAGACACGAGTTCAAGTCCTGGCTCGTAGTCCAGGCGTTTTAAGCCAAAATGGGGGTCAACCGTGAACAAATTGCAACAGAATCAAACTCAACTGATTTTGTATCCTCAATATGTCCTGAGTAAGGAAAAAAAAAGCCCCGAAGAGATTAGGGGAAAGTTCAGAAAAAGACCCAAATATAGCCTATTCATACGCCTATTCATTCTTTTTCTCACATGAATAGGGTAAAAAATTTAACCTTTAGATATCACCATGAAAATTACTGAGTTGATTACTTATATCAAGACAAACAAAAAATGTATTACAAGTTTTTTTTAATTGTTTGTTAAAATGGACAAACGGTGCATAATCTAATTACATATGTGCTAATTTGCATAAATACCACAACAGATCTAAACATTGGGTATAGCCAGGTGAAAATGTCTTGTTGAATCTTGTTGACATATAACAGTAAAATACTTAATGTTAAGGTCTGAATGGAACCCATTTAGGCTACCCATGAGCATTAATACATAGAGGCACTTTAAGGTACTTTAGAAACCAGCCTTTATTAATTATTATTGCAAGGATGGGGTTTGGTGCTGGGTCCGTGGGACTGTTTCTGGGGATTTACCTTTTATTTTACTTACCTTTTGTCTTCTGCATTCTCCTTACCATTGTCTCCTGTTCTTCCCTCAGACTCGTCCCCCAGAAACAGTCCCACGGACCCAGCCCCAAACCCAATCTCTTAAAGGAGAAGTTCACTTTTAAAAAAACTTTTGCTGATAATTTACTCACCCCCATGTCATCCAAGATGTCCATGTCTTTCTTTCTTCAGTCGAAAAGAAATTAAGGTTTTTGATGAAAACATTCCAGGATTTTTTTCACATATTATGGATTCCATTGGGACTCAAACGGTTCAAGGTCCAAATGACAGTTTCAGTGCAGCTGCAAAGGGCTTTAAACGATACCAGACGACGAATAAGGGTCTTATCTAGCGAAACGATCGGTCATTTCAAAAATAAATAAAAAAGTTGAAGTTTTATAAGCACAAATGTTCGCCTTGCTCTGTTCTTTGATGCGCGTTCGTGACGTCACCTAATACGCAATTACGTTGAAAAGGTCACGCTTGAAAAATTAAAAAAAATTATTTTTGGCTTTTTAATATTAAAACACCCAGGATACGCACACGAAATGGGCATTTTAAACGATAAACTGACACAAATACATTTGAAAATGTGTATATGGTCCTCCTTCCGCACATTTGTAAACACATCAAACTTGACCTTTTCAACGTGATTGCGTATTACGTGACGTCACGAACGCGCATCACAGAACAGAGCAAGGCGAACATTTGTGCTTATAAAACTTAAACTTTTTTATTTATTTTTGAAATGACCGATCGTTTCGCTAGATAAGACCCTTATTCACCGTCTGGTATCGCTTAAAGCCCTTTGCAGCTGCACTGAAACTGTCATTTGGACCTTGAACCGTTTGAGTCCCAATGGAATCCATAATATGTGAAAAAATCCTGGAATGTTTTCATCAAAAACCTTAATTTCTTTTCGACTGAAGAAAGAAAGACTTGGACATCTTGGATGACATGGGGGTGAGTAAATTATCAGCAAAAGTTTTTTTAAAAGTGAACTTCTCCTTTAAAAATTAATAAAGGCTGGTTTCTAAAGTACTTCTTCCTGCCTCTGAGCTGAGCGCTCGCCGGAGCCCCTCCCGCGAGCCTCGCCTTCTCCTTCTCCCCCGCCCTTCACCGACGCGCAGCGGCCGGCCTTTGCCCGCACTGCCGTCGCCTCAGGGGATGTTGCCTTTGGCTTGCTCAGTTGGGGATACTTAATTTAATTAATCAATTAATCAATTCAACAATACTATTGATCAGCATTACCAAACGTGGATGTTTTACACCAGAAACAAACACTGATGTACTATTTTATTTAATATTGTGAAGCTGCTTTGATACAATCTGTATTGTGAAAAGCGCTATATAAATAAATTTGACTTGACTTGACTTGACTTGAAGCAGATGACGCCGCTGACAGCTGCTCTCTGCTGGCTTCAGACAGCGAGGAGTGGTCGGGCTCTCACCGCTTCGCCTCCTCGACCCAGGAGTCTAGCAGGTCCCGCGCCAGTGTCGACGCGGAGCTTCTCCGCCTCCTCACCAAAGCGGTCGACCGACTGGGACTGGACTGGTCCCCGCCTAAGGAGCCTGCACCGAATCAGCTCGATGGGTGTTTTCTGCCTAGCCGCCGCCAAGCGCCAGCCTCTAGGTCAGCACCCTTCCTGCCTGAGCTCCACACGGAGCTATCAAAGTCCTGGAGTGCGCCCTTCTCCGCTAGACTCCGCTCTTCAGTCTCCTCGGCTCTCTCCCAGGTGGACAGGGCCGCCGAGAAAGGGTATGCTTCCATCCCCGCCGTGGAGGAAGCCGTGGCAGCGCACCTTTGCCCGCCGTCCGCTAGATGGCGCTCAAAGCCCGCTTTGCCGTCCAAAGCCTGCAGGACCACCTCAGCTCTCGCCGGCCGCGCTTTCGCCGCCTCCGGCCAAGCTGCCTGTGCCCTGCACTCTATGGCTGTGCTTCAGATCCTGCAAGCCGACCTCCTCCGTGAACTGGACGAGAAGGGCCCGGATCAAACAGCCTTGACGGATCTGCGCAGCGCTACGGACCTTTCGCTCCGTGCCACAAAGACCGCTGCACAAGCCATCGGCAGATCTATGGCCGCGTTCACCGTCATCGACAGACATCTTTGGTTGACGCTGGCGGATATGAGCGAGTCGGCTTTCAGCTTTCACTGTCTCAGAGCTGGGCCGCGCATTAGGAAGGAACGAGTTTGTCACCCGCTTCCTTAGAGGAGCCAGGAGGATGAACCCCCCACGACCCCCCTCGGTTCCTATGTGGGATCTTTCACTGGTCTTGGAGGCCCTGAAAGCGCATCCCTTTGAACCTTTGGAAACTGTGGATATGAAATACCTCACGCTCAAAACCGTTTTTCTGATAGCTCTGTCTTCAGTCAAACGAGTGGGAGACATACACGCGTTATCTATTAACGCCGCGTGCCTCGAGTTCGGACCTAATGACTCTAAAGTTATTCTCAGACCGAGGCATGGTTACGTTCCCAAAATTCTGGGCACTCCCTTCAGAGCGCAGGTCATTTCCCTCTCAGCCCTGCCAACCCTCGGCAGCGAGGCCGATAGTAATCTCCTCTGCCCGGTCAGGGCACTGAGAAATTACATCACACGCTCCGCCGCTTTCAGGCGCTCGGAGCAGCTTTTTGTTTCGTTTGGAGGGCGCACCAAGGGTCTCGCCGCCTCGAAACACAGCCTGTCCAGATGGATAGTTGACGCTATTGCAACCGCTTATGCGTCTAAAGACCTGCAGTGCCCACTGGGCATTCGAGCCCACTCCACCAGAGGCATGGCCTCATCGTGGGCGTGGTCCAGCGGGATTTCCATTCATGACATTTGTGCAGCGGCAGGCTGGGCCTCCCCCTCTACATTTGTGAGGTTTTACAACCTGGAAGTTCCCGCCTTGCAGGCGAAGGTGTTATCAGTCTAAGTCTCGCGTAGACCGGCCCACTATCAGTGCGCGGGCTACGTTGGCTGATTTAGCTCTACTGGTTGAGCTGCACTATACAGGGAATTGTCAGTTCGGACCGGCTGGCCGCTCCGTGCTCCCTAATATGTGCTTGTGTACTGCGCTAGCCTTGTTGGCCGCCCGGCTCCCTGTTATCACGTTCCCAGGACTCTCCCTGGGACTCATTCAGTGGATGCTGGGCGCGCACGGCGTTGACAAGGGCGTTCCCGTAGCGTAAGCAACTACGCAATACGAGAGAACCTCTCGTAAGAGAACGTATCGGTTACTAACGTAACCTCTGTTCTCTCTAGAAGAGGGAACGACTATTGCGTAACCCGCCGTGCTCGCGCCACAAGCTCATTCGCTTCAAGCGACAGAAACCAGTGAAGCAGCCTCTGAGCCTTGCTTATATACGCTAAGCCACACCCCTTTTCGCGGGCTGTGACGCATGAAGCGCGCCAAGCGTGCTCATTGGTCGTGATGTCACGACAAGGGCATAGCGATAGGCTGCTGCAGTTGCCGCAGGGCAGCCAATGGGCACGCTAGCTGCCTGCCCTAAATCTGCATGCTGCTGCACTGCGTTGATGTTAGCAGAGTAACTTACACGGACAACAGGGAATACTGTTTCACATCAACCAGTTTCGTTCAGACTGGCGCACTTTTATTTAAACAGAAACATGTGCATTCACTCAGTCACTGATTAGGTCACATGACATACACACTGCAATATGATTGCCTGATTCAAAGAAAAATAAATAAAAGGTAAACAAATCAAATATAAATGAGAGCACAATATTTCTAAATCTCAACACCCCCACTTCCTCTCACATTTCTATTTCATCATTGTCCAGTTCATCATCTCAATACAAGTACAAAATTCATACACCAAACATAAATGAGTTAAATTTCATTAACTTGAGCTTTGTTGCTGGTTTTGTTAGCACATCTGCAACCATATCATCAGTTGGACGTTATTCCAGACTAATTCTGCCCTCCTTTATCACAGATCTCACAAAATGATATTTAATGTCCACATGTTTACATCGTTGTCTATACACAGGATTTTTTGCTAAAGCAATGGCACCCTGATTGTCCTCATACACTTTCGATTCATATTTCTGACCATCAATGTTTTCTAACAATTGCTGTAGAAATAAACACTCCTGTACAGTCGCAGCTAATGCCATATACTCTGCTTCACAAGTCGACAGTGCAACAGTAGGCTGTCTTTTGGTCTTCCATGAGACCAGTGGACCATTTTTGTTTAGGCTAACACAGTAACCTGTAGTACTCCGTCTATCAGTTACATCAGCTGCCCAATTCGCGTCGCTGTATGCATGAATCAAGTTATCATTTTCACCCTTTTTGTAACACAGTTCTTTGTCTTGTGTCCCTTTTAAATATCTTAAAACATGCTTAACAGTGTTCCACTGTTCTGTGGTTGGTCTAGTAAAATACTGTGACAGTTTGCTCACTACAAAACTTAGGTCTGGTCTTGTGCATGTTGCCAGGTAGATTAAGCTACCTACTACCTCCCTGTATTTTCTAACATCACTCATTTCCTCAGCATCATCAGTGTAGTTTAGTTTATGTTCACATGGAGTTACTCTGGACTTACAATTTTGCATGTCAAATCTCTCAAGTATTTTCTTAATATACCTACGTTGAGACATTGTAACACAATCAAAATCTTGCCCATAATCAATACCAAGGAAATGTGTTAATTTTCCCAAGTCCTTCATTTTAAATTTTGCACTGAGTGTCTCTTTTACATGATTAAGCACATACATATTGTTGGCTGCAATAATCAAGTCATCAACCCATATGATTATAAAAATGTTCTCAGTTTCTGTAACCTTCGTGTAAACACAATGATCAGCTGGGTTTTGAACAAACTTAATTCACAAAGATACTCATGCAACATTCGTTTCCAGTTCCTGCCCGACTGATTAAGTCCATACAGTGATTTTTCAATTTTGTACACCAGTTTTGCATCACCTTGAGATTTTGTTCGAATCCACTGTGAGACACCAATGTGTCCCTGAGCAAGACACTTAACCCCTAGTTGCTCCAGAGGCGTGCGACCTCTGACATATATAGCAATTGTAAGTCGCTTTGGATAAAAGCGTCAGCTAACTGAATAAATGTAATGTAAATGTAAATCAAAACCACAAACATAATCACTTAAATAACCTGGCCTTTTCCTCTCTCTGGCAGGATTTCTCCCTTTTTCAGGTTTATGATCTTTTTGTGTTTGGTTTTCGCACATTTCTGGCTCTTTTACTTTGACCGGTTCCTGAGAATTCTGCAGATTAATTTCAGGACCTTCTCTTTTCGATTCTCTAAGATTATTCCCAACCCCAAAATCGTCATAATCATCATCAATCGGTATCTCATCCGCCTCAGCACTCATTCTGGGTAAAAACTCTACTAGTCTGCACTTCTGTATTTTCCTGCTATCAGGATAGTAGATCATGTATGCTGGACTATTCTTGTCATATCCCACAAAAATGCCCTTCTCACATCTCGAGTTCAGCTTACTTTTCTCATGTTGATAAGCGTAACACGAAATACCAAACTTCTGCATTCTAGAAATATTCGGTTGCCTGCCTGTTAACATGAAGTAAGCTGTCTGTTTAGTTCGGTTGTTGAAACATCTGTTTCTCACTACAGCAGCAGTCTGGACTGCATAGGTCCACAATATTTTTGGTAACCCACTTTCTATTAACATGCACCTAGCCATGTCAAATAAGGTTCTCCAGTTTCGTTCAGCAGTACCGTTTTGGTGTGGAGAGTATGGTGCAGAGGTCTCATGTCTAATACCATTTCTACTCAATAATGCCTGGTACTCCTTTCCTGTGAACTCTGTCCCATTGTCAGACCTGATGCACTTAACTCTCCCATATGGAGCCATATCAGCCAGGAATTTCTCTGTGGCGGTTATTGTATCGCTCTTGTTTCTCAAAAAATATACAAACACCGCGCTAGAATAATCATCTGTGAAAGATAATGCATATCTGTGGCCGTCTATGGACATTGGGTCTATAGGTCCTGCTAAATCGGTGTGTACCATTTCTAGAGCTGCTCTGGCTCTCGTATCTGGCTCTCTGTTTCTAGTCTCAATAAACTTGCCTTGTATGCAAATCTCACACGGTGGGGTAGGTTTGACTGCTCTATTCTCAATTCGCATACCGTCCACAACATTCTCGAGCTTAATTACGTCCCCATAATTGCAATGACCTAATATCTCATGCCATGTCTGCAAGTCATAACATTTTCTACATTGGTCATCACACTCGTTGTCTATTGTGTGCAAATAGTACAGTTTATTGTGCACGTGTATGGGGAATTCAGTACCGTCTTTATGTAGCAGAACGTTCTTCCCTTCTCTGAAGATCACGGTTGCTCCGTTCGAGGTGGCTGCCTTCACAGAGAAGATGTCCTGTGGATATGTTGGGATGTACAGCGCGTTTCTTAGTGTTGATTTGAAACGTCGTCCTTTGCTGTCCACCAAACTTACTACTGCGTCACCTCTGTGCTTGGCGACTCCGTTGCACCTCGTGCCATCAGCCAATTCCACACAGTGTGTGTCAGCCTGGAAACTGCTATCAAACTTCTGGAACTTTGCGATGTCTGTGATGATGTGTGAAGTTGCACCTGCATCCACCATTAGGCCTCTTCTCTTATCCTCATGCCTCCCCATCTCAGCGTCGCTTGCCCGAAAAACATACTCCTTGTCACTCGTCTCGTCAGACACTTTCCTCGCGTTGTCCCGCGGCTTTCTCCGTCTGCAGGTTGCATCGCGGTGAGTGGTATTTTTACATTGACTGCACCACTGTTTACGTTGGCATGTTCTTGCTTTATGGCCTTTTGTGCCACACCGGTAACAGACAATGTCAGCACTTGCAGCCGCACAGTCAGCAAAAGTGGATTTCGTTCCAAACTGCGCTCTTGCCTTCATTACATTGTCCCCGGACGCAGTTGTCCGCATATTTTCAATGTCCTCATAACTTCGAAGTCTTGTCTTAAATTCGGCAAAAGTCATTTTAACATCACTCTGAGTAACATGGATAGTAAATGGCTTAAATGTCTCTGGAAGTCCTTTCAGAACCATTGCTGTCAAAAGTTCGTCACTCAGATTCTCACCTGCATTTCTCAAAGCAGTGATTGTAGTCTCAGCTCTGATGACATATTCCGTAACACTCTCACTCGACAATTTTTGCAGTGAAGTTAGCTCTGTTTACAAGCTTATTACCCGGGGCTTCCCTTTGCCAGCATAATATCCACGTAAAATCTCCAGCGCCGCACGTCCGTCATCTGCTGCTTCTCTCATGACCAGCGACAGGCTTTTGTCATCCAGTAACTGTATCAGCTCAGCATAGGCTTCAGCGTTTTTCGTCTCGTCTTCCTCATCTTCGACAGAAGGTTCATTTAAAATAGTCTCCTTCAGTCCTTGCAAACAAAGGTGACCCAAAAATTTCGTCTCCCATAACTCATAATTCTTCTCATCTCCGTCAAAGACAAGCCTTGACCAGCGGCTCGTTGATACCGCTGCTTTTGTCTTTCTGCTCATGTTTGCAGCCTCATGTCACTTCTCTTACAAACTCGGGTACACGCAGTTTTCGTTGCGACTTTTACCCAGCGACTCTACACCCGTATTCTGGGCCCATAACCTGTTAGCAGAGTAACTTACACGGACAACAGGGAATACTGTTTCACATCAACCAGTTTCGTTCAGACTGGCGCACTTTTATTTAAACAGAAACATGTGCATTCACTCAGTCACTGATTAGGTCACATGACATACACACTGCAATATGATTGCCTGATTCAAAGAAAAATAAATAAAAGGTAAACAAATCAAATATAAATGAGAGCACAATATTTCTAAATCTCAACAGTTGACAAGATTATTAAAAATTAAGGATAATTTTTTGGCTTCAGTATCTTGAGAAAGAAGACTTTCCCGCTGCATAAGCTACTTACGCAATACTCGTTCCCTCTTCTAGAGAGAACAGAGGTTACGTTAGTAACGATACGGTTTCACATGTGATTATAGGTTTCACATGTGATCTCATGGGTTTCACATGTGATTATAGGTTTCACATGTGATCTCATAGGTTTCACATGTGATTATAGGTTTCACATGTGATTATAGGTTTCACATGTGATCTCATGGGTTTCACATGTGATCTCATGGGTTTCACATGTGATCTCATAGGTTTCACATGTGATTATAGGTTTCACATGTGATTATAGGTTTCACATGTGATCTCATGGGTTTCACATGTGATCTCATGGGTTTCACATGTGATTATAGGTCGCATGAAGCGCGCCAAGCGTGCTCATTGGTCGTGACGTCACGACAAGGGCTTAGCGATAGGCTGCTGCAGTTGCCGCAGGGCAGCCAATGGGCACGCTAGCTGCCTGCCCTAGGTCTGCATGCTGCTGCACTGCGTTGACAAGATTATTAAAAATTAAGGATAATTTTTTGGCTTCAGTATCTCGAGAAAGAATATTGATTTGCACATATTTCACATGTGCAAATCACATGTTTTTACATGTTAAATTTCACATGTGCAAAATCACACGTGCATGTGGTCACATGTGACCACATGAGTTTTTGCACATGTGAAATTCATGTGTTTTTTCTGTAAGGGTTTTCGAAACTTTCCCCTAAGGGGATTCTTGGGGCTTTTTTCCCCTTACTCTGGACATATTGAGGATACAAAATCAGTTGAGTTTGATTCTGTTGCAATTTGTTCAACCTTTTTTCCTAAAACGCCTGGACTATCGTGGACTTTTCCTGATCCGATCCCTCTCTCTCTCTCTCTCTCTCTCTCTCTCTCTCTCTCTCTCTCTCTCTCACATCACTTCCTGTCTAGATATGTCCTATCCCAATAAAAGGTGAAAATGCCTTAAATTTATATATATATATATATATATATATATATATATATATATATATATATATACACACACCCACATATACATATACACCTATGGTATATTTCTTTTATGTTTCAAAGACACTTATAATGAATATGTACTGTACGTGTAACACACAAATAAAGTATAAACTTTAATATCACTAATCAAGCATGAAATTAGTCCCTACACAGACATATACTTAAAGTATACTAAATATACTTGAAATAGTTCCAATTTATTAAACAAGTACACTAAACAGTTATGCTTCACTACAATTTAATTACAACTAAAATATACTTAGTACAAAATTAGTTGTTTCAAAATAGCACACTTCAAGTCAACTAATCATTAACACACTTGAAGTATACTGATAATTAGTCTGGCTGCAAGTGTACTTGGCATATATTTATTTCACCAGGGTATAGTAACATATATTTTTATAACGTTTTAACCTGAAATAAACATCATTTCAAATATAGTTATTTTTTTGCCTCGTGTATATGTAAATTTATGGTCACAACTGTAAAGGTAAATTATGCTTTTTTTTCCTATATAATGAAATCAGCTTAAACATCATAAATACTCAGTTTAGTTTGCCAATATTACTGCTGTTTTGTGCTTTTTATGGTTTGGTTCATTAGATTGCAACTTTTTGTCCTTTTTTCACCATTCTTCTCTCTCTCTCTTGTCCACATGTGTAATTATCCTGTAGTTTGTGAAACTCAACACATGTTCTCCATGCTGTAATGTCTCATATATTCTGACTTTGGTAATTTCTGTTCAAGAGAATACAGTAGTTCAGTTCAGAGTGAAGTTTAACATCAGTTAATGATTGTTGAGCAATACAGGTTTACATTTCAGTTTCACTATAATAGAGACATTAATGTCTGGATATAAATAAATGAGTAAATAAAAATCTCTAAAAAAAAACAAACAATTAAATAGTAGTGTTTCGTTACCTTGTGCTGAGCTGAAGAGAGGGAATTTCCAGTGCAGATCTGAGAGATCAGACGCTCAGGAAGTTCAGCTTTCATATGAGTGGTTTAAACTCACTTCTGCTATACTATAGGCTGATACACTCAGAATTCTGCACTCGCACAGTCAAGTCACTGAAGCCACACCCACCTCAATATGTCAATATGCCCATGTCTATGTTTTAGAACTGATTTCACAGACTCCCCCCCCCCCCCCCATCTCTGCTCAGGCATCATCATCATCATCACATTCTTTGAATTCCAGTCAATGCAGGGGCGTAGAATTTACTACCAATGTCCAGTGACACTGATATGTCCCTAGCAATAATTTCTATCAAAACTTAAAATATATTTATATATACACCACTGTTGTCCGGTGGTGTCTTGTGGTTTTTATGTATTAGGCTTATTTTATTTAATCAGGAAACATCTTATTTAGATTAAAATCTCTTACAAGATCGTTCTGAGAAAAATACGCAATTCATGGTACACAAACAATCAATTACCGACATTCTTCACTCTATCTTCTTTTGTGTTCAGAAGAAGAAAGAAACTCCTACAGGTTTGGAACAACCTGAGGGAGTAAATGAGGACAGAATTTTCATTTTTAGGTGAACTAATCCCTGTAATGACAGATGCAGCTCAGCTTCTGGGGATCTCCCCGATCATCCCCCCCACTTTCAAAATCAAACCTAGTGTCACAGTCATAACAGAGTAATTTCCTCTGAACCGTGCAAATATGTTTTACAGTTATTAAGTTGGCATCTATCTATCTATCTTTTCTTTCTTTCTTTCTTTCTTTCTTTCTTTCTTTCTTTCTTTCTTTCAACTAATTTCTTTCTTTCTTTCTTTCTTTCTTTCTTTCTTTCTTTCTTTCTTTCAACTAATTTCTTTCTTTCTTTCTTTCTTTCTTTCTTTCTTTCTAACTAATCTTTCTTTCTTTCTTTCAACTAATTTCTTTTCTTTCTTTCTTTCTTTCTAATTTAATCTTTCTTTCTTTCTAACTAATCTTTTCTTTCTTTCTTTCTTTCTTTCTTTCTTTCTTATTTAATCTGTCTTTCTTTCTAATTTAATCTCTTTCTTTCTAACTAATCTTTTCTTTCTTTCTTTCTTCCTTTCTTCCTTCCTTCCTTCCTTTCTTTCTTTCTTTCTTTCTTTCTTTCTTTCTTTCTTTCTTTCTTTCTTTCTAATCTATCTTTCCAACTAATATTTCTTTTTAACTGATCTTTCTTTCTTTCTTTCTTTCTTTCTAACTAATCTTTTCTTTCTTTCTTTCTTTCTTTCAACTAATTTCTTTCTTTCTTTCTTTCTTTCTTTCTTTCTAATTTAATCTTTCTTTCTTTCTAACTAATCTTTTCTTTCTTTCTTTCTTTCTTTCTTTCTTTCTTATTTAATCTGTCTTTCTTTCTAATTTAATCTGTCTTTCTTTCTAACTAATCTTTTCTTTCTTTCTTTCTTCCTTTCTTCCTTCCTTTCTTTCTTTCTTTCTTTCTTTCTTTCTTTCTTTCTTTCTTTCTTTCTAATCTATCTTTCCAACTAATATTTCTTTTTAACTGATCTTTCTTTCTTTCTTTCTTTCTTTCTTTCTTTCTTTCTTTCTAATCTATCTTTCCAACTAATATTTCTTTTTAACTGATCTTTCTTTCTTTCTTTCTTTCTTTCTAATTTAATCTGTCTTTCTTTCTAACTAATATTTTCTTTCTTTCTTTCTTTCTTTCTTTCTTTCTTTCTTTCTTTCTTTCAACTAATTTCTTTCTTTCTTTCTTTCTTTCTTTCTTTCTTTCTTTCTAACTAATCTTTTCTTTCTTTCTTTCTTTCAACTAATTTCTTTCTTTCTTTCTTTCTTTCTTTCTTTCTAATTTAATCTTTCTTTCTTTCTAACTAATCTTTTCTTTCTTTCTTTCTTTCTTTCTTTCTTTCTTTCTTTCTTTCTTTCTTTCTTTCTTTCTTATTTAATCTGTCTTTCTTTCTAATTTAATCTGTCTTTCTTTCTAACTAATCTTTTCTTTCTTTCTTTCTTTCTTTCTTCCTTTCTTCCTTCCTTCCTTCCTTTCTTTCTTTCTTTCTTTCTTTCTTTCTTTCTAATCTATCTTTCCAACTAATATTTCTTTTTAACTGATCTTTCTTTCTTTCTTTCTTTCTTTCTTTCTTTCTTTCTAACTAATCTTTTCTTTCTTTCTTTCTTTCAACTAATTTCTTTCTTTCTTTCTTTCTTTCTTTCTTTCTAATTTAATCTTTCTTTCTTTCTAACTAATCTTTTCTTTCTTTCTTTCTTTCTTTCTTATTTAATCTGTCTTTCTTTCTAATTTAATCTGTCTTTCTTTCTAACTAATCTTTTCTTTCTTTCTTTCTTTCTTTCTTTCTTTCTTTCTTTCTTTCTTTCTTTCTTTCTTTCTTTCTCTTTCTAATCTATCTTTCCAACTAATATTTCTTTTTAACTGATCTTTCTTTCTTTCTTTCTTTCTTTCTTTCTTTCTTTCTTTCTAATCTATCTTTCCAACTAATATTTCTTTTTAACTGATCTTTCTTTCTTTCTTTCTTTCTTTCTTTCTAATTTAATCTGTCTTTCTTTCTAACTAATATTTTCTTTCTTTCTTTCTTTCTTTCTTTCTTTCTTTCTTTCTTTCTTTCTTTCTAATCTATCTTTCCAACTAATATTTCTTTTTAACTGATCTTTCTTTCTTTCTTTCTTTCTTTCTTTCTTTCTTTCTAATTTAATCTGTCTTTCTTTCTAACTAATATTTTCTTTCTTTCTTTCTTTCTTTCTTCCTTCCTTTCTTTCTTTCTTTCTTTCTAATCTATCTTTCCAACTATTTCTTTTTAACTGATCTTTCTTTCTTTCTTTCTTTCTTTCTTTCTTTCTTTCTTTCTTTCTAATCTATCTTTCCAACTAATATTTCTTTTTAACTGATCTTTCTTTCTTTCTTTCTTTCTTTCTTTCTTTCTTTCTAATTTAATCTGTCTTTCTTTCTAACTAATATTTTCTTTCTTTCTTTCTTTCTTTCTTTCTTTCTAACTAATCTATCTTTCCTTCTTTCTTTCTTTCTTTCTTTCTAACTAATCTTTTCTTTCTTTCTTTCTTTCTTTCTTTCTTTCTTTCTTTCTTTCTTTCCTTCCTTCCTTCCTTCCTTCCTTCCTTCCTTCCTTCCTTCCTTCCTTCCTTCCTTTCTTTCTTTCTTTCTTTCTTTCTAATCTATCTTTCCAACTAATATTTCTTTTTAACTGATCTTTCTTTCTTTCTTTCTTTCTTTCTTTCTTTCTTTCTAATCTATCTTTCCAACTAATATTTCTTTTTAACTGATCTTTCTTTCTTTCTTTCTTTCTTTCTTTCTTTCTAATTTAATCTGTCTTTCTTTCTAACTAATATTTTCTTTCTTTCTTTCTTTCTTTCTTTCTAACTAATCTTTCTTTCTTTCTTTCTTTCTTTCTTTCTAATTTAATCTGTCTTTCTTTCTAACTAATATTTTCTTTCTTTCTTTCTTTCTTTCTTTCTAACTAATCTTTCTTTCTTTCTTTCTTTCTTTCTTTCTTTCTAAATAATCTTTTTCTTTCTAATCTATCCCAGTGTTTCCACCTGGGTAATTGTGTGCTAACTGAGCTGAAGCTGTGCTGACTTGAGTGAACAATATTGAATGCTAGTGCTTTCTAAATGACAACATGGTGTAGGCAATGAGAAATGAAGGGATTTGTGTGTAGAGTTTTGCAGTGACAGTTTAACAAATCTGACTTATGTGTCAAAACAGGGAATAGTGTTTATAGTTTAGTGAAATGGGTGTGCTTCTTGATAAATGGTTTTGAAATTTTAGTTCAAAAGCCTGGTTACAGTGTTTAAGCAATCGAGAAAAACTGTAATAAAGCATTAATAATAATAACACACTCTAAAAAGAGATGTGTTAAAAAACAACACACAGCATGTGTTGATGGTATTTTGACACATGTTGTGTATATTTTTAACACACAATGTGTGTTAAAATGTAACTCTGGATAGAATAGCACTGGGTGGAGGGCAGTTTGTGTTTATGAAAAAAAATATGGTATCCCATAAAATGCTCTAAAATATATAAAACCATACATTCAAGTAAATTAAATCTTAATACATGAAAACTTAAAGATTAACAGGTGTTTTTTGGCAGCCAATCACATCATGCCTTATCACCATTGTAGAGATTCATATACGCTGATTCTTGAGGTCTGTGTTTGACTAGTTTCTGCTGCACATAAATAAATAAATAAATGTGCACCATCCATATACTAATAAACTTGATCAGATCAGCATCTGATCATATTATCTCTCAACATAACAAATGTATTTTATTAAAAGGTAAAAGAAGAGTAAAGGGTCAAGAGCTCAAATAAAGGAGCCATTAATCACGATTCTGGTGACTTCAAATACAACATTCAATGAAACATCAACATCTAAAACTCAATTAATTCTCAATAAGAGCTTGTCTATGTAGATTCACGATGTCTAAACCATCCAAATGTTTAAACAAACTCTTTATTAAAGGTCACTGGACTACATAAAAAAAAGTAAACAATACGTTTCAGCTTTCATCCAAACACTCAGTTGTAAAAACACAGGCACTCTGGCAAATACACACCAACTACAGTACAGTCACATGTGACACATATCTGACACAAGTTGTGTAACTATAACACATTAATGTGTAAAAGGTTTCAACACACTCTCTGTGTTAAGAACAATAGGTTGAGTTAAAAGTAACACAAAATGTGTTGTCCTTAACTAGACACACAGGTGTGTTAAGATATAACACAGGTTGTGTTGTTTTTAACACATCCGGTTTAAGAGTGCGCACCACATCTCAGTCAAACCGACGACTAATTCCTCTGTCGCATTTTACTAAAGTTCATGAAACCATTATTTTATTGTTAATTAATTTAAGGTAATGAAAAGAATTTTTTTATACACAGCAA
Source organism: Squalius cephalus (assembly GCA_022829025.1). Lineage (NCBI taxonomy): Eukaryota > Metazoa > Chordata > Actinopteri > Cypriniformes > Leuciscidae > Squalius > Squalius cephalus. The sequence continues at coordinate 2,260,080 of CM040806.1, forward strand.
AAACTCCAGTGTTAAATTAACACTCCTGGGAGTGTATATGAGTCCACACTCAAAAGTGTAAAGTGTTAAAATATGAGTGTTAAATGAACACTCAAGAGTGTTAAAGTTAATGAGCTAATTAAGTGATTAGTTTAGTGATGATTGAGCATTATTGAAGACACCTGATGTTAACAAGCAGAATCACTGAAGGAGAAAATCTCAAATTGTAAGTTACCATTAAGGTGATGGGTGTTTGCTTTAGTTGGGCTCTTGACACTTATATGTTTACTTTAAATTTTGTTTGTCTGCTGTTATTGATTTATAACAGTTAAATGAACAAAGAGACAATGTGATCTGATGGTGTTGGTTATGTTTTGACATAATCATGTTGTGATCCGTAAAACAAAACTTATTGAGATGGCTTAACTTGTTAATTACAGCAGCTCTGCGATTCTACAGCACATGATTTTCAGTATTTTTCATATAATCCAAAAATATTTCATAACCATTGTTCTGATCAAAAGACTTTCAAATGAATTTATTTAGACACACAGACATCAATAATCAGCCTGTGAATCTCAACAATGGTGACAATAATAAAGCATGTTGCAGTAGCTGCCACCAATCACAACTCATTAATGGCTCCCATCATGCATTGCGGTATGAATAAATTATGATCTGAATTGTCTATGTAATTTACTTTTCCTAATTGAATATTCTGCTCGTCACCATTGTTGAGATGCATAGACTGAATCTTGACATCTGTGTGTGCCTAAAAGAAAGTTTTTTTTTTTTTTCAAAACAACTTTTAAGAAATCCTTTGTATTATATCTAAAATTCTGGATATTTATGCAGAATCACAGTTATGCTGTAATCAACAACATAAATCTAAGTCAGAAATAAGGATCTTAATGAGTTCAGTGATCAATTTCAAATGATGATTGTCGTAATATAACCAACACCATCAGATCCCTTTTTCTCTTTGTTCATCTGGCAGTTATAAGATACAACAGCCAAACAAAATTTAAAGTAAACATATAATGGTCTAGAGCCCAACTAAAGCAAACATCCATCACCTTAATGGTAACTTACAATTTGTGATTTTCTCCTTCAGTGATTCTGCTTGTTAACATCAGGTGTCTTCAATAATGGTCAATCATTACTAAATTAATCACTTAATTAGCTCATTAACTTTAACACTCTTGAGTGTTAATTTAACACTCATATTTTAACACTTTACACTCTTGAGTGTGGACTCATATACACTCCCAGGAGTGTTAATTTAACACTGGAGTTTTTGCTGTGTAGCATTTTTAGTATTATTTTTTACTGCAAATATACTAATGATGTTTAAAGTGACTTTTTTTTTTTTTTTTTTGCTCAGTTCAAAATTCATGGACTGCACAGAAAAACACATTAACACACACACACACACACACACACACACACACACACACACACACACACACACACACACACTGTGCCAGTTATTTTAAGAGAATTCTTTACATTTTCTTACACAAATAAAAACATCTTAAATATCACAGTATAGACTAAATTGCATATTTCACTAAGACATTTTCAGTTATTAATTGAACAATCAACAATCGTTTGTAATTTAATTTTTTCAATAATTGTCTGGGGTTTGAGACTTCTCCACCGGCATAACTCTACAGTTTGCACATTGCTTGTGAAATCTCAAGAATATCCACCGGCTCGCCTTCATAGTTTAAAATGTAGCCTAAATATTTACAATATTGTGCAAAAAATGTCTTTATCAGCTCGCAAAAATTATGGACAGAGATTTAGATTTGCGTCGTTTCTTCCTTCTTTTCCTCCTTTGCCGTATCAAACGGCACACAGAAAACTCCACACAGTTCCCGCCAATGAATATGAGCAGAACGTCCGTTTTTCCTCTCAAGACAAATATGACTAAATCCTGTGTTTGACTCATTCAGGACGGGATGTGGTCACTGACAGCCGCTACACTATATTCTTATATTTCAATGCAGGTAAAATAATGACAAATGTTTTTGAAACAAAAAAGCCTGTTGAATTGCACTACTTGAAAAAAAAAAATTCATTAATAAAAATTCAATAATCCATATTCACCTTTCATATTTCACTTCCAAAATATTCAAACTGTTTAAAAATACAATGTAAAATATTCAACAGGCAATTTTCGGTCCATTTTATTTCTCTTTGCAGATTCGCTTCCACAAATTCAGTGGTTCAAATTAGACGGTAATTTCAACATTGACATTCAGGAACTGCATAAAATGGACCGAAAATGGCCTTTTGAATATTATAGGTCGTATTTTTAAACAGTTTGAATATTTTGGAAGTGAAATATGAAAGGTGAATATGGATTATTGAAGAAAGGTGAATATGGATTATTTATTTTTTAATAATGAAAATATGTTTGAAATGTTTTGAATTGAAATATTCAACCATGTTGACATTATTTTACTTCCATACATTTCCATCTATGCATTTTATCCAAAGCGACTAACTTGCATTTCAAAGTACACATTTATTAATTTATCATAGTATTCATGAAGCCTATTTATTTATCAGTTCGTCTTCTTGCTTTGCCTAGGAATCGAATCCATGACCTTGGCGTTACAAGCGCCAACGCTCCACTTTTAGAGCCACAGGATTAAAATGTAATAATAATAATAATAATAATAATAATTATTATTAATAAATTATAAATGAACTATAAACGAGTTAACTTAGTAATACAGTAATATGTTTGTCATCAAATAATTTATCAATGTTTTATTATTATAGGCTATAACCTAACCTTTTACAATTTTGGATAAAATAGGCCTACATTTTTTGCATAATTTTTGCTTAAAAATAAAGCATTCATAAATTATTTTATGATAAACATATTACTGTCTTAAGTGAACTAATTTATAGTTATTAACTCAAATAATAATAATCATAATTATTATTATTATTAATATTATTACATTTTAGGCTACATATTTTGAAGACGCTTTTGTCCAAAACTTACAAAAAAATTAACAAAGCAATCCGTCAAATATCAGTCATAATACAGGTTAGAAAATAATAATAAAGTGCTAAGATTATCACAAATAAACAAAATATTTTGATGCACGTTATTCATATTAAATCGTATATTCCACCCCATACCCGCTACAATTGAGAATCACTTTAAGCATGCAGACGTATGTCAATTTGCTGTAGGCTATTCTTAATATTAAATAAAACTATATACAATAAGATTCGTTAACAACGTGTTCTTCTAAAATGAGGGCGAGCCACAAACCCGTGAGTACAGATTACAAACCCGTGGGAACGGTTTATGAATTTGTGGGTACAGATTGCAGAAACTGAAGGCACGGTTTACAAATCTGAGAGCGCGGATTAGGCACGATTTGTTAAACCGAGGGAACAGTTTGAGAATTCGTGAGTACGGTTTATAAACTGAGAGGACGGATTGCAAAACTGTCGCCACGGATTGTTTTTTTTCTCCCACAGGTGACTTCCCGGGCTCCGTAGGCCTACGCATGACATCTCCTCTACACGCAATACATACAAGCCCTCGCATGATCATTCCCCACGCTCTCGCGCTTGATCTTCTCTCGCCTTCTGCATTTGCTCGCTCAAACACTTTTATTTTTGGCAGTCATGGGGCAGGGCTTACTGTTTTAATTACCTCAAATGTCATTGGTTACTTCCCCTTTTCTGGAAGTCAGTTGTGATTGGACGCCTGTCCAATGACCGTAATTCACTTGACTTCAGACATGAGACATCATTTAGGGTAGAGTGGGGGAAAACGCCACCTTAAGGAAAATGTGACATTACAGTGAAACAAAACATAATTGTGACTAGAATTGCCATCCCGGTTTTGAGTGACTGGCAGGAGTTATTCACCAAATATAAAAATTGCTCAGCCTTCATAATTAATTAGCATTTTGACTGAAAATATTTTTGTACAAAGGGGACGCTTTGCCCCAGCGGTGGGGTAAAATGCCCCCTTTCTTACCAACCAGTTTGCTTCATAGATCAACAGCAAAATGAACAGACTATAGTTTTTAATCTCTAAAAGTAAAAGGCAAGCAATGTATAACCATGTATATATATTAATATTTATTTCAGCAATGTCCAAAATAGCCAAATTTAACTACCTTCCATCAGTGAGCTAACTTTGCTAGCAAGCTAGCTAGTTAATGTTCACTTGAGGTAATTTTTTTATGTTTTGATCAAATATTTTGATTTTACCACCTAGTTATACTGCATTAAGTGTAAAACAAAGGATTTGATAGACAGAAATATTTTATTATAGTAATTATGATAGAGAGAGAAACTATGCCCCCTGGGGGGCGTTTTACCCCACAAGCTATGACTTTTTTAAAAAAATGTATTTTTTTTAAAATATAATTATATTCCTTATAAATAACATATGATCTCAAACTACAGACTTCACTATTCATCTATCATACATCACTGTGATATCATGCAGAACAATATTCTCTTAAACGCTTGTTTACTAATATCTGAAAATTATAGCATTTACCATGTAATCCTCTTTTCTTCAAATATGTCGCTGTTATCAGCTTCTCCATAGAGATTTGTATATCCCCGTTATCAACGTGCATAGCAACAGTAAAAATGTATATTGACTCCCTCTAGTGGTTATTTTGGGAAAAACAGGTGGGGGGAGTTTTACCCCACTCAACCCTATTTTTTATTTATTGTATTTTATTAATGTGTAATGTGATTTAATGCATTGTTAATATAGAATAGATTCTTACCAGATACTTTATTATCAGGAAGTCATACAAGTGATTGCATTGTGTTGTTAAAGTCCGCGTGAACCGGAAGTTGCAAACGACTTTTCTCCAGTTTTCTCCAGAATATTGAACCGAGGGCAGGGTTTTACTCTAGCGCTCCTCCTCTCCATCTCTCGCTCATTACAGACTAACGGTTTGAGGGGAGTGGCGTTTCCCAACCCAAGCCGTCATCAGAGAAGGAACGCCATTCCAGACCGGAAGTAACTTTTCAGACTTTGATTAAAGATTACGATGGCAAACAATTTTTTTCTGTGTATTAACTTGCACGGATTAATTGTTCACCACAAGACTAATATGCGCTAACAAAGTAAATAGGGTCAATTTTGATTTCAGTTGGACTTAAGAGATATTACAGACTGTGATGACGCACTTCTATGGTTATTAGCATTGCAAATTTCCCAAGCTCTGTGCACAGCCCTGACCGAAGGGAGCGTCAGCAAAGTGCAAGCGTTAGGCTACTACAACAACAGATAACTTCATGTCAACTCAACTCAACTCAACTTTTATTTATAAAGCACTTTCAAAACCATTAGAATTGACCAAAGTGCTGTCCACAAGTAATCAATAACTATAAAATACATACAAACATTAAATTACATTAAAACAGGACACCAAGAGAATCAAACAACAAATCACTCACAGTTCTCAGACCTAATCGAATGCCAAAAGCTTGATAAAATAAGTCTTCAATTCCTTTTTAAAATACCCATGCCTGACGAGGATACAGATAATGGCAACACATTCAAAGCAGCGACAGAAAAAGAGCTATCAGTCTGTCCATCATTTCCGTGTCCACTACGCCTCAAGCGAGACCGTGGGACGGTTAGATTATATTTTGGTATAAAAGTCTTTTTGCATAATTTTTATGATTTTTTAGTTATGAAAAATATACAATACAAATTCACTGCATTGTTGCCAAATTCAGTTCACACACCACTGCTGTCCTGCTGGTTATACTACAACACTTCCGCAATATAAAAACACAATCCAAAAAAAGAATACCTGGATAGATGAGCCAGATGACATTGACTGTCCCAAGAGATTATCCAAATAGTACCTCTGAAGAACCAAGATTATATGCACCTTGATTCAAGTAGATATGAAGTGGATCTTCAGGGATCTTCAAATCACAGCTCAGGGTTGTCGTCATACAATCGAGAGGCTACTCAATCTCTAGGCTTTATTCGATGCGAAAAGAGCAGTGTTTCCCGTTCTCGTCTTTTTCTTCTAAACCACAGTTGCAGCACAATAGACATTTGATAGAGCCGCTGTTGTAATGGATAAAGTAAGGTAGATATCCTTTTTCCTGTAGCCTATATTCAGTAAATGAAAAGTTATAGTTTAGAATTGATTTTACACATTCAGACACCAGAGAAGAAGAAGAAGATGATGATGATGATGATGATGTATGATATATAACAGTGTTTGATCTTAAACATCATTTTTTAGGCTAAAACATTTACAGCACAAATTTACACAAACATTTACTGCTGTCACATACAGCAAACATTTCCTCACCATCTGCTAGCTGCCTGTCCCCTGAACACACTGTAAGAAACGTGATCTCTGTAGACAGCCCAAGCTCCACAAACGACAACAAGAACAAACTGAGCTAACCTGACCACGAAACATAACAAACTGTTCCAGCCAATAACTGACAAGAATGATTTGGGGGTGTGGTTTGGGGGGGGGGGGGGGGGTTCGGGGGGGTTAGTGCGCGGATGAGGAGGAGGGAGGGTCGAGCTAGCCTCAGTCTTGTTTGGCAATACTTTAAACGTCAACAGGAAGTGACGTCACCCATCATCACTTAGATCAGCTTTAAGACATTTCGGGGATGAACTCATTCTAATATATACTTTGGAGTTGAATCTGGGTCGAGGCAGACTATAATTTCTTTTAAAACTCTTGAAATAATAGAAAAACTTTTGTCCAGTAATTTGTATGTCAGGGTGGCAGAGCTGCAGATATGGCTCTTTTATTAATAAGGTAATAAGAGTAAAGATGATAATGCATCATCCAGAGGAGCTCAACTGATGACAGATTTGTAGATCTCTATCACACACTGGAAAAAACTGATAATATAAAGTGTGAGTTGGTTGGTAAAGTTTCCGTGTCAGGTGAATGTAAACTCTTTGAAATGTTAACAACTGAAACTTGTTTAAATGCATCATGACTCAAAAATTTGCATTACATCAGTTTTTAAAAGAATCTTTAAAAAACACCTTTTTGAAGCTTTATTTGCTTTCTATATTTCTATAGAGTTTTGCACTGATTTAGCACAATATAAATGTCTAATAAACTGCACACTGTCATATACTGCGGTGTATCTGCACTTTTTCACAAAGACCAACACAGGGAAGTTTAATGATTATAAAAGGTTTATTAAAAATAAGGAGCAAGGAAAGGCTTGAGAATCCAAGGATCAGAAACTGAAGGAGAAGGCGTCCGTCTCCAGGATCCACTGAATCCCCTTTGAGCTTCTGTGAAAGAGAGATAAAGGAGACAAAACAGGAGAAATTAGTATATTATAGGCTAGTATATAATACGGTTATGGTATTTAGTATGATTCTCCATTTAGCCAGTATGATTTCTTTCGTAAAACGGCTTGCTGCTTTTAAGCATTGTTTTTTTTAAATATAATCTCACTTATAAACTTCCATATCCATCAATCCAAAAACCAGCTGAGTTGAAACATAATATAGACAAGTAATAGTCAACAGAATCACAAGCCTAAAAACTCCACCCATACGCCTTTGCTGACTCTAATATGCATTCTAAAATAAAGATTTTTTTTTAAAGATTTCTGAATGAAAAAACTTCATGATTGTAAGAGTCATTTTAATATGCTTTCTCTGCTTATTTCTGTTTTATGTGCAGTGCTGTATTTAAGAATTTAACAGTTATCCTGTATAGAGTTTACTTAAAGTTTTCCTTGAATAATTTTCTTTGTATAATTTAGCTTTAAAGCCCGTCCTCACATACAGTATCTGCTGTTTTAGCTAAAGGGATTCAGGAGAAACGGTCTCTACCGTCTGACTGTCGAAAATGAGAAAATTGTCCAAATAGGAATCTAAGGAAGATATTATACGGATTTAAGCCATGTAAGATTCCAAAGGTATTGGAGTCACTTGAGAGCACTGTTCGGAAGTATTGGCCGAAATAATCATCATCATTTAGTGTTTGTGAAAATAAATGTGCAACACTTTAACAGACTGGCTGTGTATTTTTTTTGACGTGTAAGACACTTCAACTCCTCCGAATAAAAGCAAGAGAAAGGTGCGGCTTTGATCCTTGTTTCTGTAATGATGTGCCCAACATTTTACACACTGTAAAAAATAATTGTTGGTTTAACTTAGTTACCCTATTTTTAGTTCATTGAAATAAAAAATTTGAGTTAATACAAAAGAGATTGGTTTAATCAACAGAATCTCAAAATATTATGTTATCTGAACCATATTCATTATCCAAGTTGATTTGACAAGAAAAAAAAAAGATGACAAATCATAAAAAAAATATTTTTTTACAGTGCATTGTGCCTTTAAAGCTACACACATGTCAGATGAAACACCTTGTGACTTATAGAGAATTGTGACGCATGTTCATATCTACTTTACACAAACAGGAAGTTGTGTTAAACTTAGTTTCCTCAGTTTGTGTGTGAAGATGTGTGTAGAAGAGAACCAGTATGTGTTTAGTATCTTCAGGAAACTGAGTGTGATAGTTATCTGTTGTCCAAATGACAGACAGATGTTCTGAGTTCATACACTAAACAATGCTGGGTTGTTTCAAGTTATTCTTCAAGTATTTATACAGCACTTTTTACAATTCAGGATGTTTTAAAGCAGCTTTACAGAGATAACAGGAAAATAATGCAACAAGGTTTGTTTCCAGAAGAAAATAGCGTCACAGTCCAGCTTAAGTTCGGTGATGCTTAATTTTTGTTGTAAAAAAGTTATTTTGTTAATTTATACATAACGTCGCTCTGGAGAAAACCGTGATGTCATCGTCCAGTTCAGTTCTCATATAATGGTGTCAATGCAGGAAATCAATAATATTGTTGAATATTAAATTAAATGACAACCCAAATTTGGGTCAAATATGCACAAATCTAACCATTGGGTTAAGTTTTTAAATACATTTTTTTAACCTAATAGTTGGGTTTGTCCATATTTGATCGTAATTTGGGGTGAAATAACCCATCATATTTTATAGTGTAGTGTGCATGTGTCAGGGTTTACAGATGATACAGACAAGATGGTAAGTTTAATGCTTTAATTGCAGAATGAATCGGAGATGAAGACAAAAGGTGAGTAACAGCAACACAGATCAACTGAATATACTTAGCTGGATGGTAAAGTCTTTCTTTCTTTCTCTCTTGCAGAACGACACTCGCAGGCGACTGGCTCTGGCGGGCAGGCGACTGGCTCTGGCTCTGGCGGGCAGGCGACTGGCTCTGGCTCTGGCGGGCAGGCGACTGGCTCTGGCTCTGGCGGGCAGGCGACTGGCTCTGGCTCTGGCGGGCAGGCGACTGGCTCTGGCTCTGGCGGGCAGGCGACTGGCTCTGGCTCTGGCGGGCAGGCGACTGGCTCTGGCTCTGGCGGGCAGGCGACTGGCTCTGGCTCTGGCGGGCAGGCGACTGGCTCTGGCTCTGGCGGGCAGGCGACTGGCTCTGGCTCTGGCTCTGGCGGGCAGGCGACTGGCTCTGGCTCTGGCTCTGGCGGGCAGGCGACTGGCTCTGGCTCTGGCGGGCAGGCGACTGGCTCTGGCTCTGGCGGGCAGGCGACTGGCTCTGGCTCTGGCTCTGGCGGGCAGGCGACTGGCTCTGGCTCTGGCTCTGGCGGGCAGGCGACTGGCTCTGGCTCTGGCTCTGGCGGGCAGGCGACTGGCTCTGGCTCTGGCGGGCAGGCGACTGGCTCTGGCTCTGGCGGGCAGGCGACTGGCTCTGGCTCTGGCGGGCAGGCGACTGGCTCTGGCTCTTCAGGGCCGATGAGAGGAGGAAGATTGCTGAAATCATCAAACTTGAACATAAGCTTGGTTGGGCAGACGGTTGGCTCGGGTTCGGCTTGAACGTGATGATCTGGCTGGACGGAGAGGGAAGAACCGCACACCCAAAGCGTGCGATCAACGAATTCCATGAATGACAGGTGGATATCATCAAGCAGTAGTAATTGGGCAAGAGGATCATCCAATCCACTCCAAAAATACATTTTAAGATCCTCTTCACTCCAACTCAGGTCTTGAAAAAGATCAAGATAAACCCCTGCATATTCCTCCAGTGATCGACCCATCTGAAAAAGGTTAGGATTTACCGTAGGGCTCTGCATGTTGGTCTGGTCTTCTGTCAGGGTTTACAGATGATACAGACAAGATGGTAAGTTAAATGCTTTAATTGCAGAATGAATCGGAGATGAAGACAAAAGGTGAGTAACAGCAACACAGATAAACTGAATATGCTTAGCTGGATGGTAAAGTCTTTCTTTCTTTCTCTCTTGCAGGTGAGGATGATGGAGGATCGATGGAGGATCGATGGAGGATCAATGAAGATGGCTGGCAGACAGATGGAAGGCGTTCGTGTCTCAGGTAAGGGACCAGGTAAGTGTTCAGGGAGTCTGTGAGTCTTGAATTGTCGTGTATAGACGAGACCAGACGAGGAGTGAAGGGAGTGCTGAATATGAAGGGTAAGACTGATGAGGGGGTGCAGGTGAGGCTGATGATTAGTGATTGAGAGAGTGAGTGCAGGTGTGCGCCACTGAGGATTCTGGGGAATGTAGTGCACACACACAGGTGAAGGCAGATGAAGGGAGAAGAACATGAACATGACCGTGACAGCATGGTTATGTTTAACTCAAGGTTTTCCACCAGGCAGAAATCTTTGCTCTTGATAGCATCAGTTATGGACATATTTGCATACTTTAAGGGATAATTTATTTATTTATTTTTGTTAACAACTGGTTATTGACATTTCTTTCTTTTTTTTTTTTTAAGGTCAAGAAATACAAAAATACAAAGCAAAAAGCAACTATACAAATCTGGAACCACCCCACCCTAATACATTTAACATTTACATATTTTATCATTTAGCAGACATTACAAATGAGGAGAACAATAGAAGCAATCAGACCAACGAGAGGGCAACTAACTAATATATATATATATATATATATATATATATATATATATATATATATATATATATATATATATGTAACCTTCACAGGCGAGTCTTGGAGAGTTTTACTCAAAACAATTCACTAGGCAGAGTTTCAGTGCAACAAAACATAACTTTAATTCTTCATAAAGCGTGGGAGAGGGGAGTGGGAGAAAACTGTACCTCAGGTTTTCCTTCTTTCTTAGGTAGCTCCTTGTGACATCAAGTTTATATCTGGAAGGGAGGCAGAAGAGATGTAGGGTTAGCAAAGGTTGTTCAGGCTACTCACATCCTCCCCTAGGCCTCTATCCTCCAGAACGTTGGTGGGTCAAATCTGCCCCGATGTTTGGGCGGTGTAACATCCAGCACTCAGTGTCTGCTCACCTCCTCTGTTCTCTTCTACTGTGGCTGCTTAGCTCTCTTTTATGTAGCTGCTAATTGGCCCAACAGCCTGCAGCTGTGCAGCCCTGACCTATTGTCTTCCTCTGATGGTGCTCTCCATGGTGCTGCAGGTGATTGTGCTGTGGGGCCATGTTCCCTTCTGGCTACCACACACCCCCTTTTCCAGCTCCAAGCTTCTGCTTGGAGTGCACATCCCAGATTAGTCATGCCTCCTGGACATGGCATCCGCATTCCCATGAGTGTTCCCAGCCCAGAGTTCCACTGTAAACTGGAAGTCCTGCAACTGAAGAAACCAGCGAGTGATTCGTGCATTTTTCCCTTTGTTTTGAGACATCCATTTAAGCAGGGCATGATCAGTTACTAAGACAAATTTTCGGCCCAACAGGTAATAAGTAAATTTTTCAAAAGCCCATTTGACAGCCAGACATTCCTTTTCAATTGTGGCATAATTCTTCTCAGGGGGCAGTAGCTTACGGCTAATAAACATGACTGGGTGCTCCATACCATCCTGCAATTGAGATAGCACGGCTCCAATCCCTACTTCCGAGGCATCTGTTTGTAGAACAAAGGGTTTGTAGAAGTTTGGGGCTTGCAGGATGGCTTCGCGACCGAGGGATCGCTTTAGCTCGACGAAGGCCTGCTCTGCTTCTTTTATCCACTTTACCTGATTTGGGAGGTATTTGCGAGTCAATTCGGTTATGTCTGTAGTAAACAAACTAGCCCGAGGAAGGTTCTTCACTCTTTCTTGATTTGAGGCCGGGGCCAGGTGAGTATGGAATCAATTTTCTTAGGTTGGGGCTTCACATTTCCCCTCCCAACAGTGTACCCCAGATAGTTGGCCTCTTCTTGGGCAAGTGAACACTTGCTGGGGTTTGCTGTGAGAGCCGCTGACCTTAATGCTCGTAAGACAGCCTCTAGATGGTGAAGATGTTCTTTCCAAGTCTTGTCGTGGACAACTATGCTGTCCAGATAGGCGGCAGCGTATTGCTGGTGGGGACGGTGGACTCTACCCATGAGTCTTTGAAATGTGGCTGGTGCCCCATGGACCCCAAAAGGAAGAACCCGGTATTGAAAGGCCCCCTCAGGAGTGGAGAAGGCGGTTTTTGGTTTCGCTTGAGGGTTTAGAGGTACTTGCCAGTACCCTTTTGTCAAGTCAAGGGTTGTGATGAATCGTGTGGGGCCCAACCGCTCAATCAGCTCATCTATTCTTGGCATTGGGTAAGTGTCAAACTGTGAAATCTCATTCAATTTTCTGTAATTATTGCAGAATCGTGTGCTTCCATCTGGTTTTGGGACTAGGACGATGGGACTTGAACAAGCACTTTGAGACTCTTCTATAACTCCTAACTCAAGCATTTTCTTTACCTCCTTCTGGATGGCTTCTCTTTTAGCTTCTGGAATCCTGTAAGGTAGAAGCCTAACAATCTTCCCAGGTTCTGTTACTATATCATGGGATATAAGAGAGGTCAGTCCCGGGAGATCAGAAAAGACATCACGGTTCAACCATAAAAGCTCTTGTAAATCCTGCTTTTGCCTAGGGGAGAGCTGGATACCCATCTTCACGTCCGGGGTTACAGGGGAAAGGACACTGGCTGTGAGGACATCGCTTGGCAGGGTAATAGGTTCACGCCACGGTTTTAAGAGGTTTATATGGTAGATTTTTTGGCCCTTTCTTTGGCCGGGTTGGCGTTCTCTGTAGTTGACTGGGCCTGTCTTCTCTATAACTTCATCGGGTCCCAACCACCTGGCCAGGAATTTGCATTCGTTGGATGGGATTAGAACTAGTACCTTTCCTCCAGGGTGAAATTCGCTAATCTGTGCCCCTCTGTTGTATATCCTGTTCAAAGGGTGAGAAACCAGTGGAACTCTGTGGGACTTCTCGAACAGAGAACAAGACATGGTAAGAGCTGATCCCAATTTTTCCCATCAACATCAATCACTTTCTTTAACATTTGTTTAAGAGTTTTGTTAAACCTTTCTACCAGCCCATCAGTCTGAGGGTGGAATATGGAAGTTCTCAGTTGGATCCCTGTAGGATTTCTGCTGGGGGAAATTAAAAAAATACTGTATGGGATTCTATGTCGTCAAGTATCTGCACACCTTCAGGATCGGGGTTGGAACAGTCTTCCATACCTTTATCATCATTGGGGGGCTCTTCAGGGCTGATTGCTTCTGTGTCTGTGGTCTCTACAGTGGTTAGCGAAGTGTGGTGATTGGATAGACGGTCTCTTTGTCTACATCGAGTAGGTCTCTTCCCCTCTGCAGCTCGGTCTGTCCAGTAGGCCGAAAACGCTTGACAGTCTAGTAAGGTACTGGCCCTGGGCATGAGTTCCTCTCTGCCTGGGCAATCACGGGCCAGGTTTCCCTCCCTTCCACATATGAAACATCGGAACTGAACAGGATCTCGCGGAGGCCTCTCATCTTTCCAGTTTCCCTGGGCTTTTAGTGGTCTGGCTCGGACCGCTTCGGGGTAATTCTTAGGAGGCTCTTGCCTAGGTTTCCAAGAGGGGGATTTATTTGCTTCAGTCTTCAACAAGTTCACAGTCACCTGGTGGTTTTCTAGGAGTGCAATTAAGGATTCTACATTTTGTGGTCCTTGTTGAGCCACATACTTTTTGGCATCGGCAAGCAGGCATTGCTCAATCACTATTCTTTCCACAGCAGGTGGCCTATCCCCTTCCTCTAGCCAGCTTCTCACCACGCGGGTTAGTGTAGTTACTTGAGCCCATGCTGGAAGAGATACCTAATATTCCCAGCTATGGACACATTGGGCCTTGGCAGGTAGGCTGAGTCCATATTGGGCGAGGATTGCTCTCTTGACCACTTCATAATTGGTTGCCTCATGAACGGTCAGGTCATGGCAGTCCTTCTGTGCTTCCCCGGTCAGCAGAGGGAGTATCAGGATCGCCCAGTCTGCCCTGGGCCATCTCTCTCTTTGAACCGTTCTTTCAAAGAGGTCGAGGTAGGTTTCAACATCATCTTCTCTAGTCATTTTGGTCAGATAATCTTGGGGTCTTCTACCGTGTGACTCAGTCCTTCGGCAGACCTCGGTGACTGCTGTGTTCAGTGTAGTTTGAGCCTGCAGAATGGCGGTCAGGGCCTCCTCCTTTTTCTTATTGTTTCTCGTCTGCCCAGTCTGAATCCAACGCGAGGCTCAACTCATGCCCACATTCTCCACCATATGTAACCTTCACAGACGAGACTTGGAGAGTTTTACTCAAAACAATTCACTAGGCAGAGTTTCAGTGCAACAAAACATAACTTTTATTCTTCATAAAGCGTGGGAGAGGGGAGTGGGAGAAAACTGTAACTCAGGTTTTCCTTCTTTCTTAGGTAGCTCCTTGTGACATCAAGTTTATATCTGGAAGGGAGGCAGAAGAGATGTAGGGTTAGCAAAGGTTGTTCAGGCTACTCACATCCTCCCCTAGGCCTCTATCCTCCAGAACGTTGGTGGGTCAAATCTGCTCTGATGTTTGGGCGGTATAACATCCAGCACTCAGTGTCTGCTCACCTCCTCTGTTCTCTTCTACTGTGGCTGCTTAGCTCTCTTTTATGTAGCTGCTAATTGGCCCAACAGCCTGCAGCTGTGCAGCCCTGACCTATTGTCTTCCTCTGATGGTGCTCTCCATGGTGCTGCAGGTGATTGTGCTGTGGGGCCATGTTCCCTTCTGGCTACCACTATATACACTGCTCAAAAAAATTAAAGGAACACTTTGAAAACACATCAGATCTCAATGGGGAAAAATATCATGCTGGATATCTATACTAATATGGACTGGGTAATGTGTTATGAACGAAAGGATGCCACATCGTTTGATGGAAATGAAAATGATCAACCTACAGAGGATTGAATTCAAAGACACCCCGGGAATCTAAGTGAAAAAATGATGCTGCAGGCTTGTCAATTTTGCTGAAATTTCATTGCAGCAACTCAAAATGGTACTCAGTAGTTTGTATGGCCCCCACGTGCTTGTATGCATGCCTGACAACGTCGGGGCATGCTCCTAATGAGACGACGGATGGTGTCCTGGGATATTTCCTCCCAGATCTGGACCAGCGCATCACTGAGCTCCTGGACAGTCTGAGGTGCAGCCAGGTGATGTCAGATGGACCAAAACACAATGTCCCAGAGGTGTTCTATTGGATGTAGGTCAGGTGAGCGTGGTGGCCTTTCAATGGTATCATTCCTTCATCCTCCAGGAACTGCCTGCATGCTCTCGCCACATGAGGCCGGGCATTGTTGTGCACCAGGAGGAACCCAGGACCCACTGCACCAGCATAGGGTCTGACAATGGATCCAAGGATTTCATCCCGATACCTAATGGCAGTCAGGGTGCCATTGTCTAGCCTGCAGAGGTCTGTGCGTCCCTCCATGGATATGCCTCCCCAGACCATCACTGACCCACCACCAAACCGGTCATGCTGAACGATGTTACAGGCAGCATAACATTCTCCACGGCTTCTCCAGACCCTTTCCTGTCTGTCACGTGCTCAGGGTGAACCTACTCTCATTTGTGAAAACCACAGGGCACCAGTGGCGGACCTGCCAATTCTGGTGTTCAATGGGAAATGCCAGTCGAGCTCCCTGGTGCTGGGCAGTGAGCACAGGGCCCACTCGAGGACGTCGGGCCCTCAGACCACCCTCATGAAGTCTGTTTCTGATTGTTTGGTCAGAGACATTCACACCAGTGGCCTGCTGGAGGTCATTTTGTAGGGCTCTGGCAGTGCTCATCATGTTCCTCCTCGCACAAAGGAGCAGATACCGGTCCTGCTGATGGGTTAAGGACCTTCTACGGCCCTGTCCAGCTCTCCTAGAGTAGCTGTATGTCTTCCTGGAATCTCCTCCATGCTCTTGAGACTGTGCTGGGAGACACAGCAAACCTTCTAGCAATGGCACGTATTGATGAGCCATCCTGAAGGAGCTGGACTGCCTGCGCAACCTCTGTAGGGTCCAGGTATCGCCTCATGCTACCAGTAGTGACACTGACCCTAGCCAAATGCAAAACTGGTGAAAAACAGTCCAAAAAGATGAGTAGGGAAAAAATGTCAGTGGCCTCCACCTGTAAAACCATTCCTGTTTTGGGGGTTGTCTCACTGTTGCCCATCTAGTGCACCTGCTGTTAATGTCATTAACACTAAAGCAGCTGAAACTGATTACCAACCCCCTCTGTTACTTAACTGACCAGATCAATATCCCAGGAGTTTAACTGACTTAATGCTATTCTCTGATTAAAAAGTGTTCCCTTTATTTTTTTGAGCAGTGTATATATATATATATATATATATGAAAAAATATATATTTTTGCTGCTTGTTCAAATTGCTTGATTAAAATGAGCTTAAGCAACACAATTGTTATACATTTTGTTATACATTTGTCATCCAAACTTAATTTGTTTGTGTTCAATCTGCTTAAATATATGTAAAATTTAAGTTTACTTAATCTGTTTGTGTTGGATAACATGAATGATTTGTGTTGCATTAACTGACAGTGGGCAGTGCTTCTTAGTTCCCAGCATGCTTTGCATATGACTGAATTAAGAGAGAATAAATGTAGAAATTAAGTGTTATTGTAACGGTCACCAGCTGGAGTGCCCTTGAGAGCCACCAGAGGGCACTCCACATAAGACTATCATATTCACTCACAGACTACATTTCCCATCCTGCATCTACCTGGACTGATTACTTCATACACCTGCACTGCATTATTCACCTGCACTGTTCCTGATTACAGTCACACCTGATCCTCATTCTATGGACTATTTATGTCTCACACATTCTCACCCTCACTGCGAAGTCTTGTTGTACTGTTAGTCTGCATTTCTGAGCGTTTTTCCTGTGTTTGTTTTCTGTTTTTGACCCTGGACTGTTTACCGTTTCTGACTCTGTTCTGCCTGCCCCTATCTGGATTGTTTATTGGATTCTGTTAATTGCTGCCTGCCTCAACCACTGCCTGTTTACTAGATTACGAGTTTGGATTACCCCTATTTAATAAAGCTGCATTTGGATCGATCTTCTTGTCTCGGAGCATTCATAACAGATATTTTTTGTGGGTTTTTTTTTTTTTGAGAAAATGAGATAAGGGGAAGACTTGATAGTGTGTAATTGTGTTTAATGTTCAATTACATTGGAATTATTAGAACCATTTAAATCACAGTGGGTTACCATTGTGGAGAAGAGAGCACTGGGGTTAGGCTGTGGACTGACTCTAATACTGTCTATTGCTTTGGTTGGTGGAGCATGTAAATCTGAGCATTTGAGATGCTAATAAGTGCACATGTTAGCTATTAGCCAGTTATAGTCTAGAAATTCAAAAGAGTAGCATTAAAATAAATGAAAATTTAATGGATGAATTAATTGAATACTTGAATCATGTCAGGGTGCCTTTTTCACTTTATCACTCAAAAATCCACGTTGAGACTACTTAAATGGGTCACTTAAAATTACTTAATTCCATGATGTTGAAGTTTCATGAACAAATTAAGTTTGTTTAACTTAATTGATTCATGTGGCATTGATGTACACTATCAAATCATGTAAATCCAACACACTTTTTTTTTCAGTGTGCAAATGCTGTAAGTCTCAGTTAGTCTAACACAGTACACATCTTAAGTTTTTTTTTAAACCAGAAAAATAAAACAAATAGAATAGTATAGAGTAGATGTGTCTTTAGACATTTTTTTTTAAATGGCATTTTTTTTCTGGTAGTCTGTTTTTTTTCTGGTAGAAAATAAAATACAAACACAGAATGTAGACACACACTTACACACACACACACACACACTCGATATAATGTCCATCAGAGACACTGTCCTGTTCATCTGTTCATTGTGTGAGGAGGATTACAGCGATTAACTAACATTTTTCACATTTCATAAAAAAAAAAATTAACATTATTAACATTAATGCAATTTTTTGAATCTATGTAAGCTCCTCGTGTTGTGAAAACACAACTGAATGAGAAATAATCTGTGAAATAGTAAAGTCTTACCAAATCAATGGAATTTCTTCCCTGTAACTTTTGTAACTTTCCCTGTAAACCGGTTAAGTTTAGTGAACATGCTTTAGTTTATTTAAAACTGCACTGAAAAATAAAAGTGTGTAGGATTTGCATGATTTCTCAAAATACTTTCTAGACTATAGCTAGCTATTAGCTAATAATAGCACTCATTAACATCTTAAATGTTAAGATTGAATTGCTCCTTCAGCCACACGGGTTATGAATATTGTAATCAGTCCATAACCCAAAGCTCTCTTCTCGGTAACCCACAAATGGTTTGAATAATTCCAATGTAATTGAACATTATTACACACTATCAAGTCTTCCCCTTTCCTCATTTTCTCAAAGACACATAAAATAACACTCACTTTCTACATTTATTCTCTCTTAATTCAGTCATATGCAAAGCATGCTGGGAACTAACAAGCACTGCCCACTGTCAGTTAATGCAACACAAATCATTCATGTTATCCAACACAAACGGATTAAGTAAACTTAAATTTTACAAATATTTAAGCAGATTGAACACAATCAAATTAAGTTAGGACAAAATGTATAACAATTGTGTTGCTGGAGCTCATTTTAATGAAGCAATTTTAACAAGCAGCAAAAATCTTTTTTTTTCAGTGCATCTGGTTTGAAGTAAATGCTTCTCTTCTTCTTCTTGAAGTAAATGCTTCTCTAACCAGTTTTTCATTGTTCTCACCCAAAGTTAAGGCTGGTGTGTTTCTCCTAGATGCATTATCTTAGATGTCTTGCTTCTTAACACTTCATTATACTTCAGCTGTGTTAATGATTAGTTAACTTGAAGTGTGCTATTTTGAAACAACTAATTTTGTACTAAGTATATTTTAGTTGTAATTAAATTGCAGTAAATCATAACTTTAAGTGTATTTAGTGTACTTTTGTGTAGGCTATTAAATTTGAACAACAATACTACTTTATAAGTATATGGCTGTGTAGGGACTAATTACATGCATGATTAGTGATATTAAAGTGTGTATATACACTTTAGAACTGGATACATCACTTCAGGTAAACGTTTTAGGCCTACGTTTGTTTTAAAGGGTCTGGTATTTCCACGTTATCCACATTTTTAACATCTTAACTGTTCTGGTTTAGCTAGACTTAAAAAGTATGTGCTTGTCATTTTGTTTCGACATCTCTGTGATTTAAAAATCGGAAAAGCTTCAGGACCAGACATGCGCAGTGTCATTGCAACGCGTCTGTTATCGTTTACTTCCTTCAAATGTTCTATAACCCTAACAGATCATCAGGATCACATTATAGATTATAGAAATACCAAGAGTTCACTCTGAACATGTAGAATCTGCTTTAATGTTGAGAGAAGTCAATAAACTGTTGACAGAGTTTATCTGGCAGTGAACAGAATAATGAACTCTTCCTGAACACTCAGTCACATTAAAGATTAACAGCGAAACAGGAGCAAAAAAGAGGAACACAGAAACTGCTAAAATAAAAACACTTAACATCTGTGTCCTGTTCAACCGTTTAACCGTTTTTAAAGCACACATTGGTTTAGAGATACTGAGAGAGGTTTACCACATATCACGTGATGCGCAGAATCATCTAAAACACAGTTTCAGATAACCTATATTCTTAAGGGTAAAGAAGACCAATTTAAGAGGGTCTGGAGTCCCTTTTTATTATTTATGGAACATGCAGATATTAACAATATAATAGAGGAGCAACAAAATACTTAGGTATTATATTCATATGAAAATCTATTTTAGTTTGCACTATATTAACCCTATTTTATTGCTTATATCTGTGGCTATTATTGATTGCAATGTATTGATAACTCAGACTTCCAAAGTAAATACTGTATTATCCAAAGTTGGTTTGTGCTATTGCACTTCATGTAATATGAGCTCTGGTGTTTGATTGATTGTTTTTGTATTATACTGTATGTGTTGTTACATGTAAGTGTTCAACAAAATGCAATAAAAAAACAGTATTACACAGAGAGCCATTTTGTTGTCCAAAGTGAGAACAATTCATAACTTTTATTAAACTGATTATTTTGTATGGTATTATGAGTATCTTAACATATTTTTGAACTATGAATATGAGCAGAGGTGTGTTAATCAGGCAGATTTGTGATCCTGATGTACATTGAGACAGTAAATGTACAGAGATCTTACCAGAGGATCAGACGTCTCTCTGGCAGACAATGATGAATGATGATGTTTTAAATCTCTTTAATCTCATAATTGAAGAAATACATAAAACCACAGATCAATTGTAAGGGGATTTACAGACAAGAGTCAGAATTATAATAAATTAAAGAAAAGTTTTACTGAAGATAGTTTGCAGTTTCGTCAGCAGAAGTTCAGCTTCAGTAAAACTTTTCTTTAATTTATTATAGTTCTGTCAGGTAGTCAGGGTTTTATTACGATTGGCAAGATAAACTACAACTTGACTACAAACAAAGAAAGAACCTGAAAAATTAGAATTTTTATCCTCGTATTGCTCACGATTATTACAAAAAGCAAGTAAAGGAAATTATGGATTGGGGATCATTTTCTTGGACAAGTGCGACTAAAGTTAAACAGAAGCTTTGTGAAAACCCCTTAGAATATGTGAATGTTTTGAAAAAAAAACTAAAAAAAAAAAAAAAAAAACTAAATGATTTTAACCCCCTGGGACCCAGGAATAGACTTTTGTCCACTGTATAGGACATTATATTTTAGTGAATTTCTCTGACCTCATACATGTCACATGACCTGGGTGTCCTGTAAAGAGCACATTCAGGACTTTCAGAGACTTCTCCAATGTTTGGAGGTTTCACCATGAAAACAACTTCTCCTTGGTCTTTAAAAATGTCTGACATTAATTTAGTGATCAAATGTAGGAAATATGATAATATAATTATAATTTAAATCGGACTACTTTTCAAATTGTATTTCATAAACCAACATCTCAGGAAATCGTAATGGGCTTTCAAATCAAAAAATGACTTTCTGTTCCAGAACAGGACATTGATTTCATACGTGTAGAGGACATCAGGACTTACATCATCTTTATCAGGCATTCTGGGAGACACCACAAGTGAATATGGAAATAAATTATACATCAATATTCCTATGAAATATTAGATATTATTATTTAAATTTTGCCAATTATTACTCCAATTATTACACTTCTTTTTTCATTAAATGTTGCTGCAAGAACATATTAATGTGCAAATTAGATACAGTGTATAGATACATTGCATTGAATGGGAATATTAATTTATGGCCATTTTACCCACATATTGCATAAAGTAAAATGGTGTATCAATTCATTCCGTTATATCTTTCATAATATAGTTGAGAATCATCTTTATACAAATTTTGGTTAAAAAAAAAATCCTGAAACCCCAAAATTTATTGGTGATTGAAAAATAAATCCCATTGTTTTTGCTTATACATATAATTTCATGTCATTTTATTTTTTAAACAACTTGGTGTCCACTACAGATGACATAGCATAACGCATGAATAAAATACTTTTTGTTTCTTATGCTCTAAACAATGTGATGACACGATTTGATGACACGACTTTCTGGGTCAGGTGCTCTAAGCGATGTCACACATTTTTTAGGTCAAACCATTTTATGTCACATTCAGTAAACATCTCCTCTCCATCCGCTCGCTGCCTGTCCCCTGAACACTGTAAGACACGCGGTCTCTGCAGACAGCCTGAAGCTGTAGCTGAGCTAACCCGCACCACGAAACAACACACTGTTCCAGCCAATAACTGACAAGAATGATTTGTGGTGGGGTTTGGGTGTGGTTTGGGGGGTTAGTGTGTGGATGAGGAGGAGAGAGGGTTGAGCTAGCCTCCGTCTTTTAATTTGACAATACTTTGAACATCAACAGGAAGTGACGTCACCAACATCACTTAGAAAGAGCAGCTTTAAAGAACTCTAAAATAATTAAAAGACATTTCTGACTAGTTTATTTTAGCACCAGTGACTTCTGTCTCTGTCTGTCTCAAAACTGAAGAATAAATCAATATTTACTGTTGATCAGTTATGACTTTGAGCTGATGACATAAAACTTCAAACACGCACAAACAACTGAGTAAATAGTGAGCAGATATGAATAAAATAAATACAATAGATATAAAAATACAGCACACAGCAAAACCTCCAGTGTTAAATTAACAAGTTTATTGAGACACGCTCAAGAGTGTTAAAGTGTTAAAATAAGAGTGTTAAAGTATTAAAATAAGAGTGTTAAAGTATTAAAATAAGAGTGTTAAAGTGTTAAAATAAGAGTGTTAAAATATTAAAATAAGAGTGTTAAAGTGTTAAAATAAGAGTGTTAAAATATTAAAATAAGAGTGTTAAAGTGTTAAAATAAGAGTGTTAAAATATTAAAATAAGAGTGTTAAAGTGTTAAAATAAGAGTGTTAAAGTATTAAAATAAGAGTGTTAAAGTATTAAAATAAGAGTGTTAAAGTGTTAAAATAAGAGTGTTAAAGTATTAAAATAAGAGTGTTAAAGTATTAAAATAAGAGTGTTTAAGTATTAAAATAAGAGTGTTTAAGTATTAAAATAAGAGTGTTAAAGTGTTAAAATAAGAGTGTTAAAGTGTTAAAATAAGAGTGTTAAAGTATTAAAATAAGAGTGTTAAAGTGTTAAAATAAGAGTGTTAAAGTATTAAAATAAGAGTGTTAAAGTGTTAAAATAAGAGTGTTAAAGTGTTAATAAGAGTGTTAAAGTGTTAATAAGAGTGTTAAAGTGTTAATAAGAGTGTTAAAGTATTAAAATAAGAGTGTTAAAGTATTAAAATAAGAGTGTTAAAGTATTAAAATAAGAGTGTTAAAGTGTTCAAATAAGAGTGTTAAAGTGTTAAAATAAGAGTGTTAAAGTGTTAAAATAAGAGTGTTAAAGTGTTAATAAGAGTGTTAAAGTGTTAATAAGAGTGTTAAAGTATTAAAATAAGAGTGTTAAAGTGTTCAAATAAGAGTGTTAAAGTGTTAAAATAAGAGTGTTAAAGTGTTAAAATAAGAGTGTTAAAGTGTTAATAAGAGTGTTAAAGTGTTAATAAGAGTGTTAAAGTGTTAATAAGAGTGTTAAAGTATTAAAATAAGAGTGTTAAAGTATTAAAATAAGAGTGTTAAAGTATTAAAATAAGAGTGTTAAAGTGTTAAAATAAGAGTGTTAAAGTATTAAAATAAGAGTGTTAAAGTATTAAAATAAGAGTGTTAAAGTATTAAAATAAGAGTGTTAAAGTGTTCAAATAAGAGTGTTAAAGTGTTAAAATAAGAGTGTTAAAGTGTTAAAATAAGAGTGTTAAAGTGTTAATAAGAGTGTTAAAGTGTTAATAAGAGTGTTAAAGTATTAAAATAAGAGTGTTAAAGTATTAAAATAAGAGTGTTAAAGTATTAAAATAAGAGTGTTAAAGTGTTAAAATAAGAGTGTTAAAGTGTTAATAAGAGTGTTAAAATATTAAAATAAGCAGCCTGATCTCACACACGAAACGTACATATTTAGGCGTAAATAAAAACGATCCAATTCGTATATATATTTACGTATTATAGTGACTTTTACGTATGGACGTTATTTCATTTTTGTAATGACAGTCATAATTTCTACATAAAACAAATTCTTCTATAACGTTTTCCCCCCAACTATTTACAACATACGTTAAACATATCAAAATCAACAAACATTTAAATTTACAGTACATAAAATAAGAAAAAAATGATGTAGACTTTTATTCAGCTGAGTGGGAGACCCTGATGGTGCTGCTGGGCCGGGATGGGCTCCACAAGGAAATTAGTATTTTATCATTCTAAGCCAAGCAAATACCTTATTGGAAATTAACAGCATGGTAAATAAAAACAAGGATATATAATGTGTGTGTGCGTGTGTGTGTGTGTGTGCGTGTGTGTGTGAGAATGATCAAATAGGAAAAATTAAAAAATTACGCATGTAATTTCAAAGTGAAGGCTTAGAATAGACCCTATACTTAAAATCACTTTTTTTTTCCTTCTTGGACAACCAACCAATCACAGTCTTCAAAAGATTGTGTCATACATAGCAACAGGGTCAACCCCGCCTCCTCACTAAGATAAAAGTTTTTGTCTTTTCCTTACTCAGAGTTGCTCTCAGATCAGTCCCGAATCGCTCTTAAGCTAAGACTCCTACATTAAAAAGTTTTTAAGCTAAATTAAGAGTTTTCTGAGAGGATTCTTAGATTCTTTATGAATACGGGCCCTGGGCCCGTATTCATAAAGAATCTTAATGCAAAGAGTAGCTCCTAGTGACAAAATTCTAAGAAAATTCTTAGAAATGTGGCCGTTTACTCTTAAAATGAAAGAAAAAATCCTAGTAGAGAAAAAAGTAATTCAGAAAGAATCTTAACCCTTAAAGGTGGGGTATGTAATTCTCTTTTTTGGCCATTTTTTCAAAATCACTTAAAATCCTATTCCTAACCCACTTACAGCCACTGAGTTAGAAGCACTGAAATAAAAATTAAGCAATTTAATCATCTGTGGAATGGGCAGGACTCGAAAAACTCCAGCCAATCATTTCCAAGACCACCTAGAATCATTGGACAGTAAGTGCGTCAATCAAAAGGTCGTACCATCCCCCCCTCCCCCTATCCATGTCCATGTTCTTTGAATGGGTGGAGTCAAAGGAAAGAAGGTAGGACCATTTGAGTTGTGTATTTTCAAAATCTGCCGGCTGTTTTGCAAATCACATACCCCACCTTTAAAAGAGGTCTTAAGGTCAAAATTGTTAGGAGCACGGACAAGGACTTTTAAGAGGCTTAAGAGTTTCTTTAGCAGAGGAGAAAATGGCAGAAAGACGAAGAGGGAGAAGAAATGTGTTGCAGACAATGGATGACAGTGAGTTAATAAGAAGCTATATATTAGATCGTGCAGGGATCATGTTTGTCACAGATCTTTTTAGAGACACGCTGTAGGAGCCATTTGTGACATTTATGCTTAAGTTAATTTAATGACCCCTGCTGGTGAATTATGACCTTGCGGCCTTGGAAGGCCTTGGCTCAGAAGGAGTTAAAATTGCACACCTGTGCCAATTAGTGGCATAGAGGTAGACAAAGGAGGAATCCTTGAGGTGTTGAAAAGTTTGGAATTGGATGTTGGAAATGCATGGACGCCAGCAGGCATATGGTTTTGGTTTATTTACTTTTGGTTTATTTACCAGTTTAGTGACAAAATGCTATACTGGAATAAAATGAACAATTTATTGAAACCCCTGAGGCGTCCGAAGTGACTTACTGGAAGGCACTATACACGCTAATATCTCCAACACAGCGCAGAAATGCCATATCGCCAGAAATAATCACTACATTACGATATTTGGCAAGTGGGAAAATTCCATATTTGATACATTAAAACCAACATTCAAACCACCACTTAAATAGACATGCCAGCAATCAGTGTAATTGGAAAGAGTGGGACAATTTTTATCATTCTAAGCCAAGCAAATACCTTATAGGAAATTAACAGCATGGTAAATAAAAAAGGATATATAATGTGTGTGTGTGCGTGTGTGCGTGTGTGTGTGTGTGAGAGAACGGTCAAATAGGAAAAATTACGCATGTAATTTCAAAGTGAAGGCTTAGAATAGACCCTATACTTAAAATCATTTTTTCCCCTTCTTGGACAACCAACCAATCACAGTCTTCAAAAAATTGTGTCATACATAGCAACAGGGTCAACCCCGCCTCCTCACTAAGATAAAAGTTTTTGTCTTTTTCTTACTCAGAGTTGCTCTCAGATCAGTCCCGAATTGCTCTTAAGCTAAGACTCCTACAGTACGTAAAAGTTTTTAAGCTGAATTAAGAGTTTTCTGAGAGGATTCTTAGAATCTTCATGAATACGGGCCCTGGCTAACGTCAGACCTCTTTCTCTTTGAGACGTGGTCTGGGAACCACATGTTCATTTTCTCGTATTTGAGGCGTGGTTTACGAATGCCCAGAGCCGTTTATTGGGCGCTACAAATGTCTATCAAATGCGCTGTACGTAGCTCATAGCCAATCGTTTCAGTTATACCAGATGACGTATGTAGAGCGGCAGAAATTCGACGAGGAAGAAGACGAAATAAACTTGGGTTCTAAACTACTCAGAACACTATCTAAGGCTGCATCGAAAGGCAACTTCGCGTCTGCTGCCATGTTGGATCCATAGATATAAACAAACTGCTTCGGTGTGTCAGGCTAGCTGTTTTTGTCAATTTTAATTTTTAATTTAAAATGTTTGCATTTATAATATAGAATATTTTAATATAAGTAGGCTACATTAAATATTTAACCTTGATTGAGCAACTTAATTTATAAATCTATATAGAAGTAGCACAATAATACGTTGTTTAAATTGTGTTTAAACATCTAGAGTGTGTATGTGTACAAAGAGAATCGCAATGCTGACAAAAACTTTTTTTAAATAAAAGTTGCTGATAACTTCTGGATATGAAATAAAAACAGTGAGTATGTGTTTGTGGTACAGCCGAGGATCAGTTGTATCACACCGCAAACGCAGCATATGTGAAAGCACTATAGCGCGCTGCTCCTGCACCGCATACGCACTGCACACGGAGTAGCCTATGTGTGAAACGGGCGTAATATCGCGCATACACTCTGCAACACACACTGCATACACTGCAAACATTTATGTGAAACAAGTCAAACAACAGTTTTCACACTTGTGTGGTGGTGAAAGCCTGATCAAACCTGGAGATTTATGAAGTTATATGAAAATCTGACAGTTCTTGTTCAAATTAAAACAATGTTAGTGTAGTGACAAAGCTAATGAGGCGACTGAAGAGTTTTAACGGACATTCAGAACAAAACTGACTTTAAAGGAAGTGTAAATTATTGGATTTTGAATGGTGTATTGCTAACATGGTTTAAGTACTGGGAAACTCTATGAACAGTGGGTTAGATAATAATAATAAAAAAATAACAAACCCAAATATCTAGGTATTGAGTATGAAAATGTTTTTTTACAAAATTTAGGTTTATGTTCATTTATGTTGTATGTGTAGAATAGAATAGTGAGATTAGAATAGATTAGTGTTAGACATGTTAACTGAAAGGTGGATTGTTTGTTTTTATATTCCGGAATAACGGGGAAAAATAATGGGTGGGTTTTTTAAGGATTGTGATTCTGTTGACTATTACTTGTCTATGTTTCAGCTCAGCTGGTTTTTGGATTGATGGT
This sequence comes from Squalius cephalus, assembly GCA_022829025.1. Lineage (NCBI taxonomy): Eukaryota > Metazoa > Chordata > Actinopteri > Cypriniformes > Leuciscidae > Squalius > Squalius cephalus. Next base: position 2,287,640 of record CM040806.1, read on the forward strand.
AAAGGGATATGGAAGTTTATAAGTGAGATTATAAAAAACAACGCTTAAAAGCAGCAAGCCGTTTTACGAAAGAAATCATACTAAATGGAGTAATAATACCATAACTGTATTATATACTGACCTATAATATAATAATTTCTCCTGTTTTGTCTCCTTTATCTCTCTTTCAACACAAAAGCTCAAAGGGGATTGAGTGGATCCTGAGACGGACTCCTTCTCCTTCAGTTTCTGATCCTTGGATTCTCAAGCCTTTCCTTGCTCCTTATTTTTAATAAACCTTTTATAATCATTAAACTTCCCTGTGTTGGTCTTTGTGAAAAAGTGCAGATACACCACAGTATATGACAACCTGCAGTTTATTAGACATTTATATTGTGCTAAATCAGTGCAAAACTCTATAGAAATATAGAAAGCAAATAAAGCTTCAAAAAGGTGTTTTTTAAAGATTCTTTTAAAAACTGATGTAATGCAAATTTTTGAGTCATGATGCATTTAATCTAGTTTCAATTGTTAACATTTCAAAGAGTTTACATTCACCTGACACGGAAACTTTACCAACCAACTCGTACTTTACATGATCAGTTTTTTCCAGTGTTTGATAGAGATCTACAAATCTGTCATCAGTTGAGCTCCTTTGGATGATGGATTATCATCTTTACTGTAATTACCTTATTAATAAAAGAGCCATATTTGCAGCTCTGCCACTCTGACATACAAATCGCTGGACAAAAGTTTTTCAATGATCTCAACAGCTTTAAAATAAATTACGGTCTGCCTCGACTCAGATTCAACTCCAAAGTATATATTAGAATGAGCTCATCCCCGAAATGTCTTAATTATGACAGAGAGAAGAAGGAAGTCAACAGTTATATATTGATTCCTCACCATTAGTGATCGTGTGTGTTGATCACATTAAGCCAGAGGAGGCGTGTGTATCTGTGTAAGCGACGAGAAGAGCACCGAGAACATTACCACTCTGAGCTGTGTTTCTCTCGAGACGCTTCCTCTGTTCTGCACAAGGTGACTAACACTTCCTCTTTCGTTCTGTGAGAAAAGATTGTATTAATTTATTTAAATATGGACATTTGTCTTTCTGTTAAACTGAAGTGGAGTTTTTTCATGAGAAATTAATGCATTTGAGAATATAGGTTATAACACATATATCACAAACCACAGACACATACGGAGAGAAAGAGAAAAATGGCAAGCAAAAAAAAGACTAAATATGCTAAACATGATCTAATACAATATATTGAACCTAAAACAAACATAAAATGCGCTGATAGTCGACAAAACAGCATTAATAGTGACAAACCAAACTGAGTATTTATGATGTTTAAGATCAAACACTGTTATATATCATTCATCATCATCATCATCTTCTTCCCTGGTGTCTGAATGTGTAAAATCAATTATAAACTATAACTTTTCATTTATTGAATATAGGCTACAGGAAAAAGGATAATCTACCTTACTTTATCCATTACAACAACGGCTCTATCAAATGTCTATTGCGCTGCAACTGTGGTTTAGAAGAAAAAGGCGCGGCAGAAAACTGTTGGAGGAAGAGAACTGAAAACACTGCACTTTTCGCATTATACGCCTCTTGGTTGTATGACGAGCTGTCATTTAGAAGATCCACTTATCTACTTGAATCAAGGTGAATCTGGGTTCTTCAGAGTTACGATTTGGATAATCTCTTGGGACAGTCAAAGTCAGCTCTATCCTAATAAGGTATTCTCTTTTTTTTGGATTGTGTTTTTTATAATGCCTATATAGTTTGAGTTCACCTGTCCTGACTTGATGTAACCCAAACCTAAAGGCTCATACACTTGCATCGCACATAGATGAGAGATAAAGCTCTAATTAATAATACGTGTCATCTGTCATCTCTGACATCTCTTGTCGTACGTCATTAACGAAGTTGTTGAGTTTGGTTTCGTTCATGCGTAGAGCAGTGGTCGGCAACAGGCTGAAATAGATCTGAATAGATATAATAGATATGGTTCTGAGATCTGTCATCATGACAGCATCACTTCGTCTTTAGTGATTTGCCTTCAATATAAAACTTAGAGAACCTTTTTTTGCAGCAATGTTTTATTTAGAGATTAATTGAGAGCTTTTCATTTGAAAAGTTCTGAAAGACATTCAAAAGAGTCTGTAGATCGTGTCGTTGCAGATCAGACACACAGAGACACAGAGTAACAGCTCACTAACAGTTACAAAAGACAGGCAATTCTAGTTGCATGATTCATCAATTTCTTAAATTATCCCTCGACTATATGTTCTGGTCCGCTAACTAGTGGCGAAATGTTTTTTGTCCCGATGTCAAACTTATTTGCTCACCCCTGACATGCAGTTTTTGTAGATGCATTTGTCACTGAACTGTGTGTGTACAGAACAGGATTAAGCTCTAAACATTTAATTGACAACTGAATTTATCTGCATTGTGTACGTGATATGCTTTAATAACTGACAAATATAACATTTTAAAACAATAACATAATTAAATCTGTTGCATCAGTTCAGCCACTATTTATATCATGATGATAATCAGTTTTGTATCCGATCAGGACTCCTGATAAAATCCCATATTTGTCATTTGTCATCATCATTGATTATTGTGAATATTGTAGAGTTAATCTGAGATGCTGTAATAACACTGAGCTCATGCAGATGTTGATCAGGAGTTGATCTGATGTCTCGTGATATGATGTTATATCGCTTTAATGAAACTCTGTCTGTGTGATTGAACAGATTCAAATGAAGAGGAGAAAGAAAATCAGCAGAAATCACAGATCAGCAGAAAACAAGAAGACTGAGAGAAAAATGGAGGACAGAAATGAGACACACACCAGTGAATCACCAGAGAAACAGACACTCGTGAGATCGAGCAGTATGGAGGGAATAAAGCCAGACTGTGAGTGTTAGATCATTATTGAACTTTAATTCTTCAACACATTTTAGTCTTGTTGTTAGATTTAACCCACAGTTCGGAAAGTGCTTTTGTAAGGGTGGATTCCTGCAGCGGTTCAGGCTGCAAGACTGCCGAATGACTAAAGAAACGTTATTAGCAAGATGATAACTGTACATTTCTTGTCTATTCCACCCACTGCCACTGATACCAACGACTGAAATAAGCGCAGTTACAAGAGCTTAATATGTGGGAGAACAATATGCCATAAACTCAATATATTTGTGATGTCTAGTCTCCTGTGATCCAGACGAGCCTGTAAAGTTTGATTCTGATGTCAAAACTGAGGAGAGATTCTCATCAAACCCTTCATCATGTTCTCAAGAACACACAACATCATCATCATCATCACCACCATCATCATCATCATCATCATCATCTTCATCATCATCATCATCACTGACATCCATCAGCAGCTGAAGACCTGAACATCTTCATCATCTTCCTTAACATCATCATCATCATCATCATCACTCTGTTCAATCATTTGCATTTATTCATTTAGCAGACACTTTTATTCAAAGCGACTTACAAATGAGAACAATAGAAGCAGTGAAACTAACAGTAGGACAACAATATGCAAGTGTTATGACCCTTCCCAGCTTAATCTAACGCAGTACATTTTAATTTATTTATTAGGGGTTCAAGCATGAAATGCTGAAACCCTATTGTAATTGTAAGGATTCGTAAAACGCATCGTGCAGGCCAAACCGTAAGGCCTAGAGACGTGAAACCTGGCCAGATGGTAGGCCTCAATTTGGGGACAACCTATCAGAGTATGACCCTGAATGGCCCATAGGTGGCGCTACAGCAACCAAAAGTACAAAATCACTCATAACTCTTAGGCTGTTTGACCCAGACTCAAGTGCCTTACAGCACTGTGATCCCTGGCTCAAGGCGGACATGCTTATATATATATATATATATACACTCACCTAAAGGATTATTAGGAACACCATACTAATACTGTGTTTGACCCCCTTTCGCCTTCAGAACTGCCTTAATTCTACATGGCATTGATTCAACAAGGTGCTGAAAGCATTCTTTAGAAATGTTGGCCCATATTGATAGGATAGCATCTTGCAGTTGATGGAGATTTGTGGGATGCACATCCAGGGCATGAAGCTCCCGTTCCACCACATCCCAAAGATGCTCTATTGGGTTGAGATCTGGTGACTGTGGGGGCAGTGAACTCATTGTCATGTTCAATAAATCAATTTGAAATGATTCGAGCTTTGTGACATGGTGCATTATCCTGCTGGAAGTAGCCATCAGAGGACGGGTACATGGTGGTCATAAAGGGATGGACATGGTCAGAAACAATGCTCAGGTAGGCCGTGGCATTTAAACGATGCCCAATTGGCACTAAGGGGCCTAAAGTGTGCCAAGAAAACATCCCCCACACCATTACACCACCACCACCAGCCTGCACAGCGGTAACAAGGCATGATGGATCCATGTTCTCATTCTGTTTACGCCAAATTCTGACTCTACCATCTGAATGTCTCAACAGAAATCGAGACTCATCAGACCAGGCAACATTTTTCCAATCTTCAACTGTCCAATTTTGGTGAGCTTGTGCAAATTGTAGCCTCTTTTTCCTATTTGTAGTGGAGATGAGTGGTACCCGGTGGGGTCTTCTGCTGTTGTAGCCCATCCGCCTCAAGGTTGTGCGTGTTGTGGCTTCACAAATGCTTTGCTGCATACCTCGGTTGTAACAAGTGGTTATTTCAGTCAAAGTTGCTCTTCTATCAGCTTGAATCAGTCGGCCCATTCTCCTCTGACCTCTAGCATCAACAAGGCATTTTCGCCCACAGGACTGCCGCATACTAGATGTTTTTCCTTTTTCACACCATTCTTTGTAAACCCTAGAAATGGTTGTGTGTGAAAATCCCAGTAACTGAGCAGATTGTGAAATACTCAGACCGGCCCGTCTGGCACCAACAACCATGCCACGCTCAAAATTGCTTAAATCACCTTTCTTTCCCATTCTGACATTCAGTTTGGAGTTCAGGAGATTGTCTTGACCAGGACCACACCCCTAAATGCATTGAAGCAACTGCCATGTGATTGGTTGATTAGATAATTGCATTAATGAGAAATTGAACAGGTGTTCCTAATAATCCTTTAGGTGAGTGTATATATATATATATATATATATATATATATATATATATATATATATATATATAAGATAGAGACACACACTGGACAGACCATCCACTGGATAAAACATTTCTCTCTGTGACTTCAAATGTACTGATACACTCGTGTGGCTATTCTCTACAACCACAAATTCCCCTGTCACAGGCGCTCAGTGTATTTGCACTAAAAATACCTTCATACGCAAGCTTAAACCTGTGAACATGGGGACGGAAAAAACACACACACCACATCGAGTCTACACACTGCAGACGAGTAACAACAGCAAGATTAGAGAACGACAGAACAAATGGACATAAACAGAGAACATGATGAACATACACTGATTATTCATCATCACATCGCCTTCACCATACCTAGAGATTGGCATGGAGTTTCCATAAGATCATCTCTCAATGCAAATCAAACTAGCTATTAGGCTAACTGAAATAAAACCATGCCAATCTCTAGGTATGGTGAAGGCTATGTGATGATGAATACCCTCATCTTTAAAGGGACACTTCACCCATTTGCATTAAGCTTTGCATTGTTAGAAACCCAGTCATACTATTGAATGGTCATGCAACATTTTTTCATTTTCCCCCGAGATGAGAGAAATCTGTATTTACCTCTTTACACTTCCTCCTACAATGACGCAAAAATCGTCATTTTGCGTCATTGTAGGAGGAAGTGTAAGAGGGGGGGATTTCTGTTAAGACTACAAGCACTAGATCCACCCTTTCAAACCCGCCCATAGGGGGTTGGACCTAATGCGCTAACAGACCTATCACAGATCAGTGCGAGTGCGTTTGATTTCAACGGCAGAAACCTGCAGAAAACAGGGACGAAGAAAGCTGAGTAGTAGGGGTTACCATACTCTATTTCCCGGACATGTCCGGCCGTCGAGATCGACAAAAATGTCCGGGATTCAGCTTTTGCGTTCTGCGGTCGCCATTCATTGTTTACATGCTCACCTTTTGTTTCAATCTAACTGAATTCACCCCGATTGGTGAATCTGAATGTAATGTTTACATGAATGCTAAACAAGTGATCGGTTGATTTGCGTTTTAACATTGCTAAGAAAATACCCGCACCTCCGTGAAAGATAGCCCATGAGACCGGTGCATCTCACAGGCGCGCTCATCAGTAATCACAGTAATACAGGGAGCAGGACGAGGCTAGCGCCAGAAAGCGCTAGCACTAGAAAGACGCGAGGCCGGTGGCGTGATCGGTTGAAAGACGCGAGGCCGGTGGCGTGATCGGTTGAAAGACGCGAGGCCGGTGGCGTGATCGGTTGATGTGTGTTTTACCATTGCTAAGAAAATACCTGCTCCTCCGTGCGAGATACGAGAACAGTGCCTCACAGGTGTCGGTCGTCAGTAATCACGCCACCGGCCTCGCGCCGTTCTCCCGCGCCCCTCAGCCTCGTCCTGCTCGCCACAGTAAACATGATGAATGGCGACTGTAGAACGCAAAAGCCGAATCCCGGACATTTTGGGCAAACTCGTCACGGAGACTCACTCGTAGCCTAGCCTTGCCTTGATGGTTTTGTTTTCAACTGCGCTGTCTTACCGGGAGGCGTGGCTTGGGAGTGGCCTTGTAGGGCAGCGAAGCAAGTGCATTCTGGGAGTTGTTGTCTTTCATCCACATAAGCCAAAAATACATTTTCTGGCTTTTCTCAGTCTAGAAAGCTCCAAATTCAAAAATAATTTCACATTTCTTCTACATAAATGACCCACTTTCAATACACATTCATGTCTCCACGGGTGAAATGACCCTTTAAGTTGAATGTTTAAGTTTACCCTCTCGGCTTCATGTGGCCAATGAGGTATATTTTCTGTCTTTGTCAACAATTTATGTTTTATTTATTAGTTTATTCTATGTAATTTCGTTTAGTATTGTCTGCAAGTATGTCACGAATTTAAGGTTAATTTACGCTTTCTGTGTTTTATTTATACCAGTTCTGACGGCAATATGGAGATGTAGCAATAAAGGAACATGTCAAGACATGTTTGAAGATTCTGTTACCAAATAAATGCCCATTAAAACCCAGGAAGGACTTGAGCCTTTAGGCTTGTTCGACTTCATGCAGCTCTGCGCAGCCAATCGATCGGCGGCTGACTTGAAGCAGTGCATCCCATAAACTCAATATATTTGTGATTTCTAGTCTCCTGTGATCCAGTCGAGCCTGTAAAGTTTGATTCTGATGTCAAAACTGAGGAGAGATTCTCATCAAACCCTTCCTCATGTTCTCAAGATCACACAACATCATCACTGACATCCATCAGCAGCTGAAGACCTGAACATCTTCAACATCACCATCACCATCATCATCTTCATCTTCATCATCATCATCACTCTGCTCAATCATTTACATTTAATCATTTAGCAGACGCTTTTATCCAAAGCGACTTACAAATGAGAACAATAGAAGCAGTGAAACTAACAGTAGGACAACAATATGCAAGTGCTATGACCCTTCCCAGCTTAATCTAACGCAACTTTTTTTTTTTTTTTTTTTTTTTAATAATACAATAGAATAGAATAGAAGAGAAAGTGTTAGTATTACAGGATCAAGTGCTGTCGAAAAATATGCGTCTTCTTGTAAGTGGCACTGGACTCTTTTACAGACTCTTATGAGCTCAAACACACAGACTTGCGAACAGTTTCTTCCTCAGATGTGTGTCTCAATCCTGCACTTCTGCTTTACCGATGCACTAGCAGGGTTTTTCCTGGCTCAAAACGAGGAGGAGGTTGTAAAATCCTGATTATGTATTTTAATAGTAAGATAAGTAAATAAGTATCTTTCGTAGACCATCATATAGCCTACTGTGTTTCCCACAGTATTTTTGTGGGTGGACCTCGGTACCTCTAGGGGGGTCAGAGGTCAACAAAAGTAAAAGAGTGACGCACGTTAATTGCGTTTTACCGTGATGAGAGTTCCGTGTCTTTATTACAGTTTTTTACGATTGCTATGACAGATTTTTCAATACATTTAACAATTTTCCAAAACTCTTAACACAGTTAGCACTACATCCGCCTGTGTAAGCTATACTATTAACACATTTCTTGTTGCTTTAACACAAAATGCATACAATTAACACAAATTTAAAATGCTTGAACTTCTTTTACACACAAGCTCAAACAAGACCAAAACAATGGATTTTTACTGCCAAATTTACCAATGCTTTAACACTGTATGTCAGAACAGATTACACCATGTTCTAAACCTAACCTTACAGGATAAAGTCAAGGTAAACAGCTGCTTATATTGTGAACTGAAACACAAATATATCCCCTGTATTTTATTCTATTCTTACTGAGAAACAGCTGATTGAATTATGCAAATAATTAGAAGATCTTTTTTTTTTTTTTTTTTTTTTATTCTTCTGGTGCTTTTTCTGTTCGTATATTTAGTATTTTCACATTATTCCATTGCTAGTGAGAAACAGCTGATTGAAGTTATGCAAATATGGGACAATGTGGCATTCCACCATTCCCGTCTATAGTCACAGCCTGGTTTGACGCCCATCAGAGGATGATGTCCATTTTCCTTGCCCCTTACTTCCCTTTCCTCAACTCCATTGAGGAGTTTTCTCAGCCTGGAGATGAAAGGTTTTTGACCATAGTCCACAGGACCAAATGTCCCTCCTGTATGCAAAAGATGCTGTATACAAGACATCACAGCTGAACACTGCCAGGGGTGGATAAGGCATGTTACTGTAAAAGATTCTTCCCAAGATGCCTTGCCAGGGAAGATATCAGGTGTGATGTGGATGAGAACGTGGACAAATGCAGAAGACCGGGCAGATTAGAAGATGGCCTTTTCTGTTTGTATATTTTGTATTTTCACATACAGTAATACTGTAAATGGCAGCAATATTGCATATTTTTGTTATCTTGCAGAAATGTCCTGTTGCAAATATAGCCGTTACTGCAGTAATTCTGTCTCTGTCTTCTTTTTTTCATAAACCATACATTCTATAAAGCTACTCTAAGAAGGGTCATTTATTTTGTTGTATTGAATTTCTGCTGCAAAAAAACAACAACAAAATGCATTTACATTACAAACAAAACCAAAATGTAGAGAGACTTAAAAAGAAACTGCAGTGCAAAACACAATCTATGATCAATACAATATATATAGATATAATAGATATAGTATAATATATCTATAGAATAATATGTCTGTTGTATAAGGGCAGACCTGACACATATAAAATAATGCAGTTTCTGTAATTCCATCTGATGTTAGTGTTTTTTATGACATTGTGCTATGATTGACTAAATGTTCCTGGTGGAAGAGAACATGTGTTAATGTTTTGGTAGACATGGTGTATTGTGTTAGTGTATTATTGCATTTTGAAAATTAGTTTTGGAGTTTAGTTTACAATGTGTGATTTTGAGCATGAAATTAACCGTTTTGCCAATTGTGTGTTTTAGGTGTGTTGGTGCGTTAAGAGTTTAGGAAACTTGTTAAATGTATTGAAAAAACTGTCATAGCGATTGTAAAAAACTGTAAACTCAACACATTATGTAAGGGATAATCCACGGCTAGCCATGCATTAAAGGATTTTAATGCACGACATAGAGGCGAAGAACCACCCGACGCGAAGCGGAAGTACCTTGATGGATAACTTATACCTTGGTTATTTGCCAAGTTAAAAACAAGTTAAAGCTGTAACTGATGTTTACAGTGTAATTTTTTAACAGACGTGTAAAAATGATGGTTATTTTCTTAAGTTACGGCTCATTAGTTCTAGCACTCTGTCCGCTTTAAATAAAGTAGAGCCATCGGATTGCTTTTATTTGAATGAATTATCACATTTATTTAAATTCATTATTAAAAGAGAGAGACAGATAACTGAAAGAGAAGGAACAGAGAGAGAGAGAGATGCGTGCGCGAGTTACCTGTGTGCGTCTCTTCTTTAAAGTCTAGCAGCTACAGTCCCCTCGTTGCTTAAGCATATAGCTAACTTAATGATTCTTTAATGGATTTATTAAAATTATTTATGAATGACAGGCAACACTGACAGTGACAAGGCAATCTTTATTTGAACTAATCATGTCATTTATTTATTGTTGATTCTTTGTGCCGCTTTTTGTCATTCACTGTCTTCTCCAAGTCTTCTATTTCGTCTTGTGCCTGGGCCCATTTCTCAAAATTGCGATATTCACCATGCAAATTAAACGATATGCAAAAATCATCCATTTAGCCTACCTAAATAAACGTTTTTATATGTGTCTCTCACACTTGCAAGTGTAACTGTGTTACTATGGTTACCAATGTTTATAGTAGCGGATTAATTTTGAACTGTAATCAAACTGACTGGAACTACCTGTGCATTAAACGGTTTTACTGCACACCTTCCAGCCAATCAGAATCGAGTATTTAAACAGCCCATGGTTTAAAATGATTTATCTGTCATCCACCCTCGATTAATTGGAATGTTATGTTTTTATGACTTGACCCGCCCAACCCGCGGATTTTCGGCGCAGCGCTTTCGGCAAACTATACGGTTTGAGAATGGACACAGGCCGGGAACCCGCAACAGAACCGTCACGGTGGAAAAAGTGTAGGCCTATCTGAGCATGCGACTGTCTGTCTGAGTTTTGTCGAGAGCCGGAGGCGGCAGAGGAAATTTGACGTAAATTTGATGGAGGCGGCAAAACCCTGCACTAGTGTACCCTGCCTATGATAGTGTGTATAGATGGTGAACACTTGCACATGCTTTATATATATATAAAGACAGAGAAGCACACTGGACAGACCATCCACTGGATAAAACATTTCTCTCTGTGACTTCAAATGTACTGATACACACATGTTGCTATTCTACAACTACAGATTCCCCTGTCACAGGCGCTCAGTGTATGTGCACTAAAAATACCTTCAAACGCAAGCTTACACCTGTGAACATGTGAACGGAAAAACACACACACTGCATCCGGCCTACACACTGCAGACGAGTAACAACAGCAAGATGACAGAACAGATGGACATAAACAGAGAACACACACATGATGAACATACACTGATTTATCTGAAAAAGTAGGAGTAACTATATGAAGAAAATTACTGTTTAGCTAATAGTGAACAACCACATTCAGCTCAGCGCCATTACTCACTAATTTGTTGACCAGAGTTTCTTGTTAGTTAATGTAGTTACTAGAAAGTTAATGGTGCGTTACTCATTAGTTCCTGTGTTATTCATTAATGAAGGAACAGTTTTATAAAGTTTTACTGTTCAGCTCACACTTAGAAGAGAGAGGTTTCGTGTTTTAAAGACGTCTAATAGCCTAACACGGCCCAGACGTCTAGGCTAACACAAGGCAACATCTGGGCTGTCAGTGAAAATTGAACAGATTTCTAACATTAGCACAGGAATAGATCAGGCTATACACACACACACACACACACACACACACACACACATAGAACATGTCAAAGAAATTAAACCAAACATCTTGTAATCACTGTTGACTTTGCTGAAATGATGGGATATCAAACATCTCGTGTGCAAGTTATTTTGGCAAAAACAATTAAATGATTAATTAGCTACTAGTACTTCTTCAATAGATACTAGTACCTATTTATTAGATACTAGTACTTATTCCAAATGTTACTAGTAAGATTTTTTATTTTACTAGTAAGATTTTTAATTGAACACTCCAGTGGCCGTTCTGACTAGTCATAACATAAGACGAGTAAAAAAGCAGTTGTGACTAGTAAAATAAGAATAGTTACTAGTGACAATTACAAAAGATAGTATGTATTGAATAAGTAGTAACTAATAAATAAGTACTAGTACCAATTTAATAGGCACTAGAATCTAACTAATAAGTACTAGTGTCTATTTAATAGGTACTAGTATCTAATGAATGAGTCCCAGTCCCTAAAAAAATAAGAACTAGTATCTAATGAATAACTACTATATTTTAAAAAGGTACTAGTACCTAAAGAATAAGCACTAGTAATGAATAAGAAGTACTTAATGGAATAGATTATAGCAAAAACTAAGTACTAAGTCCCGGGATTCTCCCGCATTTTACCTTGCTATCCCACTATCATCCCGTTTAAATATTTTTCCTGTATTTCTCACGTATTTTTAATCTTTCTATAAAAAAAAAAAAAAAAAAAAAAAAAAAAATCCCACTGGGCGCAAACCAGTTAAGCGGAAATCCCGCCCTGCAGTAATTTTATTGGTTAAGGTCACAATGACGGGTAGTAGTCCAGTCATTTTATGAAAAAAAAGTTGAACAAATTGCAACAGAATCAAACTCAACTGATTTTGTATCCTCAATATGTTCTGAGTAAGGGAAAAAAGCCCCGAAGAATCCCATTAGGGGAAAGTTCAGAAAAAGACCCAAATATTCATACGCCTATTCATTCTTCTTATCACATGAATAGGGTAAAAAATTTTAACCTTTAGATATCACCATGAAAATTACTGAGTTGATTACTTACATAAAGACAAAAAATGTATTACAAGTTTTTTGAAATTGTTTGTTAACATGGACAAACAGTGCATAATCTAATTACATATGTGCTAATATTGTAGTTTATCTTGCCAATCGTAATAAAACCCTGACTACCTGACAGAATTATAATAAATTAAAGTTTTACTGAAACTGTTTTACTGAAACACATCTCAAGATATATAATATATTATATTATATATAATATTACACAGCAAAATCCCCAGTGTTAAATGAACACTGCTCAGTGTTTATAAGAGTCCACACTCAGTGTTTATAAGTAACACTGAAGCAGTGTTAAAGTAAATGAGATAATTAAGTGATTGAGTGTTGATAAAGCATTATTGAAGACACCTGATGTTAACAAGTAGAATCACTGACAGAGAAAAACGCATTATGGTGATCAGTGTGCATTTTAGTTGGGCTCATGACCCTTAAATTATTAACTTTAGATTTAGTTTGGCTGATGTACCTGAGTTATAACAACCAGATGAACAAATAGAAAAGGTTATCTGATGGTGTTGGTTAGGTTTTAACAATCATTATTTCACAATCATTTGACCTGAATCACTGAACTCATATAGAGCTCAGTTTCTGAGTTAGGTTTATTTAATTGTAGCTGCACTGTCCTTGTACAGCATAATATTTTTTTAACTTTTACAATGTAATCCAAATGATTTTTTTTAAAGTTGTTCTTATTTTAACACAGACATCAATAATCAGCCTGTGAATCTCAACAATGGTGACAATTATAAAGCATGTTGCAGTGCATTCTGGGTGCCACCAATCAAAACTCATTCATGGCTCCCATCATGCATTGCTGCATGAATAAATAATGAGCTTATGTTCAGAATTGATCTGTTTGTCACTATTGTCGAGATTCATACGCTAATTCTTGATGTCTGTGTGTGCCTACCTGAAATACTAAAAATGGTATGCTCTACAAGACCAGTGATGCTATAATCCATACGGTAAACTTAACTCAGAAATTATGCTCTCAATGAGTTCAGTGATTCAGGTCAAATAATGATGATGTTAAACACTCTTTTCTCTTTGTTCATCTGGCTGTTATAACTCACAATAGCCAAACTAAATCTAAAGTTAAGAATGTAAGGTTCAAGAGTTCAACTAAACCAAATACTGATAACCAAAATGGTGACTTGATTTTAAAATTTTCTCCTTCAGTGATTCTGCTGGTTAACATCAGGTGTCTTCAATAATGCTTAATCATCACTCAATGAATCACTTAATGAGCTCATTAACTTTAACACTGCTTCAGTGTTACTTATAAACACTGAGGCCCCGTTTACATGTACATGGTTATTTTGAAAAACGGAGACATTTCCCTTCGTTTGCGCCCTTTGTTTACACGCAAAAGGAGGATTCGCCAATGAAACCGATTCTTTCTAAAAACTCCGGCCAGAGTGGAGATTTTGAAAATCTTCGTTTGCACGTTTGCATGTAAACAGAGAAAACCGGAGTTTTAGGTAGCGACGTCACAGAATGTGACTATTTTCGGGATTCTGATTGGCTAAGGTGGGCTTGAGCTTCTCGTTACACTGCCACCTACAGGTTTGGCATGCTCTTGACAGCATATACACAGGTTCGTGTGCACGATGTTATTTTTGAAAACGAAGAGGGGTGAAATGTCCGTTTATGAAAATAGCCACCTACGTGTAAACGTAGCCTGAGTGTGGACTCTTATAAACACTGATCAGTGTTCATTTAACACTGGGGATTTTGCTGTGTACCATACAAAATAATCAGTTTAATAAAAGTTATGAATTGTTCACACTTTGGAAAACAAAATGGCTCTCTGTGTGAAAGTGTTTTGTGTGTGTGTGTGTGTGTGTGTGTGTGTGTATAGCCTGATCTATTCCTGTGCTAATGTTAGAAATCTGGTCAATTTTCACTGACAGCTCAAATGTTGCCTTGTGTTAGCCTAGACGCCTGGGCCGTGTTTGTTTGGCTATTAGGGTGTACTCACACTAGCCAGTTTGAACCGTGCCCGAGTGCGTTTGACCACCAAAGCGCGGTTCGTTTGACTAGTGTGAGTGCTCCGAACCGTGCCCGGGCGCGGCTCGATTAGCCGGCCCTGGCCCGCTTGGAAGAGGTGGGCCAGAGCACGGTTCAGTTGGACTCGGGCGCGGTTCGCATGCAGTGTGAGCGCTAACCGTGCTAGAGCACGGAACAGGACGCGCGACGTCACGGTTTTGCGACGCTCCAAAACCAACATTGGCGGGGAAAGGGTCGCTTTGGTCTACGGCAGAGGTGCAATGCGAAACCTCCTCATACGAGCAGCACGATTACGTGAAAATGTTCGTGCCACAAAGGCGATAGATCTGTTTAACAACAGGCTGTGAGAGGGCTGTGGACCACCGTGGACCAAACGACTCAAAATTATCCACAAAGTAAACAGAGCGATGGACTCCATTGTGTTCAGTGAGAGCGCCGCTCTTTCTGTTTATCCCGAAACCGTTGCACCATAATGACGTAAGCGTGCTCCGGCACGAATGCTGAAACCCTATGTGAGTGCAGGCCAGAGGGGGAGTGGGGAGGGGGGACAATCGTACTCGGGCCCGGTTCATGGTACACCCTTAGACGTCTTTAAAACACGAAACCTCTCTCTTCTAAGTGTGAGCTGAACATTAACACTTTATAAAACTGTTCCTTCATTAATGAATAACACAGGAACTAATGAGTAACGCACTATTAACATTCTAGTAACTACATTAACTAAGAAACTCTGGTAAAAGAATTAGCTTTCAGTTGAATGTGGTTTTTCACTATTACTAATCAATAACTACTTTGTCTATTCCTCCCAGAGAACTACAGGTTCATAATTAACATGAATAAAGTATAATATATAATAAAAGGTAACGGTAACCCACTATCAATGACTCGAGTGTTACATCATCCTTCTAAAGGAACTATTAATTATTTGTATTCGTATTATCAGTATTGTAGAGTGAAAAGCATAACTACCTAATATTGACTGAAGTCATTGTAATCTTTGATATTTATGTCAGATTTTGAATATAATCCTTCCGATGGATTTAGTAACACTTTAATCATTACTAGTGTTTCCATGATCTTCGCTTTAGAAAACTGATCCTAATAATTAGTTCCTTTAGAAGGATGTAGTAACACTTGATTCATCCGTTATACATTATTAATATTAATTATGAACCCGTAGGCTAGTTCTTAGTCTTCAGTGAGGGATGAAAAATAGCTAATAGTGAACTAACACATTTAACTGAGCGCTTTACTTATTCATTAATCAGAGTTTCTTGTTAGTTAATAGTGCGTTACTCATTAATGAAGGAACATTATTATAAAGTGTTACCATTAGTATATGTTGTGTGTATGTTTTCTGTTTATATTGTATTGCTCTGTCGTCTTTACTGTATTGTTCCTACTTTTTCAGATAAATCAGTGTATGTTCATCATGTGTGTGTTCTCTGTTTATGTCCATTTGTTCTGTAATCTTGCTGTTGTTGCTCGTCTGCAGTGTGTAGGCTCGATGCGGTGTGTGTGTTTTTCCATGCCCATGTTCACAGGTTTAAGCTTGCATTTGAAGGTATTTTTAGTGCAAATCCACTGAGCGCCTGTGACAGGGGAATCTGTAGTTGTAGAGAATACCCACATGTGTGTTTCAGTACATTTGAAGTCACGGAAAAAATTGCAAACTTGAAGATTTTTTCTCTCTCCCACAAACACAACAGTTCTCCAATGCAGGTTCACAAATCCTATTCTACAAATCACAAATTAAGAAACTCGTACACACACACGTTTGCTGCAGTGAATATGATGCAAAACGCATTTCCACCCGCATCAAAAACTGTGAAGTCACGGACAATCCGCAGATCATGATGTGAATTCATCCAATGAGAGTTGCACACTTGCAGAATATTCATTAGTTCACACTCTTAGTTTCTCCGCAGGTTTAATGGATTATTTCAAAAAAAGGTAAATATAGTGTCAGCGCGAATTTAAAATACAATTGTTTGTCGTTTCGTAACCGTTTATAATGTTTTTATTAGTTTGCATATTTTGTGTCCCTGATTGAATGCAGACATTCACATCATGTAATGTGTAAAGAGTTAAAACCCTGTTAATGATCAATAACTTCTCTAGACGCCTGACAGAAATAAAGTCAGTCTGGTTAGTAATAAGTGAAGCTGTTTGTGGAGTTGTTAAATCCTCTGCTGAGATCTGTCTTTTCTCTTCAGGGGATTTCATCTGAGGCTGAAGTCAGTCGTAGATCTTGTGTTTCTGCTCGTCTCTTCTCCTGTTCCCTTCTTTCCTGCAGTGATTCTGCTTATAGCAGGTTTGTTAAGGCTGAGATGACTCAATAGATTTGGTGATTAGTGGCTAGAAGATCCACTGATATAAGTGGATACAATATCAACATCAGAATCATACACTCTACAGAAGCCAGAAACAATCTCCCACCCCAATATGTCCTGTTTTATAACTGATTTGACTACAGAATCTCTCAGTGAAATGAGTTTCTCTCCATCTCTGCTCAGGCCATCACAACTTTTGAATTCCAGTAAATGCTGAAGACAATCCTTACTGAACAACACCACATTAAACCAACAAGGCACTCACAACAATATCAACAACAAAATTTCTCTATATTTCTCCTCTGCTCTTGCTTGTCTCCTAATCTAGCTTTCTAATAAACCTGGTATTATATTCTAGAAATATTGTGGCTTTGTGGCAAATTTCTTGTGATATTCCTCATAAGTGGATAAAAGCATCTCGTCCCCTTGGAATTATAAGGTTCTATCTGACATTTTTGTCAAAATTGAGTTATTCACATATTCTTATTCTGTGACAATATATTTACATTATGTGATGGTTTTTTTTTAAGTTGTGTACATTTTGGTACTTTTTATTGAAAAAAAATTGTGTGATTTTTGCGATCAAAATGACTGATTTTGTGGTGGTAATTTCTAGAAAATTGTGAAAAAATTTGCGATTTTTATATTTTATAATTAGGACATCACATTTACCATAAAAGTATTATGTCAGATGCACAATAGTCATACATGACACAAATCACAAACAAAATGCATAAAGCTTGTTTATTTTGGTCTAATCAAATTCTCATCAAATTAACTTTTAAAACAACCTATGGGCACAAAGGAACATCCAAGAAATGATTTAAATAATCAAGTAAACACTCAGTAATGAAATAAGAACAAAGGAACAAATAACAAAAAGAAACAAAACAGGACAAATAAATACAAGGATACAGTTACAAACAGTGGATAATTTACGTTTTTTAAAAAATTGTGCTGTAGCTATTGTTGTTGCTTGATTAACATTAAAGGGGGGGTGAAATGCTATTTCATGCATACTGAGTTTTTTACACTGGTAAAGAGTTGGATTCCCATGCTAAACATGGACAAAGTTTCAAAAACTAAGTTGTACATTTGAAGGAGTATTTTTGTTCCAAAAATACTCCTTCCGGTTTGTCACAAGTTTCGGAAAGTTTTTTTCGAGTATGGCTCTGTCTTACGTAAGATAGGGCGGAATTTCCTTATATGGGTCCTAAGCAGTGCTCGAATTGAGTCAAGTCTTATGGGGGGTCCCCAAGTTTTTTTGGGCGGGGGGTTGGTTAGTCTCGCAATATACAATTTATACAAAATATACAATATATTTGATCATAATATGCATAAATATATACTATTTATTAAAAACGCTTGAATTCACATACATATATATATATATATATATATATATATATATATATATCTTCTTTTAAATTACTTACTTGAGTAATATGGATTTAGAGGGTGACAAAGCAGCAGACCCAAAAGGGCAGCTATGGCAAATATACCAGGGCACTACATATTGGCACTTGAACACCCGTAAAAGCAAGTGACTTCAAAATACACTGAAATGTCTCAAAAACAGTAGAAAATAATCAGATGGCTTCCAGACTCACTGGATGGTATCACTGTCAGATTCAACAGTGGCACAGGGATAATTATTTCATAATGTCTCCGAAAGCAGTGAAAAGAGAGCAGTCAGTAACTTCAAAAGGATATCTATCTTCACAACTTTTTTATTACTTAAACAGTAGCAAAAGAATGGAAAAATACTATCAGGCTGTAATGATGTAGTATAACCCAGGTGCGGGAGTTTTACTCAAAGAGTGCAGGGCAACTGGGCAAACAGGATACAGTCTTTGGAATAGTTTATAAGTTTAACATAGGGATGTCCATGATTGATGTGACACTGTGATAATGTTTGTTCCAAAAGACTTTAAATGCATGAAACTTGTTTATTATAAATTGTGGCAAAACAGGCTGTCAGCCTGTGTGTTGGTTGGGATTTTTCAACTATTTCAGCACATACGATTTTTAAATAGTTACGTCCAGTAGGTGGCGGCAAAGCACTGTCATGAGTGAGTGAGTCAGCAGACTATTCAACCATTTCAGTGAAAAAGGCTGCTTTATTCATAAACAAACAATACTATGGCAATCAAAATAAATCATTGCTATTTCAAGAGTGAATCCCGCATAAATGCGTATGTAATTCCCAAAACTTTGCCGTGTTTATACAGCCTTTGGTCCTAGCAGCATGAAAAACAAGTCATATAACGTTACAAATAAATACAAATTCTGAATGGATATTAGAAAGCATAGAAAGCGCACAACGAGCGCTCCCTTTATAATTACTAAAAATCTGTTATCCATCTTCATCGAGATCTCTAGCACTAGCACTCCTGTAGAGCCAGGACTGTTAATTATGAAAAAAATAGTAACGTAAGCCTAAATGTTTCCAATATATAGGAATATAAAAGCCCCGACATGGAGTGGATAACTGTTAGATATAAAGTAGAAAGATATATAACGAGAGACAATTACCCCTCAAAAAAGTCAGTAAGAAGCTTTCTCTTCCCGACTGCGAGTGGAGGTTTATTTTTCTCCATATTTTAAAAGCTAAAATTAGCTTCACCGGAGCGGCGCCAAACAAACAGTCCTGTCCATAGATATCATATAAAGGCTAGATGTCTTAAGGCGGAGTCACTTCAGGCATCACCGGCGGCCATCTTAGGACAGGGCTCTGTGAATTAAGGTGAGTGAGCAGCACGCACACAAATCCTCTTATCTCGCTGAAATCTGGACAGATTTACAAACGGTTTGGTTTCTTACAAACGTTATTAACGTGGCTATAATTCTGAATGCTTAAACATTTTGAACATAATTATTCATATGTATGCAGTATAATAGCTACATCTCTGACGTTTATAACAAACCAAACCGTTTGAAAATCGGTAGAAAATTGAGCAAGTTATGGTTATTTAAAAGTACATGCACCATGTTATGAGTGAGCGAGCATCCTGTCGTAAGATGGCCGCCGTGTGCGGATGTCGAGCTCCATTGGCCAGCAGCGCGGACGAGACATCTAGCCTTTATATGATATCTATGGTCCTGTCAGTCGACGATGTCATGCGCGCGCACAGCGCTCTTTAGGCGGGGCGTTTACGTTTTAAAGAGACATGACAACTAGCCTATAAACACACTTAAAATAAATTATTGTAAATAATCAATTCACGATATTTACTGTATCCTTTGCATGCATTTATTTTGATTTGTCATTATTATTTTTACTAAAATAAAAATATCCGAGGGACCCCCCTAATTCTATTTTTTACTTCTTATGGGGGGTCCCTAATACCTTATGGGGGGTCCCGGATCCCCCCAGCCCCCCCTCAATTCGAGCACTGGTCCTAAGGGCACTTCTCCGGTAAGATCGCGGCCGTGCGCGCACTCGTAGACTAGAGCAAGAGAGTGAAAGCAGTTCGCCATCAAAGCGCCCTGCCCGGCTTTTGGGAAGTCAATGTCACCAAAGAAGTGTGTTTTTGGTTGCCAGGGCAAGACATCCCTGCACAGATTCCCAAAGAACCCAGCGTTAAGGAACCCGTGGATGGAGTTTGTTTTCCTGAGCATAAACGGAGTTGTGTAAGACTGTTGTTCCCTGCATTTCGACGATGATTGTTTTATAAACAAAGCCCAGATCTACGGATTTGCAGATCGTCTAATGCTTAAGGATCGAGCAGTCACAATGATAAAGGTTCGCGGTCGTGCGTTGGAACCGGACGGTGAGTAAAACTGTTTGTTGAACAATTGTCTCTGTGTGTTGTCACTAGCTCGGCGCGTTAGCACAGCTTCGCCCACACGGCCCGCCCCCAGCCGCTCGTTTTTTTCCGGAAAGACTCGGTACAGCCTATCTTTCTGTTAAAAATTTTATAAAACAAAAGACTTTTTGGAGATATGAAGGATGCAATATTACTCTATAGGTACTCAAGATTAACAGGAGATTGAGTGAAAATGAGCATTTCACCCCCCCTTTAACAACACTGACAACAGCAGGTAAATTAGGTTACTGTCACTTTAAGACCTACTACAGTAATGACAAACGTCCCAATCAGTTATTACTGATAGTTTTACGTAAATACTCGCCAAGATTAATATTTTGAAGTAATTGTTGCTATGTGTATTTGTTCAAGCGCTATAAAGAGAATTTACGCTGACAGGCGGTGACACGCAGTCAGTCACACACACGCACACGCACGCACACACACTGCAGTCAGACAGTCACTCGGTCAAAACAAAACAATTTACCCCCACTCTCGTGCAATATATCAGAATATTGCTTAGCCCGCTCCTTAGCGCTTATGTGAGAGGGCAGGTGAGACAAATTTTCTTTCGCCATGTTTCTGACAGACCGCTCACAGACATCACGTTGCGTGCGCAACATCTGTATCCACATAAAATGCATTGAAACTTTAATTAAACTAGAGATATTTCAATTGGGTGATTATAATTTAATGTTTTGTGAGGTCTTTTTCATTTTTGTGATTATTTTGCGGTTAAATTAGGAATTATGCAGGATCGCAAAAAAATGCGACAATTTGTTGATTTTGCGTTGTATTCAGCGATCGCGGAATCGCGAAAAACTGGAGGGACTGTCTAACTTGGCTCTATAAGGTTCTATCTGCGTGAGCCAATCAGCACTTCGAATGCACAGAAGAGGACCAATCAGGATCAACTTTATATGTCGTGTCGCCGGCTTTTTCCTTGAAGACAGGAAAGATCGCAGCCACACAATGGGCCCTATCTTGCACCCAGCGCAATTGACTTTGTACAGCGACGCATGTATCATTCCTATTTTGCACCCGCGCAAAGCGCGCTTTTCCCTCCACAGAAGCACGCCGCTAAACTAGGGAATGAACTTGCGCTCCCTGGGCGGTTCAGCGCAAAAAAGGAGGCGTGTTCTGGCGCAAACGTTCCTTCATGCTATTTTGCAGGTTTAGAAAACAATTGCGCCACTAACCAGGAAAAAAATAGTTTAAAGTCAGTGGCGCGTTGCGCATGTTATTCATATGCTATTTTAAGGACGCATGCTTGGCCATAATCAATGTAGCGTGTGCACAACGCAAATACACTTTGAGTCTCTCATCTACACAGAAGCAGCAGTTCTCATTTTTGCAAATCATACATTATTACGATAGATAGATAGATAGATAGATATATATATAGATAGATAGATAGATAGATAGATAGATAGACAATTTATTATAAAAGCATACATCTAGCTTACACATTTACCCAAATTATCATACGCCTTTTTAACCGAAGTTAATTTGGGTGGGTTTCTCCATCCCCAACGTCCCTGACGAGAGTGTTGCTCTCCTCGGCTGTGAACCGCTCCTGGCGCGCGCCTGGCAAACCCGCCGTTACAATAGGAATCCGCTTTAGAACAAACGCGCCTGCTCTTAAAGGGAATGTGAGATGTCGCTCTGATTGGTTTATTTCACGTTACGCCCAAACCACACCTATGAGTAATGAAGCTACTTCAGACCAACCCATTTTAGATTTGCGCCGGGCGCAAGAGTCATTTATCCTGCCGGGAAAATAGCAACAGCGCCCAAGACCCGCCCACAAAGTTACTTGCGCTTTGCGCTTTGACACTTGCGTTTCAGATTGTTAAAATAGGGCCCATTATCTGTGAGGATTATGGCACGCAACGCGAAGTTTTTAAGACCCACCCAAAGATCAAAACCTCAAGATCGACAATTTTATTGAAGATCTTGTCAAGGACAGCAGCCCGAATTCCAGGCAAGTTCAGTCTTTTTTTGTTTTGTTTTAGGTCTTGCTGAGGAGATTGTTTTCATAGTTAGACACCACACTAATGTTAGCCAGCAGCACTAGCTTCATAGTTCCTGATATTAAGAGGCAAGCACTAAAATAAAAAAATAAAAACTACAGAAAAAAACACACGAACCTATCCTACTCAAAATAGTGTGGTTAGAGTAAGTTATGATCGTTATGTGAAAATGTGAACATGTGAAAGATCGTTAAAGCAGTTACCTCAGTATTAAAATAGCCTGTAGCTACTCAATGGTATACCATGCTAAAAAAAGTTTTTTTTTTTTTTTTTGTCTATTTTTTGTAATGAACCTGACATATCCAGGAGGGGAAAAAGTCATGCTAAAAACAACAGCAGGAGAACGAGAAAGAGAGCACCAGGCAAAGAAAATATGAAAAAAGCATCATCAGAGAATGGGAGAGAAACTGAGGCAGAAGAGGGAAGGAGCAATGTTGTAAAGGAGCAATGTAAAATCAGACTTTTAGAGACAGAGGGAGAAACAAGCAGTCCAGTAATACCAAGACAGAGAACAACAGAGAGAGGAAAGGTAAGAATCAGTCAGTCAGTCAGAATTGGTTAGTTTTGAGCTACAGAGGTAGTGAGCTAATAATAAAAAAACTTTTCTGAATTTATTGCATGCCTATTTTTTACATTGTGTATTTAAATATTATGTTTAAATATGTATTTTTTCAAATGTATTTTTTTCTCCAGGCAGGTGACAAGGTAGATGCAGCAGGGCCTAGGGTCTTACCAGACAAACCAGTGGAGCCAGTGACCGAGCCAGTGACCGCACCAGTGACCGAGCCAGTGACCGCACCAGTGGAGCCAGTGACCGCACCAGTGGAGCCAGTGACCGAGCCAGTGACCGAGCCAGTGACCGCACCAGTAACCGCACCAGTGGAGCCAGTGACCAAGCCAGTGACCGGTCCTACCAGTTTACAAATTAAAGAGCTGGGGGCTACTCAGAAAAGAAGAAACAGGAGACGTGTTTCAAATCCTTCAACATGGAAAGCATGTACCCGCAAGAAACTTTATCAGGAGGGCAAGGAACATGTCAACTCTGCAAATAAAAAGGCTTCTGCCAAACAAGTGAGAACTTTGAAGAACTGTAGTATGTCATGTAATTACAAATGTGCAAAGAAAGTAAACCAAGCTGAAAGGGAGAAATGCTTTACACAGTTCTACCAGTAGAGTCAAAACAGGAAATATGACTTTATAGCCATGACTACAGACTGCACAGAAAAAGAAAGACAAACATGTGATGAACCACACAGAAAGCGTACCTACTCATTTAAAGGAACATTCCGACTTTTTGGGACTTTAGCTTATTCACAGTATCCCCCAGAGTTAGATAAGTCCATACATACCTTTTTCATTTCTGTGCGTTCTGTAAGTGTTATTTGACGCACCCACCGCTAGCCTAGCTTAGCACAAAGACTGGATGTAAATGGATAAGGTAGCATACTAATCCCAATAAGTGACAAAATAATGCAAACATTTTCCTATTTACATGTTGTGATCTGTATAGTCACAGCGTGTACAAATAACAAGGCTATATGAGACAGAGACCATTTTTAATCGTATAAATACTGGGAACTATATTCTCACTAGGCGTAGGAGCACAGCTAACGTTACTTGGGCGGAGTGGCTACTTGGGCGGAGTGATTAGCGCAGCACACGAGACGCCCTGTTGATGGTTCCGTAAACAAAACAAACGTGACTAACTAGCTAGTAGCGAACGTGACTCGTGATCATGGCTGACTTTGAGGAATTGTCAGAGGAATTTTACTGGGTATCAAACCAAGATCCAGAACCATATAGTTTTGAGCCACAGACACAGACGAGGAGTTAAAACTTTGGAAGCTGTAAGACAAGATACAGCGAACACCCATGATTGTAAACTATAAATTTACTATCTAGTAATTGCTGACTCTATTACTCCAACTCTGAGCGAACTCTCTGCTCCTCACCACAGGGCGTCTCGTGTGCTGCGCCCAAGTAGCTGTGCTCCTACGCCTAGTGAGAATATAGTTCCCAGTATTTATACGATTAAAAATGGTCTCTGTCTCATATAGCCTTGTTATTTGTACACGCTGTGACTATACAGATCACAACATGTAAATAGGAAAATGTTTGCATTATTTTGTCACTTATTGGGATTAGTATGCTACCTTATCCATTTACATCCAGTCTTTGTGCTAAGCTAGGCTAGCGGTGGGTGCGTCAAATAACACTTACAGAACGCACAGAAATGAAAAAGGTATGTATGGACTTATCTAACTCTGGGGGATACTGTGAATAAGCTAAAGTCCCAAAAAGTCGGAGTGTTCCTTTAAGTACTATCTAAACGTAGAGGGTGAAAAGGTGAGAGTCTGTAAGCAGTTTTATCTGGGCACACTTGCCATCAGCCAGAAACCTGTGTATAATACACACATGAAGAAAAATCAGACGACTAGCATGCCAAAAACAGATGCAAGGGGAAAGCATGCAAAACAATGCATAGATGAAAATCAGAAAGAGCAGGTAAAGGCACACATCAGTTAATTTCCTGTTGTTGAGTCACATTACTGTCGTGCCAGCACAGAAAGACAGTACCTTGAACCGGTACTCAACGTTTCAAGGATGTATGATCTCTA
Organism: Squalius cephalus; assembly: GCA_022829025.1. Taxonomy (NCBI): domain Eukaryota; kingdom Metazoa; phylum Chordata; class Actinopteri; order Cypriniformes; family Leuciscidae; genus Squalius; species Squalius cephalus. Next base: position 2,313,044 of record CM040806.1, read on the forward strand.
CAGACTTACAGTAAATGCAACGAGGATGGAAATACACCTGTGAAAGAATCTTATTACCGATTCATATTCAACACAGAGTTCAACCTTAGCTTTCACACCCGTAAAAAGGATCGGTGTGATCAGTGTGAAGCATATGAGACTGCCGTAAAGCAAAACATGGTAGGCCAAAGTGATGAATACCATCAAACAAAGCATATAGCTGACAAGACGGCAATGCGCCAAGAGCGCCAAAAAGACAGAGAGGATAAAGATACTCTAACAGTCTGTTTTGACCTACAGAATGTTATTCCATGTCCACGTGCCGAAATTAGCTCTTTTTTCTACAAGCGGAAACTTAACTTGTATAATCTTACTGCTCTCTGTTCGCAGACTAAAAAAGGCTACTGTGCTTTGTGGACAGAGGCAATGTCAGGTAGGGGAGGAAATGATATTGCAAGTGCACTAATGAAAATATTAGAACGCGTTGTACGTGATCATCCACATGCCACTGAGATTATTACATGGAGTGATAGTTGTGTGCCTCAGAACAGAAATTCCATATTTCTTGACAAGGCATCCTCAAATTAAAAAGATAACGATGAAATACTCTACTCCAGGCCACTCCGCAGTGCAGGAGGTAGACAATATACACAGCCATATTGAAAAGGCAATGGCATTGTCTGAATTCTTTTCACCACTGTCTTTCTTGCGCATTTTACTGAAGGTGAACAGGAACAACCCATATGAATTTATACAGATGAAGAGAATAGATTTCTACGACTTTCAGGCATGTTCCAAGCCGTTTCTGTACAAACAGGTTCCATTTTCTGAAGTGTCACAGCTTGTGTTTGATCAGTGTCCATATACTCTTCATTACACAAAATCACATGCAGAGCCAAGAGTTAAAGTAGACATAAGAGGACCAAGCAAAAAAAAAAACAGCTGAAGACACTGCTATTTAGACAAGCTTTTAGTTGATTGTGCTTTTATGTTTTATGTTTTTATGTTTGTATGATGCTTTTTAAATTGTATACTTGCTACTTGTAAAGCACTCTGTGATTCTTTCTGTGATGGGTGCTATATATATAAATAAAGCTTACTTACAAACACACGAGAAGCCTGGCACCTACATCCATCTTACCCAAACCAAGGGTACTCTCCAAACAGAGCATCACCTCAGAGGCAAAGGTGAGTGACATTAAGTCCATGTTTAAATTCATGCCAGTAGCAGATAGAGAGTATTATAAGTCTGTGTTTTAAAAAATGAGTCATAGAGAGTAAAAGTCTGTGTTTTAAAAAATGAGTCATAGGGAGTAAAAGTCTGTGTTTTAAAAAATGAGTCACAGAGAGTAAAAGTCTGTGTTTTAAAAAATAAGTCACAGAGAGTATTATAGTTCTGTGTTTAAAAAATGAATCTGACATTTTTTTGTGATTATATAGTCAGTGAATCATTTTTCAATGATTATTAAACTTTATGAATTAATTTGCTGAATCATGTCTGTTTTCTTGCAGTTTTTAAAGTCTTAAAATGTCTTAATGTTTACAATATTAAGCCTTAAAGGTCAAATAGTCAACAATTTAATTGATGGGGTCTTAATTACAACAATAAACCTTAGCATGTTATTTCAGCCATACTGATGTCTAGAGAGAAAGCCATTTTACCTGGCCCACTTTAGGTGGAATAAAGTCCTGCTCAGATGTATTACAGTAGCTGCTTTCTGTCTAAATAAAAGAAAGATTAAACTAACAATTTCTGCAATAATGTGTTCAATTATCCACCAAATTGGTACTAAAAAATAACATCTACACTGGACAAAATATTTAGACCTACCTTGCTTAATTTGAAATGTCCTAAATACATGGAAGTGCTAAAAATATGAAATAAATGTCATAGAAAGGATAAAATTTTACTTTCTAAAACATGTTGAGACATTGTTGCAACATTAATTTTGAACATTAATGTTCAAATAATGTTTTAGCAGATAGAACCTTATAATTCTAAGCGAAAAGTGTTTTTTTTTTTGGAATTAGAAGGTTCTATCTGCATTTGACCCATTCCAAAAATCCCCATTTACAAATTTGAGAGGATTTTGATATTGTATATTTAGAATACATTTAGGGTCCCTGTTATTTTCATGTTTGAAAGAAACTTGTTCCCTATATAAATTTTCCTATATGTAATGCAAAACTTTAAAGCTCAATATCTCAAAACTGCTCAGAACGCAGATAGAACCTTATAATTCCAAGGGGACGATCTGCTAAATTAATAAATGAAAATCTTACAGTCCAGTATGTTTTTCTTCCTCGTCTGCAGTGTATAGGCCTATTCCCCTGCTTCTCATAACCTCACATTAATGAAATGATTTTGTAAACCTAGGCTACTGTGCTTTTATTTTGACAGCTTTGTGTGAGGTCTGCGTCTGTACACATTTGAAACAGTTTACATAAATGATGGTAAGGATAACAGATCAAAACTCCAGCAAGGACGACAGAACAAGATGACAGTAATGACGGCAAGATGACAGAACAAATCGATTTACACAAAGAACAAGCACTGAAAAAGTAGGAATAATACAGAGTGACAGAACAATACGATATAAACAGAGAACATACACGTGGACATATACAAATTTATCTGAACAACTAGGCAATGACTAGCCTGACATCGTCATACTCAGATTCTAGTCAGAATATGAGCAGAGAATGTCTTATAAGGGGAGTTCCACTCTCAGTAAACTTCCGGCTTCTGAACTGGTGCAGTTCCACTCTGGCTCCACATGAGGGCGCTCACAGGACGAGTGCAGTTCCACTCTGGCTCCACATGAGGGCGCTCACAGGACGAGTGCAGTTCCACTCTGGCTCCACATGAGGGCGCTCACAGGACGAGTGCAGTTCCACTCTGGCTCCACATGAGGGCGCTCACAGGACGAGTGCAGTTCCACTCTGGCTCCACATGAGGGCGCTCACAGGACGAGTGCAGTTCCACTCTGGCTCCACATGAGGGCGCTCACAGGACGAGTGCAGTTTCACTCTGGCTCCACATGAGGGCGCTCACAGGATGAGTGCAGTTCCACTCTGGCTCCACATGAGGGCGCTCACAGGACGAGTGCAGTTCCACTCTGGCTCCACATGAGGGCGCTCACAGGATGAGTGCAGTTTCACTCTGGCTCCACATGAGGGCGCTCACAGGATGAGTGCAGTTCCACTCTGGCTCCACATGAGGGCGCTCACAGGACGGGTGCAGTTCCACTCTGGCTCCACATGAGGGCGCTCACAGGACGAGTGCAGGATGAATGGAGGTCTATGGCGCTATACCCCTCAAAATCCACTTTTCTCAGGATATAATTTTGTGTCTAGTAATATGAATGTTGTATTCGAAAGGAGATGCAAAGAAATCACACATTGCTGGGTGTTAGATTTTTTTAGAGTCACTCATTTGCTTTAAAAAGTCTTTTAAAATGTCAATGACGTCATACACATCGTACGACCAGAGATACTGCTTTACGGCAATCCTTCAGTCACTTTGGTGCTTTCGCGCTCTGCACTTTCTTTTCTGTCGAGGCATCGACAACACAGCTGACACAGGCAAACACACAACACAGCTGACACAGGTAAACACAACACAGCTGACACAGGTAAACACACAACACAGCTGACACAGGTAAACACACGACACAGCTGACACAGGTAAACACACAACACAGCTGACACAGGCAAACACACAACACAGCTGACACAGGCAAACACACAACACAGCTGACACAGGTAAACACACAACACAGCTGACACAGGTAAACACACAACACAGCTGACACAGGTAAACACACACCACAGCTGACACAGGCAAACACACAACACAGCTGACACAGGTAAACACAACACAGCTGACACAGGTAAACACACAACACAGCTGACACAGGGAAACACACAACACAGCTGACACAGGTAAACACAACACAGCTGACACAGGTAAACACACAACACAGCTGACACAGGTAAACACACAACACAGCTGACACAGGGAAACACAACACAGCTGACACAGGTAAACACACAACACAGCTGACACAGGTAAACACACAACACAGCTGACACAGGGAAACACGACACAGCTGACACAGGTAAACACACAACACAGCTGACACAGGGAAACACAACACAGCCGACACAGGCAAACACACAACACAGCTGACACAGGTAAACACACAACACAGCTGACACAGGTAAACACACAACACAGCCGACACAGGTAAACACACAACACAGCTGACACAGGTAAACACACGACACAGCCGACACAGGTAAACACACAACACAGCTGACACAGGTAAACACACAACACAGCTGACACAGGCAAACACACAACACAGCTGACACAGGTAAACACACAACACAGCTGACACAGGTAAACACAACACGGCTGACACAGGTAAACACACAACACAGCTGACACAGGGAAACACACAACACAGCCGACACAGGCAAACACACAACACAGCTGACACAGGGAAACACACAACACAGCCGACACAGGCAAACACACAACACAGCTGACACAGGCAAACACACAACACAGCCGACACAGGCAAACACACAACACAGCTGACACAGGTAAACACACAACACAGCTGACACAGGTAAACACACAACACAGCTGACACAGGTAAACACAACACGGCTGACACAGGTAAACACACAACACAGCTGACACAGGGAAACACACAACACAGCTGACACAGGTAAACACACGACACAGCTGACACAGGTAAACACAACACAGCCGACACAGGGAAACACACAACACAGCTGACACAGGTAAACACACGACACAGCCGACACAGGTAAACACACAACACAGCCGACACAGGTAAACACACGACACAGCTGACACAGGGAAACACACGACACAGCTGACACAGGTAAACACACAACACAGCTGACACAGGTAAACACACAACACAGCTGACACAGGTAAACACACAACACAGCTGACACAGGTAAACACAACACAGCTGACACAGGTAAACACACAACACAGCTGACACAGGTAAACACACGACACAGCCGACACAGGTAAACACACAACACAGCCGACACAGGTAAACACACGACACAGCTGACACAGGGAAACACACGACACAGCTGACACAGGTAAACACACAACACAGCTGACACAGGTAAACACACAACACAGCCGACACAGGTAAACACACAACACAGCCGACACAGGTAAACACACAACACAGCTGACACAGGGAAACACACGACACAGCTGACACAGGTAAACACACAACACAGCTGACACAGGTAAACACACAACACAGCTGACACAGGTAAACACACAACACAGCTGACACAGGTAAACACAACACAGCTGACACAGGTAAACACAACACAGCTGACACAGGTAAACACACAACACAGCTGACACAGGCAAACACACAACACAGCTGACACAGGTAAACACACAACACAGCTGACACAGGTAAACACACAACACAGCTGACACAGGTAAACACACAACACAGCTGACACAGGTAAACACAACACGGCTGACACAGGTAAACACACAACACAGCTGACACAGGGAAACACACAACACAGCCGACACAGGCAAACACACAACACAGCTGACACAGGGAAACACACAACACAGCCGACACAGGCAAACACACAACACAGCTGACACAGGCAAACACACAACACAGCCGACACAGGCAAACACACAACACAGCTGACACAGGTAAACACACAACACAGCTGACACAGGTAAACACACAACACAGCTGACACAGGTAAACACAACACGGCTGACACAGGTAAACACACAACACAGCTGACACAGGGAAACACACAACACAGCTGACACAGGTAAACACACAACACAGCTGACACAGGTAAACACAACACAGCCGACACAGGGAAACACACAACACAGCTGACACAGGTAAACACACGACACAGCCGACACAGGTAAACACACGACACAGCCGACACAGGTAAACACACGACACAGCTGACACAGGTAAACACACAACACAGCTGACACAGGTAAACACACAACACAGCTGACACAGGTAAACACACAACACAGCTGACACAGGTAAACACAACACAGCTGACACAGGTAAACACACAACACAGCCGACACAGGTAAACACACGACACAGCCGACACAGGTAAACACACAACACAGCCGACACAGGTAAACACACGACACAGCTGACACAGGGAAACACACGACACAGCTGACACAGGTAAACACACAACACAGCCGACACAGGTAAACACACACCCCAGCCGACACAGGTAAACACACAACACAGCTGACACAGGGAAACACACGACACAGCTGACACAGGTAAACACACGACACAGCTGACACAGGTAAACACACAACACAGCTGACACAGGTAAACACACAACACAGCTGACACAGGTAAACACAACACAGCTGACACAGGTAAACACACAACACAGCTGACACAGGCAAACACACAACACAGCTGACACAGGCAAACACACAACACAGCTGACACAGGTAAACACACAACACAGCTGACACAGGTAAACACACACCACAGCTGACACAGGTAAACACACACCACAGCTGACACAGGGAAACACACAACACAGCTGACACAGGTAAACACACAACACAGCTGACACAGGGAAACACACAACACAGCTGACACAGGGAAACACACAACACAGCCGACACAGGCAAACACACAACACAGCCGACACAGGCAAACACACAACACAGCTGACACAGGGAAACACACAACACAGCTGACACAGGGAAACACACAACACAGCTGACACAGGTAAACACACAACACAGCTGACACAGGTAAACACACAACACAGCCGACACAGGTAAACACACAACACAGCCGACACAGGTAAACACACAACACAGCCGACACAGGTAAACACACAACACAGCTGACACAGGTAAACACACAACACAGCTGACACAGGTAAACACACAACACAGCTGACACAGGTAAACACACAACACAGCCGACACAGGTAAACACACAACACAGCCGACACAGGTAAACACACAACACAGCCGACACAGGTAAACACACAACACAGCTGACACAGGTAAACACACAACACAGCTGACACAGGTAAACACACAACACAGCTGACACAGGTAAACACACAACACAGCTGACACAGGTAAACACACAACACAGCTGACACAGGGAAACACACAACACAGCTGACACAGGTAAACACACAACACAGCTGACACAGGTAAACACACAACACAGCTGACACAGGTAAACACACAACACAGCTGACACAGGTAAACACACAACACAGCCGACACAGGTAAACACACAACACAGCCGACACAGGTAAACACACAACACAGCTGACACAGGGAAACACACAACACAGCTGACACAGGGAAACACACAACACAGCTGACACAGGTAAACACACAACACAGCTGACACAGGGAAACACACAACACAGCTGACACAGGGAAACACACAACACAGCTGACACAGGGAAACACACAACACAGCTGACACAGGGAAACACACAACACAGCTGACACAGGTAAACACACAACACAGCCGACACAGGTAAACACACAACACAGCCGACACAGGTAAACACACAACACAGCCGACACAGGTAAACACACAACACAGCCGACACAGGTAAACACACAACACAGCCGACACAGGTAAACACACAACACAGCTGACACAGGTAAACACACAACACAGCTGACACAGGGAAACACACAACACAGCTGACACAGGTAAACACACAACACAGCCGACACAGGTAAACACACAACACAGCTGACACAGGTAAACACACAACACAGCTGACACAGGGAAACACACAACACAGCTGACACAGGTAAACACACAACACAGCTGACACAGGTAAACACACAACACAGCTGACACAGGTAAACACACAACACAGCTGACACAGGTAAACACACAACACAGCCGACACAGGTAAACACACAACACAGCTGACACAGGTAAACACACAACACAGCTGACACAGGTAAACACACAACACAGCCGACACAGGTAAACACACAACACAGCCGACACAGGTAAACACACAACACAGCTGACACAGGTAAACACACAACACAGCTGACACAGGGAAACACACAACACAGCTGACACAGGGAAACACACAACACAGCTAACACAGGGAAATACACAACACAGCTGACACAGGGAAACACACAACACAGCTGACACAGGGAAATACACGTGAAGAAGAGTTTTTGTTTTGTTGTTTTAAAAGACCATCAAGCGGTATCTCTGGTCGTAATCAGTCCTTCACTGACCAATCAGCGTTCATTAGCAGAATGCTAGCGTGTTATGGGCAACAACAACTCAACTTGTAAGAAATCGAAAGGACACAAGTACTCGTTCATTCAACTTTCGACCTATAACCCATGTTGAACCTGCAAAACCTACAATCAAATCTGAGATTTCTCGGCAATCGGGTGAAAGAGACACATTTAGCCGTCTAGCCCCATAGACTCCCATTCATTCTGCACTCATGGGCGATCGCCCCCAGTGGAGCTCTGGTGGAACTACAACCAACATTCGGTACAATAGGACTTAATAGGGAGTGGCCAGGCTCTACGTAGACGGGCTCTGATGTGAGTCTGATCTGCTCCATTGGGCTGTGATTGTGGACTGTTTCAACCGAACCAGGAAAGAAAATGCCTCTGCACTCAATTGGATAGACCAACAACCAATCAGAGCAACGGAGTAAGTGACATATGTTTTTCATTCATCTTTCCGATCGACAAATGCCTTGATCGCGGTTCTCTGTTCCTCTTTTAAATTAATGCGCAGTCGATATCTTCTATAACAGACACGATGCCGGAATCTACACATGAACAAAGTTCGGGAGGAGCACGTTCAAATAATCAATCCAATCAACTTTCAATTCAATTCAATTCAATTCAAATTTATTTGTATAGCGCTTTTCACAATACATATTGTTTCAAAGCAGCTTTACAGAAAGTGCATTTCAGAAATGTACATTGAGAAATACAGTTAGTTAATCATGTATTGATTTAGGGCATAAACATCGCTAGCGTCGAGTCGTCTCTTCACAGGCGCCGAGTCGTCTCTGCACGGGTGTTGGAGAATCTGTAGTTTCCATGAGAGGCTGGATACAAACTGGAGCTGACGATCTGTATTTACCTCGGGACTAGCGTCCCGAGATAACAACAGAAAAGCATATGGGAAATAATTAGCGTAGCTGCTGTTCGCAATATTAATGCATTCAATCTGATTCAACTGTAGTATAAAATGTAAGTATTATGTGAATGCCTTGCTGAAGAGATGCGTCTTTAATCTAGTTTTAAACTGGGACAGCGAGTCTGAGCCTCGAACAATATCAGGAAGGCCATTCCACAGTTTAGGAGCTAAATGTGAAAACGCTCTCCCTCCTTTAGTGGACTTAGATATCCTAGGAATGACCAGAAGCCTCGAATTTAGTGATCTTAAAGAGCGCGATGGATTGTAGGGCGATAGAAGTTCCGTTAAATACACGGGAGCTAAACCATTTAGGGCTTTATAGGTCAGTAGCAATACTTTGTAATTGATACGGAACTTTATAGGTAACCAATGTAGAGACGACAGAATTGGTGTTATATGATCGTATTTTCTTGATCTAGTTAGAACTCTAGCGGCGGCATTTTGGACTAACTGTAGCTTGTTTATTGAGGATGCAGGACAACCAGCTAATAAAGCATTACAGTAATCTAGTCTCGAGGTCATGAATGCATGAACTAACTTTTCTGCATCAGAAACAGATAGCATATTACGTAGCTTAGCAATGTTTCTAAGGTGGAAAAAGGCTGTTCTTGTAACATATGAAATATGATTTTCAAAAGACAAGTTGCGGTCTAACACCCAGGTCTTTTACTGTAGAGGATAAAGTAACAGGACACCCTTCTAAATTAAAGTTGTATTGTAAGAGGTTTTGTGGGCAGTTTTTTGGACTAATAAGTATTACCTCCGTTTTATCTGAATTTAATAGCAGAAAATTACATGTCATCCAGTATTTTATATCTTTAACACACTCTGTTAATTTAGATAATTTAGCGTTTTCATCTGGTCGTGATGAAATATATAATTGAGTGTCATCAGCATAACAGTGGAAATTAATTCCATGTTTTCTTATAATATTACCAAGTGGCAGCATATATATTGAGAATAGTAGAGGGCCTAACACAGATCCTTGCGGTACACCGTAGTTTACTGACGTTATCTTCGATTTTTCCCCATTTACGCAGACAAAATGGTAACGGTCTGATAAGTATGATCTGAACCAGCTTAATGCCTGTCCCTGAACACCAGTGTAGTTTTGTAGTCGGTCTAAGAGTATTGTGTGATCTATAGTATCGAACGCAGCACTAAGATCAAGTAAAACTAATATTGAGATACAGCCTTGGTCAGAAGCTAAGAGTAAATCATTTGTGATTTTAACGAGCGCAGTTTCTGTGCTATGGTGCGGCCTGAACCCAGACTGAAACTTTTCATAGATGTCATTTTCTTGCAAGAAAGAGCACAGTTGAGCGGACACAACTTTTTCTAGTATTTTAGACATAAATGGAAGATTTGAAATGGGTCTGTAATTTGCTAGGTTATTATGATCTAATTGTGGTTTCTTAATAAGAGGTTTTATAACTGCCAACTTGAATATTCTTGGAACATGACCTAAGGATAAAGACGAGTTAATAATATTGAGAAGAGGCTCTTCCACTACAGGTAACACTTGTTTCAGTAGTTTAGTTGGTATTGGATCTAATAAACACGTTGTTGGTTTAGATGCAATGATAAGTTTATTTAACTCTTCCTGTCCTATAGTTGCAAAGCGCTGTAATTGTTCTTGCGGGGTGATAATTGAGGCTGAATCATAAGACACCATTAAAGATTGTACATTTACAATTGTGTTTCTGATGCTTTCTATTTTCTCAGTGAAGAAATTCATAAAATCATTACTACTACACTGTGACGGAATATTTTGCTCCGGTAACGTCTGTTTATTTGTTAGTCTAGCGACGGTGTTAAATAAAAACCTAGGATTATTTTGGTTGTTTTCTATTAGTTTGCGGAGATGCTCAGCCCTGGCTGCTTTTAGGGCCTTTTTATAACGTGACATACTGTCTTTCCATGCGATTCTAAAGACCTCTAGATTAGTTTGTTTCCATTTACGCTCTAAATTACGAGTTTCTCTCTTTAGAACATGCGTAACACTGTTGTACCATGGTGCTTTAGTTTTCTCTCTAACCTTTTTTAATCTAATTGGTGCAACGATGTCTAATGTACTAGAGAAAATGGTGCTCATAGTGCTAGTCATTTCCTCTAGTTCATCTGTTTGTTTGGGTTCACTGAGCAGCTGAGATAGATCAGGTAAGCTATTTGAGAAATGATCTATAGTTGTTGGAAGGATTGTTCTGCCTGGTCGATAACGCGGCGCAACATGACAAATTTCAGCGGTACGTAGTATGCAAGTGACCATGTAATGGTCAGTGACTTCATCACTTTGCGGTATAATATCTATATCGGTTGGATCGGCTCCATGTGATATAATTAAATCTAGCGTATGATTAAGACGATGAGTGGGACCATTTACGTTTTGCTTGACCCCAAAGGAGTTTAATAAATCTGTAAACGCAGCCCCTAAAGCATCATTTGAATTATCTACGTGTATGTTAAAATCTCCAACAATTAATGCTTTATCGACATTGACCAAAAGATCTGAGAGAAAGTCTGCAAACTCTTTTAGGAAATCAGCGTAAGGCCCTGGCGGTCTATATACAGTAGCCAAGGCTAGAGATAATATGGATTTCTTTCTTACATCTAAGAGAGTAACATTTAGCACAAGTACTTCAAACGAATTAAACCTGTGACCTGTTTTCTGAGTAACAGTAAGAATATCTTTATAGATTATAGCAACACCACCGCCACGACCAATCAGACGGGGCTCATGCTTGTAACAGTATCCAGGAGGAGTAGACTCATTAAGACCGAAATAATCATTTGGTTTAAGCCAGGTTTCAGTAAGGCAAAGTACATCGAAACTATTATCTGTGACCATTTCATTTACAATAACCGCCTTAGGTGTAAGCGATCTGATGTTTAAAAGACCTAGCTTTATAAATTGTTTTTGTTCACTAATATTGAGTTTTTCTGGTTTAATCACAATTAGATTTTTCTTAGATCCTGCAGTAGATTTATTATTTGATCTCACTAAACGAGGAATAGACACAGTTTCAATATAATGTTCTACATTGGTACTTATATCAATTAAGTTTGGACAGCAAAGAGTGTGATTTGGACTTTGACTTACTAGTCATATGGTGTGTAGCGTCTTGGAGATGTTGTCCGACCAGAGGCGGCCTTACCTATGTTTCACCCGTTTCAATTGAAACGGGCCCCGCCCTCCAAGGGGGGCCCCCAACAGAACAGGAAAATCCCATTCATTTTCTCCCTAGGATATGTATTTTCAGACATAATGTCTAAAGTGGTCTCCAACACGTTGCTCGCGAGAGTAGCTCGTGGCCTGATTGGAGGTCGCTCGCCAAGGGCCGTTCACATATCGCGTCTTTTGCGCGCTCAAGTTCATTATTTCAAATAATTGAAGCGACGCGCTAATTTTTTCCAGGCGCAGCGAGTCAATATGAAGGATGGGGGTGCACCCAAACTGGGTGTTTTTTTCTTCTCCGTAAATAAATCTTCTAGCAGAGCTACAGCAAGCGTTTTTCGGTGGTGGAAATCCATTAGCTATTAAAACTTCTCTGTCGTTGTGGAGAGCGCATGGTAGGAACGACAGACGGGACCGAATTTTACTATTAATAATAAAAGATAAGCTAATGTGCATTGTAAATGTCAGAATTTTGTCTTTTTTGAATTATTCTTTTTATAAAAATGAAATCCCTTTAAAGGCTGAAATATGCAAGGTTTATCTTTTTATAAAAACTTTTTTGTCAAAACTTTAGGCTATTTGAACTTGTACATGTTAGTAGATAACATGTTGCAAGACACTCCTTTCAAATTTGACCATCATTTTTAATGTTGCTATTTTAATGTTTATGTAAACAAAAAGTGCATATTGATGGTAAGTTTATTTGTTATTTGCTGGTTTTCGACATAAAACTGTGTATAGTATTAGTACTTTTTGAACAGGATTATGTGATAACCATGCTCATTTTGGTCACTATTATCATGAAATTACGTTTTCATACCATTTCATCTATGATGCACTATAAAATCAACAATAATTAGGCAATAACAATAATATGTGTTTTTACAGTAGGCTATAATAATTTTTTTTATATGTCAATTAAGGGTGACATATATAGGCCTACAATAACTCGTTTAGGTCTAAAACAGTTAGCATAGTTGTTAATATGAGAGTTATGAGACATTATTTAAGAGATTTAATTATTGCAGCTCTCGGCCACTTTCATTTTTAAAAAATAGCTAAAAAAGGTTGGAGACCTCTAAACCACCCAAGTTAGATTGACCACGAGCTACGAGGTTGTGAAACGAAAGTTTCTGCTCCTATAAAAGCCACAAAGTATAAAAATCAACCTTGTTATTTGCGATCTTCTGGAGAAATACTACACTACCCATAATTCTAAGCAAAACACTGACGTCTCTGATTGGTCGAACTTGAGTCGCGCCGCAGTTACCATGGCGACGTTTACCGCCCCCGCGAACGGAGATCTGAAGTAAATAAATACCGGTAGTTTATGTGTTTATAGGCCTTTATCACAGTGCGCGTGACGTCACTTCCAACGGCGAGTAGTAGCGTAAACCGAGTTCCGGTCGAGTCTGTAGCAATGGCGGCGGCGCGAAGGTTTTCAATATCACTGCGGGATCTTCCCCAAATCACCAACGTTTACACGATTGTGGAAAATCTTTCACAAACGAAAGTATCCAAATTTGAGAAGGGATATAAATTCTTCTTTGAAAACTACATCTTCAATTATGAAGGTAAGTTTCATTTTAACGTTTGTTTATTCTCTCGAAATGGCTAACATGCTACCTAGCTGGCTAAACCATGATTGTCTTACAAATACCCAAACCAATACAATTTTCAAGTAAAAAACAATTTTTATTTTGCTGTGATATGGTAGTGTGATTATAATGCTGTTTTTGTGCAATACAGTATCTGATGTTGTAGATAGTGAGGTGATTATCAGGGCACAGTGTTACCGGTCCATGAGGAAAAACGAAGAGCCACACTCTCTTCAGGTTACCTGTTCAGGTTTCAGAACTTTAGTTGGGTCCAGTTCGAGGACACAAATTTGATTGTGTTTATAGTTGCTACGGTTGTAGCGGGTTAAACTGCAGTTGCAGTTTGTTTGAAAAAGTGTTCAAATGAAAATTGTTAGACTGCTGTTGCAGTCAATTTATGTCAATGTTTCATTTGTATTCTAATTTTAAACCGTATATAATGTTTTATTTATTTAGATTTCATTTAAAGTCGACGAGAATCCTCCTGTCATCAGTACTTTTTGCTGTTCCTGTGTGGCTGGGAAAGAGCTATGCAACCATTTGGTTGGCTTGCTGTTTCAGAGTGCACACTACAACATGATGAAACTAAAGACGGTACCACCCACTATACCCAGCACAAGCACTCTACAGACTTGGCACAGACCCAGGACTCAGGTATAGTAAACAGCTATTAACTATTTTATGCATGAATTATGACAATCTCAGACAGTATTTTTGTCCTATTTGTCCTATTTGTTTTCATTGATCCAAGGACATGAAAAAAACAAGTTTTGACTTTCTATCTGTCCACTGCTGCAAACTCTATTTTGTTTAGAAAAACTAAGCTTTCAAAGTTTATAAACATGCTCTCAATAATAACATAATTTTTATTTTTTAACAGGGAATCCATCCTGAAGCAGTGGATCGATTACTTGTGAGGAAGCCAAAAACCTCTAGCAGAAGTGGTATTAAGTCCACTCTTTACAGGGCCTACACAGGTGATTACATTTACATTATTTTATGTCAAGCAAAAAAATTTACAAGTTAAAGGACTTTTAAAAGTATTATTTCTATTCTCTTCTTTTTTTTTTTCTTTGCTTTTAGGCCCCCTTCCCAATAATTTGCTGCTCTCTTCTGTGGAGTCTTTAAGAAGTGTCAGGCCTCAGCCACTGATCTGCAAGGTTCTGCATGGCTTGTCGGAGATGAATCTGGTGGAGTCTAAGTTTGGCCTGGTACCCAAAGGTTCTTTGCTGTCCTATCAGTGCCCTGCTGAGTCATCAAGGGATGCTGTCAAACATGCAGAAGCCCCTGCTTTCCCTACGCTTCCTCTGGATGGGTATACATTTGAAGGAAGATTTAAATTTGTCCCAAATTTCCATGATATGTTGTTCTTAGAAAGCTTGGCAGTCACTCAAGAACTAAGCACAATAATTGAAAAAGACACACGGGACCAGTCACAGTCTGCTCTATGGAACCAAATGCGTACACCACGCATTACATCCAGTAGATTCCGTGAGGTGTGTCATGTCAGAGGAGAGTCGACTAGCCAGGCACTAGCTGTCCGAATCATCAGAGGGGTTCGTCAGACTTCTGCAATGAAGCGTGGACTGGATCTTGAGCCTGAAGTGCTATTTCAGTACTCTGGTATGATGAATGTCAATGTTTTACAGTGTGGGTTTGTTATACATCCTGATGCGCCACACCTTGGCACAAGCCCTGATGGCAGAGTCTACGACCCTACTGAGAACCCTCCCTTTGGACTTGCAGAGGTAAAATGTCCTGACGTTGATGACATTTCTCAGGTGACACACATAAAAGTTGTCAACGGTCAAGCTAAGTTAAAGGAAAGCCACAAATACTACTGGCAAGTTCAGGGACAGCTTGCAGTAACAGGACTGAGTTGGTGTGACTTTATAACAAATACCAAAACAGACATAACCATTCAGCGCATCTGGAGAGATGAGAGTTTAATTGTCTTAATGAGGGACAAAGTAGACATTTTTTTCTTTAATACATACATGAATGTGTATTTTAACTCTAGGAGTTGTTAAACTAATACTGGTGATGATTGATTGTTTGTTTATTGTTAAAGGTCAAGGTCACCCAAAAATGAAATGCAATAATTTACTCACCCTCGTGCCATCCTAGATGTACATGATGCACAATATACATATATATACATGATATATGAATATAGATCATATATAGAGATTTTATATCATCTATATATTTATCTATATATATATATATTTATTAACTCTTGAGAGTGCTGATGTGCTTAAAATAGTGCTGATGTTGATTTGTTTACTGTTACATGAAAAGTTTACCCAAAAATGATATTTATGCCACAAATTATGGCATAAATGTCATTTTCGGGTAAACTACTCTTAAAGGTTCTTCAAATGTCTATTTTGGTTGAGCATCTGTTTGTCTTAAATGTTTAATAGTGCCTATTCATAACTAAGTTCACTGTAAATTGTTAATGAATAAATGAGAAATAGTAACAACTGAGAAAATGTAACAACTTTTTAATTGTCACAATGCAGTCAATACATATGTAAAAAAAAAGTGGTGCAATAAAAAACAATTCCAATTTTTAACTTCAGTTTGCAACTTTCAAGCTCATTTACTAAAAACATATTGCAACATTAAATGCAAGTTTTCACAATTCAATATTTTTGTACAAATTAAACTATAAAACACACATTTGATTGATTGCAAATTAAATCATGTTTCTTTTCTGTATAAACGTTCTATACAACATCATCATTTGCATCAAGTGGGCCTTTGAAAATTAGCCATTAAACAGCAGTTTTCACAATTCAATATTTTTGTACAAATTAAACTATAAAACACACATTTGATTGATTGCAAATTAAATCATGTTTCTTTTCTGTATAAACGTTCTATACAACATTTACATCAAGTGGGCCTTTGAAAATTAGCCATTAAACAGCAGTTTTCACAATTCAATATTTTTGTACAAATTAAACTATAAAACACACATTTGATTGATTGCAAATTAAATCATGTTTCTTTTCTGTATAAACGTTCTATACAACATCATCATTGGCATCAAGTGGGCCTTGGTAATTAGCCATTAAACAGCAGTTTGCCCATATTTGGTTCACTGTGCCTGTCAGGGTGAGAGGAATGGTAGAGTCCCAGATGTGGTTTTCTTTGATTCGCCGAATTACTCTTTCCACCACGATCCTTAGACGGGCTATTGATTGTGTACATTTCGTCTCCTCTTTTGTAAATTGGGCTGCTCTTTTGAATGGAGGGATAACAAGCCTGGCTCCCACATTCTCAAGCAGTCGCTCTATGGTAAAGCCTTTATCTGCCATACAACAGTCTCCAGGCTCGAGCAGTTCCAGAAGTCCAGACTGTTTTGTTATCTCCCTGTCTGAGATGGATCCAGTGAACAGCTGTGAAACAAAGGTTATGGCCCCACATGGAGCAACACCAACCAAGCCTTTGAAAGTAGGGTAGTTTTTGTAATGTGAAAACATCTCCGACTGTAGTGTAAGTGCTGAGGGGTTTTCACATCTGATCTCAGTACAGTCCAAAATAACACGGACATCTGGGAAGTGCTCCTTAAATTTTGCTGGCATGGTTGCTCTGACTTGCTCTTTGGTCATCCAAATAGGCAAGGACCCCAAAACAAGGTACAGAAAATTTGCCCATGTTATGATAACTCGACTGACCGTTGTTGTACTCACATTGAAGATATCTGCCAAGACCTTCTCTCGTAGACCTGCAGACACGCGGCAGCAATAAAGGAAAAGCTCATCAATAAGCTGAAGCTTTCTGTTAGGGCTTGGTCCTGGAACCGTCTCTAGACCATGTCTCTGTGCCTTAGACCAGTACACAAGGTTCGATGCTGATGGTTCTACTGATGCCCAGAAAATCCTGAAAACCTTCTCTGAGGGAAAGCGTGTGTAAAATCGGAAGTCGTCATCCGAGAGACAAAATCGATTTATTTGAATGCGGGAGACAGACAAAGCTCTTACTTCTGCCTCCAACTCTCTAATTCTCTCTGCTGCAGCATCCAATAGATCTGGACACGGAGGTGTTGAGTAGTCATGGTCTGTGAGTGGGACGGGTCCGTAATAGACAACAGGCTGTTCATCACTGACCTCAGATTCACAATGTTGGCGCTTTGACGTTATCTTATCCAGTACATTGGGTCGTTTTTGGCGAACACTCCCCCAGTTGTTCCATTCAAACCTGGACGGTATAACTCCACGTTTCAAGCGTTTACGATCGGCTGTTGACGAGTAGTCAGATTCTGTGAAGTGTTGCCCGCAAACGTACGTACTCCCTTTTAAAACTGCAAAACTTTTGCCTTCATCCCGCCGAATAGAATGAATCCACATTTTCTTAACTTTTTCATCAGTTGGAAAAGAATGAAAACTGAGATACGGCTGTTTAGTAGAACTATTACAACATTTAGGAACGCAACAACAATTCCTCGCTGTGCTCGCCGCCATTGCTACAGACTCGACCGGAACTCGGTTTACGCTACTACTCGCCGTTGGAAGTGACGTCACGCGCACTGTGATAAAGGCCTATACTTTGCCTTTTTTCCGTAAGGTTAAAACTTTGTTTTGTTTTTTTTTGAGCAGGGAAATAATTTGAATAGGAAATGAAACGTACATATGCCAGTGGTGCCTGTTCATGAAGCTGAAAGTGCGCGTAATAAAATAATATGATGCAAACCAACAAGAATCCTTGCTTTTTCTGCTCATGTTTACATTTTATGTGGGCAGGGCCCCATATTAGTTATTGAAACGGGCCCCCAGATGCTTAAGGCCGCCCCTGTGTCCGACAGAAGAGCCGCTCCGATTCTGCTGGGGTGAAGGCCATCAGCACGGAAGAGCCTAGGTCGCTCCCAGAAAAGATTCCAATTATTTACAAAGAGCAGTCTCTGTTCATTACACCATGACATTAACCATTCATTTAGAGCAAATAATCTACTGAACCTTTCGTGTCCTAGTCGGTAGGTGGGAAGCGGTCCAGACACGATGATCGTTGTTTCAGGCGATGTACTGCGTACCGTCTCGATCAGGCTCCTGTAGTCCTTCTTCAGAACCTCCGACTGCCGTAGCCTGATGTCGTTCGTTCCCGCGTGCAGCACGACAGCTCTGACGGGCTCGTCACCGTTCAGAATCCCGGGAACCTGTGCAGCGACATCGAGAACACGAGCACCCGGAAAGCAGTGAGTGCGAACCTTACCTTTACCTATGGTAGCACGGACATGCCGGACGATGGAACTGCCGATGATCACAGCGTCGCATTCCGTCTCGCGTAGAGGGGAGAAGCGGTTCCGGGTGGAGATCTCGAAGGCCGGGAGGGGCGGAGAGGTCCTAGCTCTGGTCCTGGCCCGCGTCTTCCGCTGTGGAATCACCCAGGGTCCATGTTGTTGTGTCGGTGCCGGAGTGAATGAAACCAGGGATGATCGCATCCTGGGCAGAGAAACACATGGAGTAGACGAGGTCGGAGTCAAAAGGTTACTAACCACTGACTTGTGAGCATCAGCGCGTGATGTTTCAAGCGCGAAACGTCGATCTCGTAGCTCGGCCTGTCTCTCTAGTAGGTTGCGGATCTGCTTCTCCACGGATTCCAGCTCTAACTGCACAGAATGCAGCTCGAAGGTGTCCTCACCTGCACTCAAAGGTAACGTTAGACACACATCCGTTATATTCGCCATTATAGCAGATGTGCTATAATGGCGAATTATAGCTTTCAGTGATACGGGTGTAAATAAGTCGATCGATAGGCGCGACCACGCGTGTAATGCTAGCGGGCTAAGGCTAGTAGCGGAAGTTCGAAAGGTTGGATATATGTAGCGATATCAGAGCAATCCGATTGTTTTTTAAGGAGAATATTATTCCAGATATGTTCACACGCTATAAAAATGAAAAAGTTCGTTTGTAAAAGAGTGTAAAGAAGAAAAACAAGGTTTCTGAATTAATTCGACGGAGCTCCAAACACCTTGTCATCAAACTATTACCATGTCTACCCCATCAGCATGAGAGGAAGCATTTATTCACTCTGTCAACTCACCCAACATTCCTTGACTGTTTTCAGCATCCCTCCACTCACTCTCGGCTTGTTCTTCCACAGCCAGGAATATGGGGGGAGTACTTTGGGTTCTGGCCGAATACGCTCTTTGGTGACGTGGATGATTACGTTACTGTTGATCATCTGTCCATCATCGTATAAAGCCCACCCTTATGGCAAGCCGTTTTAGCTTAAATTGTACCCAGCGTTACTTGTCGTAATTGCATTTTTACTAGTAAGAGTTCAATTGAGTTCAATAGAGAGCTCTACAATTCAGTTCTTACTAGTATCAATTCCAGTTAGAGAGCTCTACAAATGAATTTTTACTAGTCATATGTCTCCATTGACTTCCATTCATTTTTAATTACGGAGCTCTACAATTTAATTGTTACTAGTAAGAATTACAATTAGAGAGCTCTACAATTCAATTATTATTAGTAAAAATTCCAATTAGAGAGTATTGCAAGCCGTTTTAGCTTAAATTGTACCCAGCGTTACTCGTCGTAATTGCATTTTTACTAGTAAGAATTGAATTAGAGAGTTCTACAATTCAATTCTTACTAGTAGCAATTACAATTAGAGAGCTCTCTTATTCAATTATTACTAGTAAGAATTACATTTACAGAGCTCTACAATTGCATTCTTAGTAGTAACAATTTAAATAGAGAGCTCTCTAATTGGAATTCTTACAAGTAACAATTCAATTGTAGAGCTCCGCAATTAAAAATGAATGGAAGTCAATGGAGACATATGACTAGTAAAAATTAATTTGTAGAGCTCTCTAATTGGAATTGTTACTAGTAATAATTGAATTATAGAGCTCTGTAAATGTATTTCTTACTAGTAATAATTGAATTGTAGAGCTCTCAAATTTAATTCTTACTAGTCAAAATGCAATTACGACGAGTAATGCTGGGTACAATTTAAGCTAAAACGGCTTGCCATAATAATTGCTCCACAACGGATCAAGTCCAGACCGAACTTCTGACCTAAAAATGTTGTGGGCGGGACTAAGTTCGGCTGGCATCCAGACTAGGCCATGACTGTTGACAAAGACAAATGTAAAGTACAAAGCAGTGACATAGCATTTGACATTTTTGACTCATTTCACACATAGCCTACTCCGTCTGCAGTGTGTAGGCCCTAATGTTTACCCTATATGCCCTATTTACCATACCCACGTTCACATGTTAGAGCTTCACACTTTAGTGCACGCGGAGGCGCTAGTTCCAGTAGCGGATATAGCAGCTTTTTTTCAACAACTTTGTTGTTCTTACTCCGTCAGCAGTGCAGTGTACCGTATCACCTGTAGGAACTCAATCTGGTCACTAGGAACGCACTACAAGTAATTTTTTCTAAAAATGATAGTTTAGGCTACTAAATGCAGCTATATTAAACAGACAGCTGCTGACAAGAGGTGTCAGATTACAAAAGTGTGTGCGCTGCTCTAGCTCTCCCGTTTCATTACATATGCTGATCAGTCATTGTATAAATATTTTAATCAACATAAGCAACTCCCTTTCCCAAATGAATAAACATTGTTGGTAAAATATAACAGGATGATTCATCGAATACGTGAGCATTACACAGATTGTATATTGACATGATAATAGCCTGAGGTAGCCTCAATAAACTGAATCACACTCTGACAGCTCAAACCAATAGAGCGGTTTCACTTTTGTTTCGTTTGTCGTTGATGTTTCTCGTATGTAAGTTTCTCGTATTTCTCTGTAATAAGTTGCAGCTCTTATCAATTGGACAGCGTGATGGTCACACCAGTGCGAACTCTTGTCGCCCATTTGGTCGTAGTCTGGAGCCCTACTTTCATAAAGTGTGGCTCTTATCCAGGTCCTTTTCCCCTTCAACATTCTCTTTTCTCTTACCTGTGGATTAATCCCTTCTCTGTTTTATTTTTGTGGACTTTCTCCTCTCGAGTTTTTTGCTTAAGATCTTTGGAAACTTTTAGAATTTTTTTTTTTTTTTTTTTTTTTTGCTTAGTGTTAGGGTTAGGGTTTCCACAAGTTTCATCATAAAAAGAAACATCAATTTTCGGAATAAAATGCATTTCGTAGGACTGTATTATTCTTAAAAATTGTAATAAATTATTAATGTTAATAATAAGTTGTATGCATTTTATTTATTAAAATAGTGTCATGCAAAAAAATAAATATTTCACTAAAACGCCAACTCGTTTAACCCAATGCATTGAGTAAATATAACCCACATTTGGGAAGGTGCTCTACCACCTCTTAGTTGGGTTATTCGTTGGGTTATTTTTAACCCAACATCATTAAGTGAGTAGACACTACCACCAGATTCACTGTCAACAGTTCATTTATCAGATTTTCTCTCATATTCTTCATATTTCTCTCCTTTAAGCTCCAACATTCTCAAATCCAGCAAAGCTCGTCTGAACACACTGAATCACAAGTGTGTTATTATTGTTATGATTATTATTTTATTGTAGATCAAAATCAGAATCAGTGATGGGTTTGACCGTGAGAATCATGACTGGAGCATCTTTAGAGTTTCCAAAGATTCACACTGAAACAACATACAAATGTTAAATTAGGAACAGATGATTCATTTGTAAAGCTGTTTACTTTGTAGAAATGATGTGTCGATAGAGTCTGAAAGTAAAAGTACTAAGCAGCTCGAACAACCCAATAGTGTCAATAGTGTTATTATTCAGCTCAAGTCAGTTCAGTGTTGATTCAGTTCCGTTAATTTACTGTAATTTAATTTACTGTTACTGTTACTGTTTACTCTTCTTGTACTGAACTTTAAGTTCATTTACTGTTACTGTTTACTGTTACGTTTACTGTTCATTTACAGTTTATTTACAGTTCATTTACTGTAAAATTCATCTGTTGTGCACATACTGTATGTGCAGTGTATTTGTGCCTATGTACGTGTGAGTGCTTTGAGAATCTCCACTGCACTGAACAAGCTAAAGACACGAGAGAGAAGTGTTTAACATGTGTCACATCTGTGTGTAGTTTGGTGTGTGTTTGGCTGATCATTTTATGTTTGTGTGTAGAGTTACTATGCAAAAACACAATTTTTGGTTAAAATAGTTTTGAATGAAGTGTTTGCTTTTGCAAAAGATGTCTGATGTGTGTGTGTGTGTGTGTGTGTGTATGTGTGTGTGTGTGTGTGTGTGTGTGTGTGTGTATGTGTGTGTGTTTGTGTATGTGTGTGTCTGTGTGTGTGTGTGTGTGTGTGTGTGTGTCTGTGCGTGTATGTATGTGTGCGTACATGTGTGCGCGTGTGTGTTTGTGTGTGTCTGTGCATGTGGATTTGTATGTGTGTGTATGGGTGTGTGTCTGTGCGTGTGGATGTCAGTGTGTGTGCATGCTTGCGTTTGTTTGTATTCCTGCATGTGTGTGTGTGACAGTATCATCCTAAACCAGCAACCCTTCGCTCAACAGCACCATCTACAGGCCGATGAGTGTACAGTCACTAAATGTGCACATAAATGAATTTATTTTATACCCCCCCATGGATGAAATTCTACGAAACTTAGCAGAGGATACCCCCAGAGGATGTCAAGTTAATCATACACATGAAATATGGTGCAGTTCTGAACATCTCCACTGAAGATAGGGGCGATTAAAGCAGAATAATATTGCATTTTCATTTTTTATGGGAGGGGCGCAAATCACAAATGAGTGATTATGGGCTAGGTTGATGTGGGCCCTTAAGAGCAACATACCATAAAAATTTCTTCATCCTCGGTGCCACGGTTCAGGTAGTTATTTAGGAAAAACTGCATTTTTTTTGGTTTTGGGGGGGCCCAGCGCGGGGGTGGAGTGGCCTCGGGGACCAAACGAAATTTTTCCGTAGAAGTCTAGTGGGGCTACATGCCCACCAAATTTCATGTTCCCCGGTGCGTCGGTGTCCCTGGTATCGTTGACGTAAAATTTACGGGGGCCCCAGCGCGGGGGGGGGGGGGGGGAGTGGCCCCCGGGGACCAAACAAAATTTTTCCGTAAAAGTCTAGTAGACCAACATACCATAAAAATTTCTTCATCCTCGGTGCCACGGTTCAGGTAGTTATTTAGGAAAAACTGCATTTTTTTGGGTTTGGGGGGGCCCAGCGCGGGGGGGGGAGTGGCCCCCGGGGACCAAACGAAATTTTTCCGTAGAAGTCTAGTGGGGCTACATGCCCACCAAATTTCATGTTCCCCGGTGTTTCGGTGTCCCTGGTATCGTTGACGAAAAATTTACGGGGGCCCCAGCGCGGGGGGGAAAGTGGCCCCCGGGGACCAAACGAAATTTTTCCGTAAAAGTCTAGTAGACCAACATACCATAAAAATTTCTTCATCCTCGGTGCCACGGTTCAGGTAGTTATTTAGGAAAAACTGCATTTTTTTGGGTTTGGGGGGGCCCAGCGCGGGGGGGGGAGTGGCCCCCGGGGACCAAACGAAATTTTTCCTTAGAAGTCTAGTGGGGCTACATGCCCACCAAATTTCATGTTCCCCGGTGCTTCGGTGTCCCTGGTATCGTTGACGAAAAATTTACGGGGGCCCCAGCGCGGGGGGGGAAGTGGCCCCCGGGGACCAAACGAAATTTTTCCGTAAAAGTCTAGTAGACCAACATACCATAAAAATGTCTTCATCCTCGGTGCCACGGTTCAGGTAGTTATTTAGGAAAAACTGCATTTTTTTGGGTTTGGGGGGGCCCAGCGCGGGGGGGGGGGGGAGTGGCCCCCGGGGACCAAACGAAATTTTTCCTTAGAAGTCTAGTGGGGCTACATGCCCACCAAATTTCATGTTCTCCGGTGCTTCGGTGTCCCTGGTATCGTTGACGAAAAATTCAGTAAGGTGACGAAAAAAAAAAAAAACTTTGACAATCCCTATATGACCGCTTTCGCTAGCTACGCTAGCGGCGGTCATAATAAAGAATAGTTTACCATACAAATACATCGCGAATGTTGAAACATTTTGATTCTAATGAGAGAGATACGTGAGCCCAACACCACTTACTTTCACTTTCGCTTTAAATTATTTTTAAATTATTTTGCAAAACAGCTAACCTGCCAGCCCCTCAAGACAGCCAACCTGCCCGCCAACATGCCCGCCCCCAAGACAGCCAACCTGCCCGCCCCTCAAGACAGCCAACCTTCCCGCCCCTCAAGACAGCCAACCTGCCCGCCCTTCAAGACAGCCAACCTGCCCGCCCCTCAAGAAAGCCAACCTGCCTGCCCCTCAAGAGAGCCAACCTGCCGCCCCTTAACTTGCCCGCCCCTCAAGTCAGCCAACCTGCCCGCCCTTCAAGACAGCCAACCAGCTTTTCCCTCAAGACAGACAACCAGCTTTTCTCTCAAGGCAGCCAACCTGCCCACCCCTCAAGACAGCTAACCAGACCGCCCCTCAAGAAAGCCAACCTGCCCGCCCATCAAGACAGCCAACCTGCCCACATCTTAAAACAGCCAACCTGCCCGCCCTTCAAGACAGCCAACCAGCTTTTCCCTCAAGGCAGCCAACCTGCCCACCCCTCAAGACAGCTAACCAGACCACCCCTCAAGAAAGCCAACCTGCCCGCCCATCAAGACAGCCATCCTGCCCACACCTCAAAACAGCCAACCTGCCCGCCCCTCAAAACAGCCAACCTGCCCGCCCCTCAAGACAGCTAACCAGACCGCCCATCAAGACAGCCAACCTGCCCACACCTCAAAACAGCCAACATGCCCGCCCCTCAAGACAGACAACCAGCCCACCCCTCAACCTGCCCGCCCCTCAAGACAGCTAACCAGCTCGCCCCTCAAGTCAGCCAACCTGCCCACCCCTCAAGACAGCCAACCTGCCCGCTCTCAAGACAGCCAACCTGCCCGCCCCTGAAGAGAGCCAACCTGTCCACCCTTCAAGACAACCAACCATTCTGCCCCTCAAGACAACCAACCAGCCTGCCCCTCAAGACAGACAACCAACTTTTCCCTCAAGGCAGCCAACCTGCCCGCCCCTCAAGACAACCAACCTGCCCGCCCCTCAAGACAACCAACCAGCCCGCCCCTCAAGACAGCCAACCTGCCCGCTCTCAAGACAGCCAACCTGCCCGCCCTTTAAGACAGCCAACCTGCCTTGCAGGTTGAGGGGCGGGCGGGCGGGCGGGCGGGCGGGCTTTCGGGCTGCGGCCCCTCAAGACAGCCGACCTGCCCACACCTCAAAACAGCCAACCTGCCCGCCCTTCAAGACAACCAACCAGCTTTTCCCTCAAGACAGACAACCAGCTTTTCCCTCAAGGCAGCCAACCTGCCCACCCCTCAAGACAGCTAACCAGACCGCCCCTCAAGTAAGCCAACCTGCCCGCCCATCAAGACAGCCAAACTGCCCACACCTCAAAACAGCCAACATGCCCGCCCCTCAAGACAGACAACCAGCCCACCCCTCAACCTGCCCGCCCCTCTGAACAGCTAACCAGCCCACCTGCCAATCAGCCAACCTGCCCACCCCTGAAGAGAGCCAACCTGCCCACCCTTCAAGACAACCAACCATTCCGCCCCTCAAGACAACCAACCAGCCTGCCCCTCAAGACAGACAACCAACTTTTCCCTCAAGGCAGCCAACCTGCCCGCCCCACAAGACAGCCAACCTGCCCGCCCCTCAAGACAACCAACCAGCCCGCCCATCAAGACAGCCAACCTGCCCGCTCTCAAGACAGCCAACCTGCCCGCCCTTCAAGACAACCAACCAGCCCGCCCCTCAAGACAGCCAACCTGCCCGCTCTCAAGACAGCCAACCTGCCCACCCTTCAAGACAGCCAAACTGCCCGCCCTTCAAGACAGCCAACCTGCCCTACAGGTTGAGGGGCGGGTGGGCTGCGGCCCCTCAAGACAGCCAACCTGCCAACACCTCAAAACAGCCAACCTGCCCGCCCCTCAAGACAGACAACCAGCCCGCCCCTCAACCTGCCGCCTCTCAAGACAGCTAACCAGCCCGCCCCTCAAGTCAGCCAACCTGCCCACCCCTCAAGAGAGCCAACCTGCCCACCCCTCAAGACAACCAACCATTCTGCCCCTCAAGACAACCAACCAGCCCGCCCCTCAAGACAGACAACCAACTTTTGCCGCAAGACAGCCAACCTGCCCGCCCCTCAAGACAGACAACCTGCCCGCCCCTCAAGACAACCATCAGGGCCTGTCAACCAGCCCGCCCCTCAAGACAGCCAACCTGCCCGCCCTTCAAGACAACCAACCAGCCCGCCCCTCAAGACAGCTAACCAGACGCCCCTCAAGAAAGCCAACCTGTCCATCCCTCAAGAGAGCCAACCTGCCCGCCCCTCAAGACAGCCAGCCTGCCCGCCCTTCAAGACAACCAACCAGCCCGCCCCTCAAGACAGCTAACCAGCCCGCCCCTCAAGTCAGCCAACCTGCCCACCCCTCAAGAAAGCCAACCTGCCCGCCCCTCAAGACAACCAACCAGCCCGCCCATCAAGACAACCAACCAGCCCGCCCCTCAAGACAGATAACCAACCCTTCCGTCAAGACAACGAACCTGCCCGCCCCTCAAAACAGACAACCAGCCCGCCCCTCAACCTGCCCGCCCCTCAAGACAGCCAACCTGCCCGCCCCTCAAGACAACCAACCAGCCCGCCCCTCAAGACAACCAATCAGCCCGCCCCTCAATACAGACAACCAGCTTTTCGCTCAAGACAGCCAACCTTCCCGCTCCTCAAGACAGCCAACCAGCCCGCCCCTCAACCTGCCCACCCCTCAAGACAGCCAACCTGCCTGTCCCTCAAGACAGCCAACCTGCCCACCCCTCAAGTCAGGTAACCAGACCGCCCCTCAAGACAGCCAACCAGCCCTCCCCTCAACCTGTCCACCCCTCAAGACAGCCAACCTGCCCACCCCTCAAGACAGCCAACCTGCCCACCCCTCAAGTCAGGTAACCAGACCGCCCCTCAAGACAGCCAACCTGCCCGCCCCTTCAGACAGCCAACCTGCCCGCCAACATGCCCGCCCCTCAAGACAGCCAAACTGTCCGCACCTCAAAACAGCCAACCTGCCCGCCCCTCAAGACAGCCAACCTGCCCGCCCCTCAAGACAGCCAACCTGCCCGCCCCTCAAGACAGCCAACCAGCCGCCCCTCAACCTGCCCACCCCACAAGACAGCCAACATGCCCGCCCCTCAAGACAGCCAACCAGCCTGCTCCTCAAGACAGCTACTCCTACCCTCAAGACAGCCAGCCTGCCCGTACCTCAAGACAGCCAGCCAGTCCGCCTAATAGTGATGGGTTGAGTGGAAGCTGCCCGTAGCGGTGACAAGTTGAGTGACAGGTCGAGGGGCAGCTGCTCCTCCACCAGTCACCGCTAGAGGCAGCTGTTGTTCAATCTGTCACTCAACTTGTCACCACTAGGCAAGGCAAGGCAAGGCAAGTTTATTTATATAGCACATTTCATACACAATGGTAATTCAAAGTGCTTTACATACTATTAAAAATAATCAGAAGAAATAAGAATATACAAAACAGTTTAAAATAAAGAAACAAGAAAGAACTAAAAATAATTAAAACAGTTTAGAATAAAGAACAGTTTAAAATAAAGAAACGAGAAAGAACTAAAAATAATTAAAACAGTTTAGAATAAAGACTAAAATAAGACACAGTATAAACAGTCGGACAAACAGTGACACAGTGCTCATTCATTAAATGCAAAGTTAAACAGATGTGTTTTGAGTCTGGATTTGAATGTGACTAATGTAGGAGCACATCTGATCTCCTCTGGAAGCTGGTTCCAGCTGCGGCTGGCATAATAGCTAAAAGCAGACTCTCCTTGCTTAGAGTGAACTCTTGGAACTTCTAGCTGATGTGATCCTAATGATCTGAGTAATCTGTTGGGTTTGTATTCCGTGAGCATATCTGCAATGTATTGAGGTCCTAGGCCATTGAATGATTTATATACTAGTAATAATACTTTAAAATCAATCCTATAAGTAACTGGCACTAGGTGTAGGTTTCTGGCTGGTTACTAAAGTACTTCTTCCTGACTCTATGTATTAATGCTCATGGGTAGCCTAAATGGGTTCCATTCAGACCTTAACATTAAGTATTTTATTGTTATGTGTCACCAAGATTCATCAAGACATGTTCACCTGGCTATACCCAATGTTTAGATCTGTTGTGGTATTTATGCAAATTAGCACATACTTAATTAGAATATGCACCGTTTGTCCATGTTAACAAACTATTTCAAAAAACTTGTAATACATTTTTTGTTTGTCTTGATGTAAGTAATCAGCTCAGTAATTTTCATGGTGATATCTAAAGGTTAAAGTTTTTACCCTATTCACATAAGAAAAAGAATGAATAGGTGTGAATAGGCTATATTTGGGTCTTTTTCAAAACTTTCCCCTAATGGGATTCTTCTGGGCTTTTTTTTCTTACTCAGGACATATTGAGGATACAAAATCAGTTGAGGTTCCTTCTGTTGCAATTTGTTCAAGGTTGACCCCCATTTTGACTTAAAATGACTATAATAGGGGAAAAACCCAACAAAATTTCCCTCTCAGTCTATTCGCACACGTCATACAAAAAACTCCAGCCCACAAACAAGCACAGCAGCCTCGGCAAGGATCTCAGCAGCACCAACAAAAACCCCTCCTTCTAAACCACAAATAGCCTACATCATACCTTTATAGCTTTGATCCCTGATTGCTAATGCAACACAAGTGTTTCTTTTCCCTGGCCCATCATGAGGAAAACACGGTGGACGCTACTCACGTAGTGTTTGTGTGTGACTGACCACCATAGTCACATGTTTGCCGGGAGCCAGAGCGCCTGACATCAAAGCAAATTTAAAAGTGCTGGCTAATGCTAATCGTAAATTCTCTAAGATCATTATTCATGTCGGCACTAATGATGTTCGACTCCACCAGTCGGAGATCACCAAAATTAATATTAAAGAGGTGTGTGAACTTGCAAGTACGATGTCAAGGACTGTAATTTGCTCTGGCCCCCTTCCTGTTCGCAGGAGTGATGAGATAGTTAGTAGATTATGTTCGCTTAACGGTTGGCTGTCTCGGTGGTGTCCGCTTAATAATATAGAATTCATAGACAATTGGAAAAGTTTTTGGGGCAAACCTGACCTGTTGAAAAGAGATGGTATTCATCCCTCCTGGGATGGTGCTGCTCTTCTCTCTAGTAATTATAGCTCATAGTCTTAGAGCTCAAACATGACAATCTGGGGCTCAGGTCAGGAAGCAGACAGACTGGCTTAACCGACCGTCTGCTAGCGGCCTCGCGTCACCAAGGTCAGATAAATCCCATCACATAGAGCCTCTTTCACCTAGCTATCATCATATAGAGACTGTGTCTGTTCCCCGAATTTGGAAATCCAAAAAACGTTTAAACCCAACTAAGGTTAAAAATTTAATTGATGTTCAACAAATAAAAAACAGCTATAATACAGATGAGCAAATGCTAAAGCTTGGGTTGCTGAATATTCGATCGCTTACTTCAAAAGCACTCGTTGTTAACGATATGATTTCAGATAATAACCTAGATGTGCTGTGTTTGACAGAAACCTGGCTAAAACCAAACGATTACATTACTTTAAATGAATCAACCCCGCAAGATTACTGTTATAAACATGAGCCTCGTCTGAAACGCAAAGGGGGTGGTGTTGCTGTAATTTATAGTAATAGTTTAAAAACCACTAAGAAATCAAGTTTTAAATATAATTCTTTTGAAGCATTGGTGCTTAATGTAAAAATATATAGTGTAAACGATAATATACCATACAGACTTTATCAAAGAATTTGCGGACTTTCTATCAGAATTAATATTGACTGCAGATAAAGTACTAATTGTTGGTGATTTTAATATACACATCGATAATGAAAAAGATGCATTGGGATTGGCATTTAAAGACATTGTAAATTCAATTGGAGTTAGACAACACGTGTCAGGACCTACTCATCGTCGTAATCATACTCTAGATCTAATATTATCACACGGAATAG
This sequence comes from Squalius cephalus, assembly GCA_022829025.1. Taxonomy (NCBI): domain Eukaryota; kingdom Metazoa; phylum Chordata; class Actinopteri; order Cypriniformes; family Leuciscidae; genus Squalius; species Squalius cephalus. Next base: position 2,344,079 of record CM040806.1, read on the forward strand.
ATGTGGATGCCGTTGAAATTCTGCAGCAGAGCGATGACATCTCAGATCATTACCTAGTCTCGTGTAATTTGCATTTAGCCAAGGCTGCAAAGCCGACTCCGTGTTTCAAATATGAGAGACCTATCACTTCTGCTACTAAAGATTGCTTTATTAATAATCTTCCTAATTAGTTTCATCATCTCAGCATCTCAGATAGCTTAGAAGAACTAGATATTACAACAGAAACGTTTAACTCTCTCTTTTCCAGCACTTTAGACACAGTTGCTCCGTTGCGCTTAAAGAAGATTAAAGAAAATAGTCCAACGCCGTGGTACAACGAGCACACTCGGGCCCTTAAGAGAGCAGCCGGAGAGATGGAGCGCAACTGGAAGAAAACAAAACTAGAGGTATTTCGCATTTCATGGAAAGAGAGCTCAATTACTTACAGAGAGGCTTTAAAAGCTGCTAGATCTGCTTATTTTTCAACCCTATTAGAAGAAAATAAACATAATCCTAGGTATTTATTTGAAACGGTGGCTAAACTAACGAAAAATAAAGCTTCAAGCACCGAAGTTTCCAAGCAACACAGCAGTAATGACTTTATGAACTTCTTCACTTATAAGATTGATAATATCAGGGACAAAATTATAACTATGCAACCGTCTACTACAGTATCACATCAGGCAGTGCATTGTAGTCTCCCTGAGGAAAAATTTGATTCATTCGTTGCTATAGGAGAGGAAGAATTTACTAAGGGACCGTTCGGTATTTATGGAAGGGGCCACCGGAGGAAAATAGGGGAGGGTCATGTCTTTTTATTCTTTGTTGAGGGGAGGGTCATCCAACTTTTTTTAGTCTAGGGGGAGGGTCACCCAACTTTTATATTCATTAAAACAGCAACATTTCAAAGTGGCTTGTTTGGTGCTATTTTTTTCCATTTAGCTCCATGTTGATCTCGCGTTATCAGCCCCCTTCGATATCAGATGGGTCTGACCCAACAAAAATCCAGTTTGGCGCTGTTTGACAGTGTGCGCTTCAGTTCGCGCTTAGAAAAAGTGCAGCATCATGTCAGAACAGAATGCCAAAGAAATGTTTACCCGGCAAAGCTTTTAAGCACGAGCAAATAATGAACTTTTGTTAAGTGCACAGTGTCCTGTGAGTGTAACTCTACCGCTGCATTAACATGTGATGTGAACGTACGTCGAGTTTAACAGTATTGGGACTGAGGCGCCAGAACTGCTGATAGAATGTGCGCTAGGGCAAAACTGCATATTTTAGTTTCCATTCTTATTTTGTTTCCACGATGTGTAAGATGTAGGGCTACCACCAGCCGCGGCGCTACCATTGGGCCCGGGTGGGCATTTATGTCCGGGCCCACGCATATGGTTTTGTACGTTTCTTCATTCGGATCTATTTGCGATGATCGATCCAAATTCTAAACAAACAGTTTACATGCTTCGTCCTTGTTACATTATTCATTAAGATAATAATTAATAAATGCACGCATAATTATCAGTGAACTTGATAAATGTTGCAGATATGTTTTACATGCATGCATAACAAATGCCTTTCAACTTGTGTGTGCAAAATTCAGAATAAAATGAATGTGCAGCAATTTGTACAAATACAGAGTCTGTAGGCCTACTGTGTTGTTACCATTAAATAAGCTCATTTAGTTTCATTTTTGTTAAAATATAATAATGTTATTTTTTCATCTATGTTGATTATGAAAAGTGAACCGCACACACGAGTATACGCAATATCGAGAGACATGGAGCGGGTCAGACATGATTTTGACCACTTAATTAAGTTTTGTTTTGCAGAAAACGATTTTTTTAAGTTAATTTCGTTTTGTATAAATTGTATCTTAATTTTAATATATATATATATATTTTTTTTTTATCAACCAATTGCCAAATACCAAATATAGCAGACAACACAATCATAGAGGCGCCCGCGTGGTCACTTGCACTGCTCGTAAACAGGAGCGCATCTCATCCTAACTTAACGAAACTCAGCATATGCCTCACATACATGAAATATATCTTAAGAAAGCTTGAAATGTCTTTTTAACAATTTAAAACGAAAGGAAATAGGCTACTCTCTGGTTATGTAATGATGTGCATTTCTCTCTATAGGCGTGTTCACTACTACGGAGATGGCGATCGTCAACTTCATCTTTACAGCTGTTGTTGCTGTTAATAAACTAAAAATAATAGGCTTATAATTTTATTAAACAATAAATTAAATGAATTTTTTTATTGTATTAAAAAAGCAACAAAAAAATCCTGTTTATCAATATTGTGTGTGTGTGTGTGTGTGTGTGTGTGTGTGTGTGTGTGTGTGTGTGTGTGTCGAAATAATTTGTCCGCAGCTGCTCAAAAAAAAAAAAAAAAAAAAAAAAAAAAAAACCCACTGTCAGTGTTTTGTTAGGAACAGGCAAATATGTTCAATATAGCAGGAGACATTTTAATTGTTTACTAATAAAACAGTTATTTTTTATGTCAGTGTCGGCTAGACAGATGAAGTTGACGACTCGCGATCTTCGCAGCGCTACCACATCTTTAAATCACTATTATTAGGCTATTATTTAAGTTAACATAAAATACATAGACCTACACCACAAAAACTAGTTGAGGATAAATTCGTTAAAATTGGGCGATTCCAGTGAATGGACGTGACATTTGCAGTCAAAACTTAAAATAAAAATTCTCAGAAAATGCATTTATTTGAAACGTCTGAAAGGAGTCAAGACATTAGAAAAATATCAGTCTACACATGCGTTTTATATTTAATATAAGGGAAATACACATGTGACGTGACACACAAAAAATCTTTAACTTTTAGGTGGCAAAATATTTTTTTCAGTAATTCTATAAATTACACTGTGCAAACCAAAATATATATACCCACCGGATGAATAAAGATCGGCCTCCACAGAAAATTACATTTTATATTATTTTTATTTTTATTTTTCGTGTTTGCATTATGTGAAAAAAAAAAAATGTTACGGACGTGACAGTTCTCCATTACGCACGGACATGACTGCTCTGAAGCGACTTTAAAAATTGCACAGAGACCTCAAACAGAAAGCACAAAGCCTTTCTTTAAAGTGAATTTCGTTTTTTTATTAATTTTATCTTAATTTTAATCAATGTTTCATCTGGATTTAATAAATAAGAAGTAGTCTAAATATAGTAGAACATAGATAATCATGACACGGAGGCGCGGGCGAGTGAACTGGACTCTTGTCTCATAAATGAACCGAAACTCAGCGTAAGGTATGCTACTTGCCTCATAGACCTGAGAAATATATAGAAAGCTTGAAATGTCTACTTTTAAACATGCAGAACAATTCAAAACGAAGGAAAACAGACTGCTTTCTCCTTATGAAATGTGCATTTCTCTCTGGCGCGTTCTGAGAAGATCGCGACGCATCGTCAACTTCATCTTTGCAGTAGACACAGAAAACACTTGTTTATTAAAAACAATTAAAATGTCTAGCTATATATGACATATTAATAATCATTACTTTTGCCGGTTCTTTGTGACAGCTTTTAGATGCTTTATTCGCAACGCCACCCACATGTTGAACGAGTCACACCGCATCAGCACAAAGATGATTTTTTTTTTCAAATCTAAAATAAAAAATCGTGATACGAACCGAATCGTAGGTTTGGTCTATCGTTACAGCCAGATGAGAAAGCAAGAGTTTATGGTTTAAAAAACAAACAAACAATGGCTATCTGAACATCTTTGCCAAGCGCAAACCAGTACAGAATTAGGCTAATCAATAAATTATCGGGGAGGGTCATGCCTTTTTTCACAATCATTTTGGAGGGTCATAGAAAAAATTATTGCTGGCTAAGGGAGGGTCATGTCTTTTTTAACAACAGATCTCAAAAGTCCTCCGGTGGCCCCTTAAATAAATAACGAACAGTCCCTAAACTCATTAAATCATCTAAATCTACAACATGTATGTTAGACCCTATACCGACTAAGCTACTGAAAGAGAAAGAGGTCATAGATCCTCTTCTTAATATCATTAATTCGTCTCTGTCTCTAGGATACGTACCAAAAAACATAAGCTGGCTATGATTAAACCGCTTGTTAAAAAAACGCAACTTGATCCTTCAGAATTAGTCAATTACAGGCCGATCTCGAATCTACCTTTTCTGTCAAAGATACTAGAAAAAGCAGTATCCTCACAACTGTGTTCCTTTCTTGAAAGAAATGATATCTGCGAGGATTTCCAGTCAGGATTTAGACCGTACCATAGTACCGAAAGAGCTCTCGTTAGAGTCACAAATGATTTGCTCTTATCATCCGATCGTGGTTGTATCTCTCTATTAGTGTTACTTGATATTAGTGCTGCATTTGACACCATCGACCACAACGTTCTTTTAAATAGATTAGAACATTATGTTGGCATTACGGGAAATGCACTAGCATGGTTTAAATCATACTTATCTGACCGTTATCAGTTTGTAGCAGTAAATGAAGAGATGTCTTATCGATCACAAGTTCAGTATGGCGTACCACAAGGCTCAGTACTAGGACCGCTGCTGTTCACTCTGTACATGCTACCCTTAGGAGATATCATTAGGAAACATGGCATTAGCTTTCACTGTTATGCCGATGATACTCAGCTCTATATTTCTTCAAAACCTAACGAAACTTATCAATTCACAAAATTAACGGAATGCATAGCGGATATAAAAAATTGGATGACTTGTAATTTCCTACTTCTAAATTCTGAAAAAACAGAGTTTCTAATTATTGGACAAAAAACTTCCTCACGTAATAACCTAGAATACTGTCTAACACTTGATGGCTGCTCTGTTAAGTCTTCGTCGTCGGTTATGAACCTGGGTGTGCTCTTTGATACCAATCTTTCATTTGAAAGTCACGTGTCTAGTATCTGTAAAACTGCATTTTTCCATCTTAAAAATATATCTAAATTACGTCATATGCTCTCATTGACAAATGCGGAACAATTAGTTCATGCGTTCATGACCTCAAGGCTAGATTATTGTAATGCCCTACTGGGTGGTTGCCATGCACGCTTAATAAACAAACTACAGCTGGTTCAAAACGCAGCAGCTCGAGTTCTTACCAGAACCAGGAAGTATGACCATATTAGCCCAGTTCTGTCAAAACTGCATTGGCTCCCTATTAAACATCGCATACATTTTAAAATATTGCTGATTACTTACAAAGCACTGAATGGTTTAGCTCCGCAGTACTTGAGCGAGCTCTTAACGCATTATAGTCCGTCACGTCTATTACGATCTCAAAATTCCAGGCCAGTTGATTATACCTAGAATATCAAAATCGATTGCTGGCGGTAGATCCTTTTCCTATTTAGCACCAAAACTCTGGAACAGTCTTCCTACCATTGTCCGGGAAGCAGACACACTCTGTCAGTTCAAAGCCAGATTAAAGACACATCTCTTTGACCTAGCTTTCACATAATACATTATAGACTTCTATAATTTAATGTTAGGCTGCATAGATTAGGTCAGCCGGAACCGGGAACACTTCCCAAAAATCCTGATGTACTCGTTACATCATGAGAAGAATGGCATCTACGCTAATTTTAGTGTCTGTGTTTATCCCAAGGTTTTTCCTGCAGCCTGCCGGATCCAGGCCGTATCCAGATCTGACGAAGGACCTTCACCTGGACCGATGACAACGCAGTGCTGAAGTGCCAACTAGTCTCTCCCTATGGAGGATCCCACTACCACTCTACAGATAAGGCGTTGTCGGGAAAATTCGTCTCGCGGTCCTACCCCAAAGCAACAAATAAAATAAAATTCCTTATCAAAATTTATAAGGAAAGACAAGTATTTTGTTTAGGCTTGGCTTGTAGGGAATTCCAAACCCGCGTATATTCAAACGCACATAACTATAGAACCCATTCTAAATGCGCATGTGAACGCCATCAGCGTTTCTCACAGGTTCGCGTTTAAAGTCTGTGTAGAGAGAATGGTGTCGTCTTAGCGGCCCCTAATTTAATAACAAATGATCATTGCGACGGAACCAAATCAATTAAAACTAACTTTAGATGGAAATAACTTAACTCTGCTGTAAAGCCGAAACAATCTCTGTTACCTTAAATTATACGCTTATCTCTGTAAAGCTGCTTTGAGACAATCTACATTGTTAAAAGCGCTATATAAATGAAGATGACTTGACTTGACTGATTGATTGTTTCAGTAAATGTTCAAGAACTACAGAAGATTAAAGGAAACAGTGGAAAGGTGTCGTGCATTATGAGAAGGAAATTCTGTTTGTTTGCAGTTACCGATTGGAAAGTGTTGTTAACTAAATAATTCAGTCAAACAACCTAGAAATCTGAACTAAACGGAATCATATAGCAAAAATCTCTAAACTGTCATTCAAATTTGACAAATGGTCAGTTTTCTTGTCCTTAATGAACAGTAGGGAGCGCAACTGGAAACGGAAAATGAAAAGTTGCGATTTTCTAGGCTGATATGTCTAGGAACTATACTCTCGTTCCTGCGTAATAATCAAGAAACTTTACTGCCGCACCATGAGTGCAGCAGGCGTAATGATATGACGTAGCGCCTGAAAATAGTTCCCAGCTCGGTAACTTCCAACGTGACCGGGACTAAGTTTGTGTAGTTTCAGTCGGCAAATTAGGTGAAGTTAGTGGATTTTCCTGTGCTATTAGCCATGGTTCTGTGCGTAGTAAAGGGCTGTGATAGTAAGGGGAGTCGAGGGGATACACTACCGGCGTCATGTTTCACAGAATACCAGTGAACAACAAGGAACTAAACAATCAATGGTTGGCTGCTCTGAACATTGATCTCAAAACACCGGTAGAATCGATCAAGAAATGGCGTGTTTGCTAAGAGCATTTTGGACCAGATGACTATAAAGAAAACAAGGACAGTACGGTGCGGCGTCTAAAGCAAGGGCGTAGATTTGGTTTGAACATTGGGGGGGTTGAAGTTTGGGTCTGCATATTTTTCATGTGATCATGGTATAAATATTGGGGGGGTTGTAATGCATAGATTTAAATATTGGCGGGGGTTATCTCCCCCCCAACCCCCCCACAAATTACGCCCCTGGTCTAAAGGATACGGCCATCCCAACAATCTTCAGAGTACAGACAGGTCCAAGTGTATCATCATCACCCATGGCTGTAAGTATAATTTTTTTTTTTTTTGTTAGCTTGAACCACTTGATTGAAAAAGCACTGCCGACTGCCGTTGTCTTTATCTTCCTGTGAAATGCAATCAATGAGTGCTAGGTTTGCGCGATCATTTGTCTTGTACAGTAACGTTATATAACGTTAGTAGTTTTGTTGTCGAGTTCTGGTGCGGTAAGTTAGCGTATAGTTGAATTAAAGGGGCCATGTGTCATGTCTGGCAAAAAAAATCAAGTCATACTCCACATTCCATACCAGATGGGGGCAGTATACCTCCAGAAAGTGAATTGGTCTACTCTAGAGTAACAAACGAGAAACGGCATAGTCTCTATGCTCCGCCCCTACATTCTTAGCTGCACATATACAAGTGAAAATAGGGACAACATCTATTTAGAGTGTTACGTTATGCTGCCCGCCTGAAGCTAATTAAGCCGCATATATCAAGTTTGATTTTCATTAGCAATACCACTTCTAGCTAAGTTATCATTAGTCACCAAAAAACATTCGGTCTCATTACACCTTGCAATGTTTTCCGTTACGTTTCGTGCGTCCAAGGTGTGTAAAGCAGAAGCAGCCTGGCCAGCGGCGGAGTATGCGCGATCCGTAAGTGCTGAAGACGTTCTGCACGGCTTTGATGGGTGCGCAGGAGGACACAAATGAGCGGCGACAGCTTCTTCCAGTGGCGGGAGCTTTTTCCTCAGCGCCGTCAACAGATAGAGCGTTACTAAAACTGTATACACCGCCGCCGACTTGAGCTGCAAAGAAGCTCTGGCCGCCCTGTCAAGGACGCTTTTCAAAAAGTATGGGGAAACTTGACCGCTCTGAATATAGTGAGTGAGTGCGCGCGCGCGGCCGGGGCTCGCTCTCGCTCGCTCTCTCTCTCTCTCTCTCTCTCTCTCTCTGCTAGTTCTTAGAGGCAGAAGAGCGCTTGTGCGCTTAAAATGTCATATTTTGGCATGAACGTTCACCCGCCAGTGTGGCGGATAGCCTTTTGAGATTTACTCGCCAAACAGAAAATCTACCCGCATATGGCGCTTGGCGGGTGTTAGTTTTGGACCCTGCGTGCGTCTATTTGGGGTTCATTATCATCGAAGACATTTCAAGCTTCTTAGGTAATGTTACATTTTAGCATCAGCTTGGTAGAGACGGGCTCTGGTAGATAACAGGTGAAAAACGGATCGGATCTGTGGGTAAGTTAGAGCTAATTATCAAACGCAGCTACGGTTAGCCATCGCTAACATTAGCACGTTTATCGAACAGCCTTCAATACATTTCTATGTTAACTTCCCGAAAAAACTACACAAACATATAAAACAAACTTCTAGCGAAATACTAACAGCATCTTACTTGCCAATCCAAAAGAAATGTTGCAAGTTCGGAGTCGAACCTAATTTCTTTCATGTCCATCAGTTGTCTCCAGCGATGGAAAGCAGTGCCGATGTTTACTCGGGTTCGGCTCCTTTTCTTATCTGATTTTATTTGTGCTTGTATTTTATTTGTGTGGTGGTAGGGGTCTCTTGCCAAGGGCTTCAGCCATCCTTCCGCTCTCTTCCCTGAACTGAAATGTAGTAGTGGGCTGTACTTTCCACACGATTGACATCAGGTTCAAGTACGCCTACAAGCCGTGCGAGTTATTCGTGTATTGCATGTTTGGCTGGTGGTTATGTTGCCCGTATACCGCCTCCCATGGCCGAAACTGGTATTACGACACCTGTCGGGCCGTGGCTAGTAATGCTAATGCTAATTAAGGTTGATATCTCTGCAACACTATAGCTTGACATTTTTTTAATGACATCATCGCCCTTATTTCTTCTCATTCTTTTGATCTGTGTAGCTCATTTTTGGGATATTTTTACCTCAATTTTTACACATGGCCCCTTTAAAGGAAACTTGTGGAATTTTCGGTATTGTTTATCTAAAGTTTCTATAGTGAAAAATACTAGTGATGTCATGTTATGTGCCGAAGCTTTGGAGCGTGTGTCGAAAAATCATCTCATTGATGACGTCCGAAATCTCGCTTGGCCTGACTAGTTCTGGAAGCGGTTCTAATCTTGTAAATTCACAGTCCCCTACCTTGTTTAACTCAGCCACTTTACATTTTTAGACTAATAATATTGCTCCTCCTGTCTATTATGAGCAAAGATTTGATTTACACACATTTGATAGCCCCATTCATTTCAAGCCAATACGTACACCGTTATGTTATATGCTACACTGACTTAGAAGGGGGTAAGAGCTCTTGAATCTGTGCTCTGACCCTGGTTTCAGAATCAGCCTTGCAAGCATCCTTTTCCTAAAATTGAATTGTATGTAATATCATATTACCTATGCTGTTGAAAGACAGGTGTGTTGGACTTTTTTTTTTTTTTAGCTTGCATCTCAAAGGTATTGCCTCCATGGAATAACCTTTTTTTTCTTTTAATTATCAATCAGGATGAGCTTGATGTACAGTAGGATCTACCTGAACATGAGCATTTCTTCAGCCTTTTTGCTGGTGTACCACAGTCAACCCCTCAGAAATCCAGACCTTCAAAAGAACTTCCAGCGGAGTTCAAAATTCCGTCACTGTTGCAGCTGACTAGTCCAGCACAGACAATGACATGCACAAAGCCATTTGCTGCCCTGGCACCCACATGGACACAACTGGTAGGAAAATGAAACTTTACCCTCTGTTCTAGTTTTTTGTAATGTGTTATGAATGAAACTCCTAAAATTATTTGAAATCTCTATAATTTATAGGACACCGCATCTTCGTCCAGTGTCATGGCTGTGTCCAGTCCAAGGAAAAGTTTAATATATGATGTAAGTGTCCATGTTATATGTCTGCTATCTATAATCCATAATGAAAATATTATTAGTTTTTTGCATCGTTCTGCTGACACTTATCTATAGCATTATGAAATGCAATGGTAGAACAGTCAAATAATTGTTTATTCAAATCATTTCTATGTGAGAAGACAAATACTGGAAGAGAAACTAACAATTTCAATGTTGAATTGTCAATAAAAGGAAAAACACACATCTTTAATGGACATCAGTTCATCATTGGCAATCAGCATGTGTTCAGAGCCTGCTGCCGATCCTTCTGATGCCAGTTTTGCTCCACTCACAAGCCCCTCGACCTCTTCCACAGGAAGCACTTCAAGCAGCTCTGAACATTACAGAGGATGGAATGAAAGAAAGTGGATTGTGAATGAGTCAAAACTCATGGAGCTCTTCCAGAAATGCTCCACTTGTGGAGCTCTGATCTCTCAGGCAGACCAGACCATAGTAACAATTGGTTGCAGAATCAACGTGAGCTGGAAATGCAACAACGGACATACTGGACATTGGGATTCATGTCCAAACACACGTGGAATGCCGGAAAACAACCTACTAGCAGCAGCTGCCACACTCTTCAGTGGTGCAACGTTTACAGACATCGCTGACTGGGCTGGGCTCTTGAACTTGCAGCTACCCCAAAAAACAACATACAGGCAAGCTACCTCATTCCGGTGATTGAAGCAGCATACAAGAAGCAGGAAAACATCATAAAAGCGCAACTAATCTGCCAGACTCAGGATGGTCAGGGAGTGCAGCTCTGCGGAGATGGGAGGAGTGACAGCCCAGGCCATTCATGCAAATATACCACCTATTCCTTCATGGATGACTCCTCCAATCAGATAGTTGTTTTTGATCTGGTTCAGGTAAACAAATGGTCACAACACTAGAATAAATTTATTAAAAAATGATGTCACTCAATGATCCGTCACTCAATAATAAAATTCCTACCAACTTCACCTGTGAGATCGCTGGCTCTCTTATCAAACCATCTAGTACTATTAAAAATCTTGGTGTAATTTTTGATTCCTCTCTATCTTTCCACTCTCACATTAATTCTATCACTAAATTGGCATTCTTTCATCTACGTCGTATTGCTCAGCTCTGTCCCTTTATCAGTATCTCAGATGCTGAAACTGTCATCCATGCATTTGTCACATCACGTCTTGATTATTGCAATGCACTTTTCATTGGCCTATCAGCTAGCTCCATTTCCAAATTACAATACATTCAAAACTCTGCTGCCAGACTACTCACCCACACCAAGCGTTCTGCACATATTTCCCCAATTCTGCATGATCTTCACTGGCTTCCTGTGGCTTACCGTATCAAATTCAAAATTCTCCTTCTCACTTTTAAGTCTCTGCACGGCCTGGCTCCCCCCTATCTCTGTAACCTGCTTCTCCCCTACACCCCGACTCGCTCTTTACGATCCGCTGATTCTAGCCTTTTCATCGTCCCTCGGCATCGCCTTGCCTCAATGGGGGGCAGATCATTCAGTGTTGTTGCGCCCAAAATGTGGAACTCTCTCTCCCGATCACTCTGTTCTGTTAACACTATCTCTGAATTCAAATCCATGCTCAAAACTCACCTATTTTCTGAATGTAATAATTCTTAATTTTCCCATTTTTTTAATTTTTTTTCAAAGTTATATCTGTTTGTATTCTGCTGGTTGCCGCCCCATCTACCCAATTTTCACTTACTGTACTTGCACTCTCAACTGCCTACTGTTGTTCTGTCTGCTGTCTTTGTCAACTGCCTTTATTGTTGTTTGTTTATTGTAAAGTGTCATTGAGCTCTGGAAAGGCGCTATATAAATAAAACTTATTATTATTATTATGTCTAAAATGTCATAATCTGTAAAATTGTTCCCTCTAGGTGTCCCAGGCCACAAGTTCCGTAGCAATGGAACCAATGGGCTTGAGGAAAGGGCTGGAGAGGCTCTTGGATGAAGGCATTGACATAAAAGTGGTTACAACGGATAGACATCCATCCATCAGAAAACTGATGAGAGAAGAGTATCCTAACATCATACATCAGTTTGATCCATGGCATGTGGCAAAAGGTTAGTCTATTACGCAGTAGAGCACAACCTGTTGATACTTGTTGTGTGAATTTATTGGATTTTAACAATATCAATAACAATATGCCATTGTCAATCCTGTGTTATCATCTGATTCTCTATCAATTCTTTTATCAAATCCTTTTGTTATAGAAGGTAGTCTACACAGGTTTTCGGTAACAACAAATGAACCTATAACATAGCTTATGTTACTATGATGGCCATAATGGCATATTCAAATAATTAAAAAAATGTATTACTGTGTTGTCTATTTCAATTTACTTTCAAAACTGATCAATTGCCCATATCAATGCACATTTAAAAAAAAAGGCAAGCATTGATGGGAGAATCATGGTCAGATGCATATTTCAGTAGATTGAAGGATTTGATGGATCCTTTTCACATTTCCATGTTTCTCAGAAGTGGAAGTTGTCATAGTTGGATAAAAATCTATAGACTTACAATAATAATGTACCCTTGTAATTCAGGAATAAAGAAGAAGCTGGTTTCTGCTTCCAATCGAAGGAGTTGCAAAGAACTTGCTCCTTGGGTGAGGAGTGTGAGCAACCATTTGTGGTGGAGCTGTTGCTCATCCAAGGGAGATGCAATGGTACACAATCATACATACACAACTCCTTACAAAATGAAAGTCTAATTGATTGCTCTTATGCATGCTGTATAGAGGTGTAATGCATAGTGACATTGCTGGTTATCACAAATCATGCAAAAAAGTGTGTTCCCTTTCAAGGGAACTCCCGTTGCGTCGAGAATGACGCTATGGGGAACGCTTTGCGTGATGACGTCTTGAAGCACATGTAAAATCAGTCCAATGGTGTGGCGGAACGTCAGAGGCGGGTGACGTCACGTACCAGGAAACTATAAAAGCCGGCCCGAAACAGAAAACGAAAGCTTTCTGAGTCTTCAGTTGCGCTCTGTGTTGAAATCTGTCCTTGTTATTTGGTGTTGTCTGTCTATATACATGTATATATATATTTATTCAGATATGGCGAGCAAGCAGCAGTATAGAGTGTGTGTCCATCCCTGCCCGCGTTATTTAACGGGAGGTGACACACACACTCTTTGTGTTGTTTGTTTGGGAGAGGAGCATGCCCAGTCAGCACTCGAGGGTGGTGACTGTGTGCATTGCTGTGCGCTTCCATTGCGTACGCTCCGATCCCGTTTGGCTCGGTTCAATCCCGACCACGTTCCCCAGGGCTCGGGTCCCGCCGCGGCTGAGGCTCGGCGGCGATCTCAGACCTGGGGTTCGCAAATGGATCTGTCAGTGGATGTTGAGACGGGCTCTGCCTTATCTCAGCCTCTTTCTGACAGATCCAGTGCCTCTCATCAGGGTGTGGAAGCACGCGTTGCGGTTTCTTCCCCCCCCGATGGAGGTACCAGTACTGCAACTATCCAGCTCTGAGGAGTTGGATGTTGTGAGTGTTGAACCTGAGACTGAGGATTCGCCACCTCAGTCTCACGCGTTTGAGGAACTGCTCGATGTAATCACTAGAGCAGTTGACAGACTTTCTATTGAGTGGCCAGAGGATAGGCAGGACGTTCGTTCTAAAAGTAAGCTCGACGAACGCTTCCTGCCATCTCGTGCACAGCCTCAGCGCAGAAGCCTTCCGTTTTTCCCCGATCTCCACACCGAGGTGTCGAGATCGTGGGGGAAACCTATGTCATACAGAGTGTACACACCACAGACATCACACTACTCTTCCATTCATAATTATAAAGAGTATGGTTATGGGGAGATGCCGAAGGTGGAAGAGACGCTTGCGAGCTATCTCTCTCCAGCAACGGCATCTTCCTTGAAGGCTCCCTCACTTCCCTCTAAACCAGTAAAATTTACTTCATCACTGGTTCATAAATCATATGCAGCCGCTGGTCAAGCCGCAGCGTGTCTGCATACGATGTCCATCATGCAGGCTTATCAAGCTGAATTATTGGGGGATTTAGAGGAGGGCGGGGGAATTGGTCCGGACACGGTGGCTGAACTACGCAGAGCCACAGATCTGTCTCTCAGGGCCACCAAGGAGACCGCTAAATCAATCGGGCGGTCTATGGCAGCCCTGGTGGCCACTGAGAGGCATCTGTGGCTCAATCTGAGTGACATAAAAGATAAAGAAAAGCATGTTCTCTTAGATGCTCCGGTCTCCACTGTTGGTCTGTTTGGCGATGCTGTTAACAGTGCGGTTGCTAAATCACAAGAAGCTTCTAAACAGTCAGTTGCGCTTCAAAAACTTCTCCCCCGCCGTTCATTCTTTGAGGCTGCTGAGCGGGAGCAGCCTCACTCCTCTAAAAAGAGCGCTGAACATCGTGCCACTCAAAAACAGAGTGTGTCCTCCCGTGCTCCCCCACAAAAATCACGGGGACACGGAGGGCGCGCTCAAACCCAGCAGTCTTCGAGGGGTAGGACGGATCTGCGGACCGTCATTACCGCCAAGAAGGCTGCTGGGAAAAAGTCCTGACGTCCGAGGGCTCAGGACAAATGAGGGTAGTCCCCCCCGAAGCAGAGCGGTTAACACCTCTTTTTACGGTGCCCGTCTCTCTTCGGTACCCTCAGGGGACCGTTCTGCCAACCCTGCCGCCTCCGGTGTTACAGGGCGCAGCGGTCTCCGGCGAGCACATATCTCAAGGACCACCCGGAAACGTAGTGGCCTCGGGATGCCCGCCCCCTCTGAGGAGGGTGTTAGAGCAGTCTGTTCGGTCGTTCCCTGCCGGTGCGCCGTTACAGGGCGACGAATTGACTACTCAACAACAACAAAATCCAGAAACCAGTCTCGAGAGGCTGGTACCTCTAGTAGAATCTTTGACAGCGTGGAAGCTACTGTCAAATGTTTCTCGTTGGGTCCTGCAGACCGTGGAAAAAGGGTATCAGATTCAATTCAAAAAACGCCCACCTCGGTTTATGGGGGTCCTGCCCACAGTGGTGGGCCCCGAGCAGGTTCTGGTTATGGAACAGGAAGTAAACACTCTGTTAGAGAAAGGGGCCATAGAATATGTACCTCCCTCCAACAGGGAAACCGGGTTTTACAGCCGTCCGTGTCATTGGAAGTTCCTGAGGTTTGCTTTCGGGGGCAAAGCATACCAATATCGAGTACTTCCATTCGGCCTGGCTTTATCACCCCGCACTTTCACCAAATGCGTGGATGCAGCTCTGGCGCCCCTGCGCCTCCAGGGTATTCGCATCATGAACTACATCGACGATTGGTTGATTTTAGCTCAGTCGCATCAGATGGCGGTTCAACATCGAGATGTTGTTCTCGCCCATATGAAAGAGTTGGGGTTACGGCTGAACGCCAAGAAGAGTGTGCTTTCTCCACTCCAGAGGACCACTTTCTTAGGCGTGGTTTGGGATTCAGTGTCGATGCAGGCGCGCCTGTCACCGCCACGTATAGAGTCCATCCTTGCAGCTGTGAAAAGTGTAAAGCTAGGCCAGCTACTCACTGTCAAACAGTTCCAGAGACTGTTGGGTCTCATGGCAGCAGCTTCCAACGTGATACCTTTTGGGACCAGGACCAGGGGGTTTTCCCCGAGGGGCAACCCATTTCGCACAATCAGGGTCACGCGGCGATGCTTACGTGCCCTGGTTATGTGGAAGAAACCTTGGTTCCTGTCCCAGGGCCCAGTGTTGGGAGCTCCTTGTCGTCGCAAACTGCTAACGACGGATGCTTCCCTCACGGGTTGGGGAGCGATCCTCGAGGGTCGCTCATCTCAAGGTCTGTGGGAAGACCATCATCGTTCCTGGCATATCAATCGCCTAGAGATGTTAGCTGTCTTCCGGGCTCTGAGGAGCTTTATCACAGATCTCAGGGGACACCATGTGCTAGTACATACGGACAACACGTCGGTAGTCGCCTATATCAACCACCAAGGGGGTTTGCGCTCGCGCCCGTTATCCAACTTGGCACGCCATATCCTCTTGTGGTCCCAGGGGAAGTTACTGTCACTCAGGGCAGCTTACATCCCCGGGGTCCAGAATATAGGAGCAGACACTCTGACGAGGCAGGGTCCAGGGCCCGGGGAATGGAGGCTCCACCCCGAGGTGGTGGAGCTGATATGGAGGGAGTTCGGCCAAGCACAAGTGGATCTGTTTGCGTCTCGAGAGACGTCTCACTGTCCACTTTGGTTCTCCCTCACGCATCCAGCTCCTCTGGGACTGGATGCTATGGTTCAGACGTGGCCGAGGCTACGTCTGTACGCCTTTCCCCCAGTGGCTCTGCTCCCGGAAGTTCTGGAGAGAGTTCGCAGGGACCGGGTTTGCCTGCTTCTTATAGCCCCGCGTTGGCCAGGCAGAGTATGGTTTCCCGATCTGGTATCCCTCCTCGACGGGCATCCTCTGGAGTTACCCGTCAGGAGAGACCTTCTGTCCCAGGCAGGGGGTTCAATATTTCACCCCCGCCCAGAACTGTGGAACCTGTGGGCTTGGCCTCTGAGGGGGCCCAGCTCATAGAGTCAGGTCTCTCAACTGAGGTTGTTGAGACCATTCTACAGTCCAGAGCTCCCTCCACGAGGAAACTTTATGCCCTGAAGTGGAGAGTCTTCACTTCTTGGTGTAGTGACCGTCGGTTGGACCCAGTTAACTGCCCAATCGGTACAGTGCTGGAGTTCCTGCAGGACCGGTTCACAGCAGGTCTGACCCCGTCCACTTTAAAGGTTTATGTGGCGGCCATAGGTGCTGACCACATTCCTTTGGGTGGAATGTCTGTGGGGAAAGACCCTTTAGTTTCTCGTTTCCTTCGTGGCACTTGGAGGCTGAGGCCTGCAGTTCGCTCTAGGGTGCCGCCATGGGACCTGTCCATTGCATTACAAGGCTTGTCCCTGGCCCCCTTTGAGCCAATTGAGGAGGTTCCTGAGAAGTTTCTAACTCTGAAAGCTCTTTTCCTTCTGGCTATTTCTTCTCTCAAGAGAATAGGGGATCTTCAAGCATTGTCGGTTGTTCCGTCATGCTTAGAGTTTGCTCCGGGTATGGTTAAAGCTTTTCTTCACCCGAGACCGGGTTATATCCCCAAGGTCCCCACTAATGTGGTCAGACCTATTGTTCTGCAGGCCTTCTGTCCTCCTCCCTTTCAAAATGCTGACCAGGAGGCTAATAATTTGCTTTGCCCTGTGAGGGCGTTAGACGCTTATGTCCACAGAGCTGCCCTGTGGCGTAAAAGTGATCAATTATTTGTGTGCTTTGGGTCCCCTAACAAAGGAGGTCCAGTGTCTAAGCAAAGGATGAGCAAGTGGGTGGTCGAGGCTATCTCACTTGCTTATGAGGCGGCTGGGCAGCCTTCTCCTTTGGCTGTCTGGTCGCACTCGACGAGGAGTATGGCGGCCTCTAAGGCCCTTATTTCAGGAGTTTCATTACAGGACGTCTGTGATGCGGCAGGCTGGTCCTCACCGCACACTTTCGTCAGGTTTTACTCTCTGGATCTAGACTCTGCTCCAGGGTCTCATGTTTTGTCTTCCTAGTGCTGCTCTCCAGATTACACACAGGACAGACATTCGTAGCTATGGAGGCGTTGGTATTGACGTTCCCCATAGCGTCATTCTCGACGCAACGGGAGTTCCCTTGAAAGGGAACGCCTCGGTTACGACTGTAACCTCGGTTCCCTGAAGAGGGAACGAGCGTTGCGTCGCCTTGCCATATCTCCTTCATGCCTGTCAGCTCGACTTCAGACTTTTTACGAAGCTTTCGTTTTCTGTTTCGGGCCGGCTTTTATAGTTTCCTGGTACGTGACGTCACCCGCCTCTGACGTTCCGCCACACCATTGGACTGATTTTACATGTGCTTCAAGACGTCATCACGCAAAGCGTTCCCCATAGCGTCATTCTCGACGCAACGCTCGTTCCCTCTTCAGGGAACCGAGGTTACAGTCGTAACCGAGGCGTTTTCCAGATACTTTGAATTAATGTTATCACTAAAGAAATTTTCTGTCTGGCCTCTTATGTTATTGTCAGGAATTGGACAGACGATGGAAATCAATACTACATCATATCTCAGGGGTTCATCGCTGGGAGGAAAATGGCATGGAGTACAATTGCTACCATAAAGAGCTGACAAGAGACCAGCAAAGGATGAAGAAATGGTTGTCCGTGGACTCCCCTGCCTACAAAGCCCTGATTGAAATAGTGGTGGATGCACGTCTACTGAAAGACCTGGAGCAAATGACGCTGTTCAAACACACAGGTATGTTTACGAAAAAGTTTGATGTGCAGGTAGTGTAATGGCCAACTAAATTTACTTTCAGTGGGAAGTGTCTGAGAAAGTGATATAAAATTATAAGTATTATGGTCCTTCGAATCACTTCAAAAGACACAAATATTGGATTGACCCCAGTCCTGACAATGTCAGTCCTGCATAGATCATGCACATGCACACAGTTATCAAATTTTTGTCCCTGTTTTACCAGGACAACTCGAGGTCTTTCATAATGCCCTGCTGAAATACTGTCCAAAGCGTCTACACTTTCATTATTCATCGATGCATGCACGCACAATGTTGGCCATTATGGACCACAACGAAAACCACTCTACGCAGCGTGAACAGGCAACAACAGCAGCTGGTAAGGCATAAAAATATTACAAAATGCAAAGGTCTCCTACTACCATACAGTTTTTTACCTGACATATTTGAGATGTCAACCATAGAGATGTCAGCACTAGATCGATACATAATCTCTTGGCTTATACATACAGTATGACTGAACAAATTCATTTTTAGTAAAACAAAAAATGGGCTGGTATAAAAGGCCTCTAAATTCGTCATAAATATCATAACCATTACAGACTAACTCACAATACCTTGCTGGGTGTATAATTTCAGGCCTCCCAAGGCACAATGTTGTCTATCAAAGACAGTCAAAGCAGTGGATTGCCAGACCCATCTATAAGACGACAACACAAACATTCATACATGGTCTCATGGAAGGAGTGATTGAAAGACGATTGGATCCCACTGTCAAATTCAAAGATTCGTCATCCCATCTCAGAATACCTCATCTGGCAGCTAACATCGCCTTACAGCCAAAACCCAGCAAGGAAGATGTCCTAAGAGTGTACACATCAAGGTTCAAAGGTCCATCAGAGAAGCTGTGATTGCCATCTGAAACTCAGAATGAACACAAACCCGCTAACTCCCCATAGACCTTGTATCGTTCAGAATACACTGTGACTTCACATCATATATGCATATATGTATAGTTTGTTTTTTTATTGTACAGTTAAATAAATGATTGCATTCTCAATTTGTGATTACCCTTTGGTTTGTAAACATCATCTAGGTTTATGTATTTTACAAGTAAAAGATGTTAGATATCATGTTGTACATATGGTCACAACAAAACTAAACAAAACCAAATATAAATGTTGCTATACTGTATTTCTATAAGTTGGTAGGTCATGTAAAAAAAATAAGGCTTCACATATTTTCTAGGTACATGAAGGCAAAGCTTTATTTAGACAAATTATGAGACATCTGTGAGTTAATAATATGGGAAAGTCTGACAGTCAGATGAGTAAATGTCTAAACAGACTAATGTAATTACTGATAACATAACTCACAAGCACAAGAACACATATGTTTCACACTCAAAGCTTGTGCAACATAAAACAGAATATAATCTTTATAATCCACCAGATTGCAAAAATGTATTTGAACTGTAAGAAGCCATAAAATCCGAGCACTTGAAATGTAGGCCTACAGAACAGTAACAGTACCTATAGTATATTTATTGCATCTTCTGTTTCTTGAAATCCTACATAAACTCCTGACTCTGATGGATATTTTCGGCGAATGGCACCAACCACACACGATGGCAATGGTTTTCGGTTGCCTCTTCCTAAAGTATCTCCCTTCAGGGCCCACTCCATAATAATGCGGTACGACACCAACCTGTATTGACTGAGAAGATAACACATTATAAATATAAGCTTGAAAATGCATGCTGACAGGATGCATTCTAAATCTTTGACTCATGCATTGTAATGATTGCAGGAATCACTTACTCTAACGATAGCTGGCCGTCAGGTCCACTCGGCACGGGACGTTTTTTCCAGTTTATTTTGTCTAACCGAAAAAAAAAATCGACCACGGCAGGATGCAGCATCGCTAAGAAGTCCTTGGATGTTGCGACACATGCCACTTCCTCATCAGGTAGATCGATCCTTGCCATTGATGGCAAAACCTGTTCCCACTCGATACAACACAGGCACTCACTTTCGGTCGGCATGGGTTGACAAGCCCCACACTTACACCACCAGTTCAAATCTGCTCTCCTACTCCCTTCTGTCCCAGTCTGTTCAGCCATACTTTCTTGCCTTTCATGTTCCAAAAGCTCATCTTCAGTGTATTCCGGTTCAAATAGATACGGTTCGGGATCTGAACCAAAGTATATGTCCTCTGAATCGTCTCTCACAAATGTCTCCATGCTACAAGGCACGCTCCCTGTGCAAGCAGGTAGGTTGTCACGTTGGTTATGTTGACGGAAGGTAGCCTATTTTCAGGCGCTGCGTCATATCATTACGCCTGCTGCACTCATGGTACGGCAGTAAAGTTTCTTGATTATTACGCAGGAACGAGAGTATAGTTCCTAGACATATCAGCGTAGAAAATCGCAACTTTTCATTTTCCGTTGGTCTTAGTGCACGATGTAACTACAGAAGAGGCAAGTTTTAAATAGGAAAATTATCAAAACTCTTTGGTCATTTTTTTTGAGAGAAATGCTAATGGTCTTGTCCACTTCAATGATGTATGCTAAGCTATGCTAAAAGTGGTACCGCCAGAACCGGAGATCGGCTGAATGGATACAAAAATGGTAAAACTGTTTAACTCTGGGGGAGTTGTAAAATGAGCCTATTTCCAAAAAAAGTGGAGTATCCCTTTAAAACCACTTATCTGATCGTGGTCATGGAAACTAAGACCTTCTTGCCCCTGTTGGGGGGATGGGCCACAGATCCCAGAGTGAGTTCTAAATATTATTTTTAACTGTATAAATACTTGTGTCTGACTTGTCTCAGTCATTACACAAGTAATGCAGTTTTTGTAATGCCACCTGGTTTTCTGTCCAACATGAACATACAGTCATAGCGCAATTACTGTTAAAATACTAACCAGCGCTATGACTATATGTTCATGTTGGATAGAAAACTAGCGCTAGTGTTTTGACAGAACTATTAGAAATTGAATCGGGTTTTCATAGAGTTAGTGTATGTAGAAAAAGTTGCATTTTTAAATGTAGACTTTAAAAAAGTACTTTAACTGGGGCATAAACATGTCCTGCACTGAAGTGTTAAAACCACAGGATGAACTCACTAACACTGGAAAAAGTTCACTCGCAAAACTCTCCATTTACACATGAGCCGATCTCAAACACAACTTTCACATGCTTTATGAAATTCAGTGAGAATAAAACATTCCTCAAAATAAGAATCGCAATTCTTCAAAAGTTCAAAAAATAAAAGCTGGCATTAAATGTAGCCTTTCAACAGCACATAACTTACCAGTAAACCTACACAGCCGACAACAAGAGCTGAAAACCACAGAAACACACACCACCTTAAAGAACTTTCGGTCTGGTTTCTGTATATACGCTCCAGCTCATGCACTCTTTCTGCAAAACTCCTACATTTCTCACTCACTTTCTGCAATGCACTTGTGCTGCAAAACAGTAAACACAGCTGCAACACAACTAGAGTTAAACACAGCTGCAACACAACTAGAGTTAAACACAACTAGAGTTAAACACAACTACAACACAACTAGAGTTAAACACAACTGCAACACAACTCTAGTTGTGTTGCAGTTGTGTTTAACTCTAGTTGTGTTGCAGTTGTGTTCAACTCTAGTTGTGTTGCAGTTGTGTTCAACTCTAGTTGTGTTTAACTCTAGTTGTGTTTAACTCTAGTTGTGTTGCAGTTGTGTTTAACTCTAGTTGTGTTGCAGTTGTGTTCAACTCTAGTTGTGTTGCAGTTGTGTTTAACTCTAGTTGTGTTTAACTCTAGTTGTGTTGCAGTTGTGTTCAACTCTAGTTGTGTTTAACTCTAGTTGTGTTGCAGTTGTGTTTAACTCTAGTTGTGTTTAACTCTAGTTGTGTTGCAGTTGTGTTTAACTCTAGTTGTGTTGCAGTTGTGTTTAACTCTAGTTGTGTTTAACTCTAGTTGTGTTGCAGTTGTGTTCAACTCTAGTTGTGTTTAACTCTAGTTGTGTTGCAGTTGTGTTTAACTCTAGTTGTGTTTAACTCTAGTTAAACACAACTAGAGTTGAACACAACTGGCCCTGGAGGTGTTCTGACATGCTCTGACATTTGTGCATTTTTCAGTTATTTATAAGCATGTTAATAGCAAAGGTGTAAATTCACTCTATATAGCACAAACAGGGCTACCATAATATGAACTTTCGGTCTGGTTTCTGTATATACGCTCCAGCTCATGCACTCTTTCTGCAAAACTCCTACATTTCTCACTCACTTTCTGCAATGCACTTGTGCTGCAAAACAGTAAACACAGCTGCAACACAACTAGAGTTAAACACAGCTGCAACACAACTAGAGTTAAACACAACTAGAGTTAAACACAACTACAACACAACTAGAGTTAAACACAACTGCAACACAACTCTAGTTGTGTTGCAGTTGTGTTTAACTCTAGTTGTGTTGCAGTTGTGTTCAACTCTAGTTGTGTTGCAGTTGTGTTCAACTCTAGTTGTGTTTAACTCTAGTTGTGTTTAACTCTAGTTGTGTTGCAGTTGTGTTTAACTCTAGTTGTGTTGCAGTTGTGTTCAACTCTAGTTGTGTTGCAGTTGTGTTTAACTCTAGTTGTGTTTAACTCTAGTTGTGTTGCAGTTGTGTTCAACTCTAGTTGTGTTTAACTCTAGTTGTGTTGCAGTTGTGTTTAACTCTAGTTGTGTTTAACTCTAGTTGTGTTGCAGTTGTGTTCAACTCTAGTTGTGTTTAACTCTAGTTGTGTTGCAGTTGTGTTTAACTCTAGTTGTGTTTAACTCTAGTTAAACACAACTAGAGTTGAACACAACTGGCCCTGGAGGTGTTCTGACATGCTCTGACATTTGTGCATTTTTCAGTTATTTATAAGCATGTTAATAGCAAAGGTGTAAATTCACTCTATATAGCACAAACAGGGCTACCATAATATGCAAAGCAACATGCATGTATATGTTTGAATTTTTAAGAGAATAATGTTTATGCGTGGTTATTGAAAAAAATAAAAATGAAAATTGCTGAAATAAGACCTCAAAACACATACTAAATATGTGTCCACAAGACTTTTGAATGTTGTTGCTTCGAGTTCTGGCTTCAAAATGATGTGAAAATCATCCTGCCTAATCGTTCACACACAATTTAAATCAATGTATTGTTTTATAAGACAGGTTTTGCTTGGAAAGCCAATATGCGAGGGGGGCGTGAACGAGGAGTGGTTTACACCTGAGAATACAATGTCCCACCCAGTATGCATAATTACTCTGCATAATGAGCCATTCATTCAGGTGTGACACTTCAGCCACAAGAATGAATGCTAGGACAAAAGATATATTTAGAAGAAGACTTATATACTGACCATTTAAGATTTTGCTTACATCTATCTTGTAAATATGTTTTGCTATTTTATTAAAAAGGTTACAATTACAACAATAATTACAATTTCAACAATATTTCAAGTGTAAACTCTTTACTCTTTCTTTGTAAAAAAATTATTATAGGCCTACATTTTATCATATGTATTCACTAGTTTGAATATAGCCAACATTGGAACAGCTAACATCTTAGTTGATGACTTTATTTTTGACAAATATAGTATGTTATATATATATATATATATATATATATATATATATATATATATTGTAACGGTCACCAGCTGGAGTGCCCTTGAGAGCCACCAGAGGGCACTCCACATCAGACACTCACGTTCACTCTCAGACTACAATTCCCATACTCACTGACCGGACTCATTATCTCTGAACACTCATCACATTCACCTGTACCTCATTATCACTGATTGCATTCACCTGTGTCCCATCACCCTGTTAGTCTCAGTCTATTTATACCTTGTTCATTCATTCACTCACCGCGAAGTCTTGTTAAGTGTTACACTGCATTTCTGAGCGTTTCCCTGGTTTTCTTGTTTCTTGGTTTTTTGATATCTTGCCCTGTTCCCTGGATTACTCTCTTGCCTCTGGTCCCTGGATTACTCTCTTGCCCCTGGTCCCTGCCTGTTTTGTTTGTTTTGTTTGTTTCTTTGTTTTGACTACCTGCCTGTGTATGACCCTAGCCTGTACTTTGGATTACGCCTCTGGATTGCCCCAGCCAATAAAGCTGCATTTGGATCTCCCACTTTGTGTCTCTGAGCAGTACGGGACAGAAGACTTCGCCACACCCAGATCCAGCAGCTATGACCTCCAGGAATCCAGCAGTACAGATCTCGCCTGATCTTCCCAGCATGAGCCGGGAGTTCGCTGGACAGATTGCGGCCTTGGCCCTGGATAGCCTCGATCTGTTCCAGTACACCTGGGGGTTTGTTCCTCTCGCTGCCTCTTGCTCTCTGGGTGACGAGGCAATTAAGTTGTGTTACCGGCTGGGGGCTAAGGAGGTTGACCCGAGGGAGCTCCCTGATCTCTCTGGTCTGGATTGGAGAGAGGCACTCTCCCGATGTCTGGAGAGCTTCCTTCCGTGGCACCCCCGTCCAGCCGAGCCTGCACTTCACGCCAGATCTGCCGAAGCCAAGACAGCAAGCGACATGCCCGCCAAGCTAGAGTCTTCACCGCTGGTCCCGTCCAGCACAGAGCCCTCTTCACCGCTGGTCCCGTCCAGTACAGAGCCCTCTTCACTGCTGGTCCCATTCAGCACAGAGCCCTCTTCACCGCTGGTCCCGTCCAGCACAGAGCCCTCTTCACCGCTGGTCCCGTCCAGTACAGAGCCCTCTTCACCGCTGGTTCCGTCCAGCACAGAGCCTTCACTGCTGGTCCCGTCCAGCACAGAGCCTTCACTGCTGGTCCCGTCCAGCTCAGAGCCCTCTTCGCCGCTGGTCCCGCCCAGCTCAGAGCCCTCTTCACTGCTGGTCCCGTCCAGCTCAGAGCCCTCTTCGCCGCTGGTTCTGTCCAGCTCAAAGCCGCCTTCATCGCTGGTCCTAACCAGCTCAGAGTCCTCTTCGCCGCTGGTCCTACCCAGCTCAAAGCCCTCGCCGCCGCTGGTCCCGTCAAGCTCAGAGTGCGCTTCTGCTGATCCAGAGACTGTTCACGTTGCTTCTGCTGATCCAGAGACTGTTCATGTCGCTTCTGCTGATGCAGAGACTGTTCACGTCGCTTCTGCTGATCCAGAGACTGTTCACGTCGCTTCTGCTGATCCAGAGACTGTTCACGTCGCTTCTGCTGATCCAGAGACTGTTCACGTCACTTCTGCCGATCCAGAGAGTGAGCTTCACGTCACTTCTGCTGATCCAGAGACTGTTCACGTCACTTCTGCCGATCCAGAGACTGAGCTTCACGTCACTTCTGCCGATCCAGAGACTGAGCTTCACGTCACGTCCGCCCGTCAAGTGTCTCGTCCCGCCGAGACTGAATCTGTTCCTGAGCCTGAAACTGATCCGGATACTGAGCTTGAATCTGTTCCTCTTCCTCTTTCAGCGCCTGTGTCTTTGGACAAGATGGCTGAATCCACGCCTGTGTCTTTGGACAAGATGGCCGACTCCATGCCTGTGTCTTTGGACATGATGACCGACTCCACGCCTGTGTCTTCGGACAAGATGGCCGAACCCACGCCTGTGTCTTCGGACAAGATGGCCGACTCCACGCCTGTGTCTTCGGACAAGATGGCCGAATTCACGCCTGTGTCTTTGGACAAGATGGCCGACTCCATGCCGGTGTCTTTGGACATGATGACCGACTCCACGCCTGTGTCTTCGGACAAGATGGCCGACTCCACGCCTGTGTCTTCGGACAAGATGGCCGAAACCACGCCTGTGTCTTCGGACAAGATGGCCACCGCCGAACCAGTGTCTCCGGACAAGATGGTCTCCGCTGAGCCGGTGTCTGGTCCTGAGCCGGTGTCTGTTCCAGTTCCTGAGCCAGAGCCAGTGCCTGTGTCTGTGTCTGTTCCAGTTCCTGAGCCACAGCCAGTGCCTGTGTCTGTGTCTGTGTCTGTTCCAGTTCCTGAGCCAGAGCCAGTGTCTGTGTCTGTTCCTGTTCTAGAGCCCGTTCATGTTCCTGAACCGTTGGATCCGCCTGAAGGGTCGTCTCCGCCCCGGCCGCCTGAAGGGTCGTCTCCTCCCTGGCCGCCTGAAGGGTCGTCTCCGCCCTGGCCGCCTGAAGGGTCATCTCCGCCCTGGCCGCCTGAAGGGTCGTCTCCTCCTTGGCCGCCTGAAGGGTCGTCTCCGCCCTGGCCACCTGAAGGGTCGTCTCCTCCCTGGCCGTCTGAAGGGTCGTCTCCGCCCTGGTCGCCTGCACAGCCTGCTCCGCCCTGGTCGCCTGCACAGCCTGCTCCGCCCTGGTCGCCTGCACAGCCTGCTCCGCCCTGGTCGCCTGCACAGCCTGCTCCGCCCTGGTCGCCTGCACAGCCTGCTCCGCCCTGGTCGCCTGCACAGCCTGATCCGCCCTGGTCGCCTGCACAGCCTGATCCGCCCTGGTCGCCTGCACAGCCTGCTCCGGCCTGGTCGCCTGCACAGCCTGCTCCGCCCTGGCCTGCCGCCCTGCCGGAGTCTTCAGGTCCTCTTCCGCTGCACGGGCCTGGCCCTCCATCCCGCCCCCGGGTCCGCCTCCGCTCCACCACCCTCCTGGACAATTTAGGAGCGTCTGGAATCCGCTCCTTAAAGGGGGGGCTATGTAACGGTCACCAGCTGGAGTGCCCTTGAGAGCCACCAGAGGGCACTCCACATCAGACACTCACGTTCACTCTCAGACTACAATTCCCATACTCACTGACCGGACTCATTATCTCTGAACACTCATCACATTCACCTGTACCTCATTATCACTGATTGCATTCACCTGTGTCCCATCACCCTGTTAGTCTCAGTCTATTTATACCTTGTTCATTCATTCACTCACCGCGAAGTCTTGTTAAGTGTTACACTGCATTTCTGAGCGTTTCCCTGGTTTTCTTGTTTCTTGGTTTTTTGATATCTTGCCCTGTTCCCTGGATTACTCTCTTGCCTCTGGTCCCTGGATTACTCTCTTGCCCCTGGTCCCTGCCTGTTTTGTTTGTTTTGTTTGTTTCTTTGTTTTGACTACCTGCCTGTGTATGACCCTAGCCTGTACTTTGGATTACGCCTCTGGATTGCCCCAGCCAATAAAGCTGCATTTGGATCTCCCACTTTGTGTCTCTGAGCAGTACGTGACATATATATATATATATATAGGCCTATACATGTACATGTACATATATATATATATATATATATATATATATATATATATATATATATACACACATGTACATATATATATATATATATATATATACACATGCACATATATATATATATATACACACATGTACATATATATATATATATATATATATATATATATATAAAACATATGAGCAGAAATTGCTAAACAAAAGCTTATTTGATGTGGCAGTATATTCTACAGTAAAAACTGTACCCAAATCTAGTCAACAAAATGTTGTCTTTCATATTTCGCCTGACTGTAACGTTGTTTTTATGAAATATTAGGGCATATAAATGTTAATTTGCAGTTTAATACGTTGCTTATACAAATAGCCTACATTTTATTTCAACATATTTCAGTCGATTTTTACTCATCTCAGTATAGCAATACAGTTTGCTAAAACATCATCATTCATTCACACACAGAAACGCGATTGAAATTTAAACTGTCTTTTTGCGAGCTGTGGTAAACAGCGCGCATCTCTGCCGTTCGTTCATTCATTCACACAAACGCGATTCACTTGAGAAGGAAAAAAAACGTACTACAGTATTCCTCAGCTCAGTCGGATCCTTCCCAGCAAACACAGAACGTTAGCACAACGTAGCCAACCTTCTAACAACGTTTTATCAACATGGCCAAAAGGTTGCTATAAATACGTTGTGTGGTGAAGGTTGTTACAGCGTTGTCACAATGTTGACATTAAACCACCATTCAGGGCCATTGCTTAAGGTTGTGCCTAGGGTGTCTTGACAACCACTGGACTACATAATGTAGCCTACTCGTCACTGCCCTGAAGCGCGAAAATCAGCCTTTTAAATTCCAACCACCTGTTGGGCTCATTGTGTTCTCATTCATCATCGAGCAAGGATACGTAAGTATTGCGTTTAATTTAGCCTTCCTCAGCTATCAAACACAACCTACAACTTTCATTTCCAATGTGATTATTGTAGCCTCGCTTGCACTGTTTAGTTTGTCATTTGATTTTTCCGCTATCTCATTAGTTTCTTTGCTCCTCTGGATTTGTGGATGTTTCCCCGGTTACAGACCTCTATCGGCCGGCTTTCGGCTACTGTCTGCCATAGCCTACAGACCCGGTTTTGTTCATTAAATGTTCTGATCTGCCTTTGCTTTTTATTTTTTATTTATTATACTTAAAATAAATTTGTATATTCGTTTATTTCGTACCCCAGGGGGGTAAGGGCCTGAGTGCGCTCGTTGTACCATGGTGTTGGACTATTTTCTTTAATCTTCTTTAAGCGCAAAGGAAAAACTGTGTCTAAAGTGCTGGAAAAGAGAGAGTTAAACGTTTCTGTCGTAATATCGAGTTCTTCTAAGCTATCCGGGATGCTGAAATGATGAAACTGATCAGGAAGATTATTGATAAAGTAATCTTTAGTGGCAGAAGTGATAGGTCTAACATATTTATAACACAGCCTTGCAAGATAAACGTGTTACTTGAATGCTATGTAGTTTCACAGAAATTTAACTGAGATATTGTTAATGGCTATAGCCCATAGGTGTTTGTTCCTCTTCATGAAGTCATGAGTTTAGCTCCAACACCTGCCTGGAAGTTTCCATTGATCCCAATGACCTTGATTAGCTTGATTAGCTGCTTCAGGTGTGTTTAATTAGGGCTGGAGATAAAATCGGACACCCCTGCCGTAGTGATTTTTTTATATTGAAGCATTAGTAAATAATCAGAATTTAATGATACTTTAATCATAGTTAGAATATTTTGTGTTCAGCAACTTTTTTTAAAAAGCGAATTGTATTGTGTTTAGTATATTAACATTCTTGAATGTGGCAACTGAATTGACTTGTTCTCGAGTAACATCATGCTTTCTTTTTCAGATTTCAGAGAACCCAAAGGAAAAGAGGCAGTAGTCTGATGTATGACAGATTTTTAAAAACCTGAACCGTTGGACCACCTGTAGTTATGACATCAGACTTCTGAAGCCAATTTTATTTTTAAAGGTTGAAATGCTTTTGTCCTATTTCTCCCCCTTTCTTTTTTAAAGAATGATCTTTTAATATATTTTTGTCATTGATTGATTGAATAAAATAAATTAACTCAACTGCTGGAAATGTGTCATTTATATTTTAAAAGGTCTTTGCCAAATTTTTGGTCAGGAATTTGTTGACGCATCATTGAAGTGTAGTTGAAATATTAATGTTGTTTCAACATTAACTTAGTACAATAGATGGCAACATTGATTGACATTCCTTTTCAGTTGTATTTTCAGTGTTTCAACAAAATGTATTTAGAATCAACATCACATTGTAACATTGATCAAACCATATTACCAAAGATTATTTTAGTTAATTTCAGAGTTGATTCAACAGCAGTGATGTAGATTCAACATCATAGTGTAACGTTGATTCAACAATATTACCATCGATTTATTTTAGTTAATTTCAGAGTTGATTCAACAGCAGTGATGTAGATTCAACATCTTAGTGTAACGTTGATTCAATATTACCATCGATTTATTTTAGTTAATTTCAGTGTTGATTCAATAGCAGTGATGTAGATTCAACATCATACTGTAACGTTGATTCAACAATATTACCATCGATTTATTTTAGTTAATTTCAGAGTTGATTCAATAGCAGTGATGTAGATTCAACATCATAGTGTAACGTTGATTCAACAATATTACCATCGATTTATTTTAGTTAATTTCAGAGTTGATTCAACAGCAGTGATGTAGATTCAACATCATAGTGTAACGTTGATTCAACAATATTACCATCGATTTATTTTAGTTAATTTCAGAGTTGATTCAACAGCAGTGATGTAGATTCAACATCATAGTGTAACGTTGATTCAACAATATTACCATCGATTTATTTTAGTTAATTTCAGAGTTGATTCAACAGCAGTGATGTAGATTCAACATCATAGTGTAACGTTGATTCAACAATATTACCATCGATTTATTTTAGTTAATTTCAGAGTTGATTCAATAGCAGTGATGTAGATTCAACATCATACTGTAACGTTGATTCAACAATATTACCATCGATTTATTTTAGTTAATTTCAGAGTTGATTCAACAGCAGTGATGTAGATTCAACATCATACTGTAACGTTGATTCAACAATATTACCATCGATTTATTTTAGTTAATTTCAGAGTTGATTCAACAGCAGTGATGTAGATTCAACATCATAGTGTAACGTTGATTCAACAATATTACCATCGATTTATTTTAGTTAATTTCAGAGTTGATTCAATAGCAGTGATGTAGATTCAACATCATAGTGTAACGTTGATTCAACAATATTACCATCGATTTATTTTAGTTAATTTCAGAGTTGATTCAACAGCAGTGATGTAGATTCAACATCATAGTGTAACGTTGATTCAACAATATTACCATCGATTTATTTTAGTTAATTTCAGAGTTGATTCAACAGCAGTGATGTAGATTCAACATCATAGTGTAACGTTGATTCAACAATATTACCATCGATTTATTTTAGTTAATTTCAGAGTTGATTCAACAGCAGTGATGTAGATTCAACATCATAGTGTAACGTTGATTCAACAATATTACCATCGATTTATTTTAGTTAATTTCAGAGTTGATTCAATAGCAGTGATGTAGATTCAACATCATACTGTAACGTTGATTCAACAATATTACCATCGATTTATTTTAGTTAATTTCAGAGTTGATTCAACAGCAGTGATGTAGATTCAACATCATAGTGTAACGTTGATTCAACAATATTACCATCGATTTATTTTAGTTAATTTCAGAGTTGATTCAACAGCAGTGATGTAGATTCAACATCATAGTGTAACATTGATTCAACAATATTACCATCGATTTATTTTAGTTAATTTCAGAGTTGATTCAACAGCAGTGATGTAGATTCAACATCATAGTGTAACGTTGATTCAACAATATTACCATCGATTTATTTTAGTTAATTTCAGAGTTGATTCAACAGCAGTGATGTAGATTCAACATCATAGTGTAACGTTGATTCAACAATATTACCATCGATTTATTTTAGTTAATTTCAGAGTTGATTCAATAGCAGTGATGTAGATTCAACATCATACTGTAACGTTGATTCAACAATATTACCATCGATTTATTTTAGTTAATTTCAGAGTTGATTCAACAGCAGTGATGTAGATTCAACATCATACTGTAACGTTGATTCAACAATATTACCATCGATTTATTTTAGTTAATTTCAGAGTTGATTCAACAGCAGTGATGTAGATTCAACATCATAGTGTAACGTTGATTCAACAATATTACCATCGATTTATTTTAGTTAATTTCAGAGTTGATTCAATAGCAGTGATGTAGATTCAACATCATACTGTAACGTTGATTCAACAATATTACCATCGATTTATTTTAGTTAATTTCAGAGTTGATTCAACAGCAGTGATGTAGATTCAACATCATAGTGTAACGTTGATTCAACAATATTACCATTGATTTATTTTAGTTAATTTCAGAGTTGATTCAACAGCAGTGATGTAGATTCAACATCATAGTGTAACGTTGATTCAACAATATTACCATCGATTTATTTTAGTTAATTTCAGAGTTGATTCAATAGCAGTGATGTAGATTCAACATCATACTGTAACGTTGATTCAACAATATTACCATCGATTTATTTTAGTTAATTTCAGAGTTGATTCAACAGCAGTGATGTAGATTCAACATCATAGTGTAAC
Source organism: Squalius cephalus (assembly GCA_022829025.1). Classification (NCBI taxonomy): domain Eukaryota; kingdom Metazoa; phylum Chordata; class Actinopteri; order Cypriniformes; family Leuciscidae; genus Squalius; species Squalius cephalus. Next base: position 2,376,216 of record CM040806.1, read on the forward strand.
GTTGATTCAACAATATTACCATCGATTTATTTTAGTTAATTTCAGAGTTGATTCAACAGCAGTGATGTAGATTCAACATCATAGTGTAACGTTGATTCAACAATATTACCATCGATTTATTTTAGTTAATTTCAGTGTTGATTCAATAGCAGTGATGTAGATTCAACATCATAGTGTAACGTTGATTCAACAATATTACCATTGATTTATTTAGTTAATTTCAGTGTTGATTCAACAGCAGTGATGTAGATTCAACATCATAGTGTAACGTTGATTCAACAATATTACCATCGATTTATTTTAGTTAATTTCAGTGTTGATTCAACAGCAGTGATGTAGATTCAACATCATAGTGTAACGTTGATTCAACAATATTACCATTGATTTATTTAGTTAATTTCAGTGTTGATTCAACAGCAGTGATGTAGATTCAACATCATAGTGTAACGTTGATTCAACAATATTACCATCGATTTATTTAAGTTAATTTCAGTGTTGATTCAACAGCAGTGATGTAGATTCAACATCATAGTGTAACGTTGATTCAACAATATTACCATCGATTTATTTTAGTTAATTTCAGTGTTGATTCAACAGCAGTGATGTAGATTCAACATCATAGTGTAACGTTGATTCAACAATATTACCATTGATTTATTTAGTTAATTTCAGTGTTGATTCAACAGCAGTGATGTAGATTCAACATCATAGTGTAACGTTGATTCAACAATATTACCATCGATTTATTTTAGTTAATTTCAGTGTTGATTCAACAGCAGTGATGTAGATTCAACATCATAGTGTAACATTGATTCAACAATATTACCATTGATTTATTTAAGTTAATTTCAGTGTTGATTCAACAGCAGTGATGTAGATTCAACATCATAGTGTAACATTGATTCAACAATATTACCATCGATTTATTTTAGTTAATTTCAGTGTTGATTCAATAGCAGTGATGTAGATTCAACATCATAGTGTAACGTTGATTCAACAATATTACCATTGATTTATTTTAGTTAATTTCAGTGTTGATTCAACAGCAGTGATGTAGATTCAACATCATACTGTAACGTTGATTCAACAATATTACCATCGATTTATTTGAGTTAATTTCAGTGTTGATTCAATAGCAGTGATGTAGATTCAACATCTTACTGTAACGTTGATTCAACAATATTACCATCGATTTATTTTAGTTAATTTCAGTGTTGATTCAACAGCAGTGATGTAGATTCAACATCTTAGTGTAACGTTGATTCAATATTACCATCGATTTATTTTAGTTAATTTCAGTGTTGATTCAATAGCAGTGATGTAGATTCAACATCTTAGTGTAACGTTGATTCAATATTACCATTGATTATTTGTGTTAATTTCAGTATTGATTCAGCATTGGTGATGTAGAATCAATCATAGTGTAATGTTGATTCAACATTAACTGAGGGTGCAAAAGTGATGTTGATAAAAAAATTCACTTTGTAATGTTGAATCAATACTATTACCGTTGATTTTTGGTTGAAATCTCAACATTGCTCAAGCATTAACTGAGGGTGCAAAAGTGACATTGAAACAACATCACTTTGTAATGTTGAAGCAATATTAACACCATTGATTTGTGATTGAAATCTGAACATTATTTCAATATTAACCGAGGGTGCAAAAGTGACATTGAAACAACATCACTTTGTAATGTTGAAGCAATATTAACACCATTGATTTGTGATTGAAATCTGAACATTATTTCAATATTAACCGAGGGTGCAAGAGTGATGGTAAAACAACATCACTTTCTAATGTTATTTCAATGTAATCAGCGTTGACGCATCAACACTGACTCAACATTGTTTCAATGGTTACATGCTATCTGGGATGTTTACTCGAGCATTGAACACTGTTCTAAAACACGGCACTCAAGTTAAAATTAAGTGAGAGAATACTTTTTGTGCGCCAACAAAAACGAAACAACGACTTTATTCAACAGTAATTTCTAGCTACAAATTATTACTAGTCATTAAATATTCACGTAGTTTTCACCAAAGTTCGTTCTATTTTGCTGTAGATAAAAAAAACGTCTCTCTGAAATCAGTCTGTCTGAAACAAGTCACTGCCTGAGTTTTCAGATGCAGTCTTCCTCTGTTTTTAAACACAGCCCTGTGTTTCCAGGTCATATGTCAGAACACCAGCTTCTGCTTCATCATCACACACACACACACACACACACACACACACACACACACACACACACACACGCATGTGTCATGGTGCTCTCGTGAACACACGTCGGAGACTGATACGGAAGAGAAGAAATTGTTGAATAAAGTCGTTATTTCGTTTTTTTGGTGCACAAAAAGTATTCTCGTCGCTTCATAACATTAATCTTGAACCACTGGAGTCACATGGACTATTTTAACAATGTCCTTCCTACCTTTCTGGGCCTTCAAAGTGTTAATTAAATAGCTGTCAACGGAGCCACCCAGAGCCATCGGATTTCATCAAAAATCTTAATTTGTGTTTCAAAGATGAACGAAGTCTTATGGGATTGGAACCAAATGAGTCATTAATGACAGAAACTTCATTTTTGGGTGAATTACTCCTTTAAGAAGCTGAAATGGCCAAATAATTGTTTCTATCATGTCTAGACCTTGTAAATTCGCACTCGGTCGGCCCAAAGTCCAGCATCCAACCAGCACGGAAGGTCAGCAGAGTAGAAGCAAACTAAATGTCTGGTCTGAATAGAACACATTATTATGTGGTTAACGTCTCGGTTATGTATGTAACCCTCGTTCCCTGAGTAGGGAACAGAGACGTTACATCAGTGACGACGAATGGGGTTTTGCATAGAAAGCCTATCACCTTCGAGAATTAGAAAACGAGCCAATGGCAATGAAATGCCATGGGTCTGCGGAATTTGTATCGCGTAACATCCCACGTCGTGGGTATATAAGGAAGTACGCCGGCAACATGCAGATATGTCTTCGCTGAGGAGCCGAAACTGGACTCAGGCGTTTCCAGCGGTACAGCGGAAGTGGAGGAACAGTACTGGAGGAACTCAGGGCTTCTCGGGGAGGCTCACCTGAGGAGAATATCACACGTATCCAGTCCGTGGAGTGGAATGGCGAGCAATGAAAAAACCTGAGCGGATCCAAGTTACCGGCTAGTTGAAGCAAGTACACGGGAGGATACTGGCTCCACATGGAGATTGTAGAATCTTGCGAATGTGTTAGGTGTCACCCAGCCTGCAGCTCTGCAGATGTCTGTTAGCGAGGCGCCATGCGCTAGAGCCCAAGAGGAGGCCACACCCCGGGTGGACTTCCCTGAATCGCATAGCCGAGCCTGATGGTTCGGGAGACCCAGCGGGGCAGTTTGGGAAGCTCTAGCCAGGCTCCCAAGAACTGTGCCAGTAGGGTCATGCGAACCACAGACGTACCCTCGGTGGTGCAGCGAGGCAGAATGACCGGCCCAGACGTAGGCGGCGTAGCGACCCAGTGTGGGGGCACGGTAATTTGCCACGTCCTGCCAAAGGAGGCCAGGGAAGAACCAGCGTTCCACGGGGGCGTGCTCTGCCAGGGGTCTGGCGACAGAGGGGGACGAGAGTGGCGAGGCCCGTGAGCGGCGTGTGCACTGTCATCCGAGAACTCTGTGGGCTCAGAGATGGGTGTGTCAGTTCTTTCTTTAACCACATTAGGGTGCTGGGAGTGGAGAACAAAATATTCTCCCCCAGCCCTCCACCGGGGGAAGGAGTGGCCCTGCTATCTGGAAAGAACTGGGCCAGGTTTCCCGATAATGCTCACTCTTAGCGCGCTAAGAAAGCTCGAAAGATATATCTTACCAAAGTTGTTTATGTTCCTAGGTGTGTTCCCCGAACCATACCTTAGAAAGCTGCTTAAGATATACCTTCTTACGTGTGACGTTACCCGGTGCTGTCCGTGGCGATGCTGCTGAATCTGCTGATATCGACGGCTCGAGAATCAATTATTCTCTCGTGCAGGGGCTGTTTATGTGAGAACGCTGTTCTTTATAAAAGAAGCACTTCAGAAATAGTTGAAATTGCAAGTTATTATGATTATTGGATATTATAAAAAATAATCCAAACTATAATAGCCTATAATAGCCTAGCCTACATATTTTAAAATTGTAACATATATTGCTGCCATAATAACCTTTTCAAAAATTTACGTGCTTTCTTCTCTTTCCCATTTTTGTTCGCTGAGGTGGAGCTGCGATGAAATATTGTTCTTGTAAATACTTTCCAGCATTTCAGTAATAAAAGTTTACATCTTACATACGGTGCTCGGCAGTGATCAAAAATGATTTAAACAGTGGATTTTTAATCTCTTCTTGTAAACTCAGAGATGTGGATTCAGACTGCAATTACCTGTAAATTCCCACAGGACCTGTTTGTCAAAAAACAGAAGGTACTAATTTGGCCAGAGATTTTTACGCGGGTTGGGTGAGAAAAACACTGATATTATGGATTCGGACGGCACTAAAATCACAGACTTACCCCTGTAAATGTTTAAAATACCGGACGAGCCCATGAGAAACAATATTAGCGTCCGAATAGGACTTAACTGACAGTAGCCTATGCTTTCACTGGCCTTTAAAAGAGCGTTTTAATTAAATTAATACTATTGTATAATAATATAATTAAAAATCTAACAACAATCAGTGTAATGACAATTTTATTCTTTGCATCAAAACACTTGAATTAGCCTAATTTAATACTGTCTGGGTGTATTAAAACTTCAGAATTATATTCGCATAGCCCTGCAACAGTGAATAAAGCTAAGAGTGGTCCAGACCAACCTTACGAAAGTGTGACTTACAGAAGATATACTTAGCGAACGAACGTTTCGGGAATCGTGCCATAAGGTTAAGAGAGAGGTTAAGGAATAGGTTAAGAACTACTTAGAGATAAGAACGCTTTGGGAAACCGGGCCTTGATCGCTATCTCTGAGCAGCCCGTCTCAGGGGCGCCGCTTAGCCTGGTTTAACAGGTTTAACGTGGTACTTGGGCTTCGGTTCCCAAACCTGAGGTACATTTCAGGGTGAACAGCCATAGCATCTTCAGAGCAGGTCATTTCAAACAAATGTTAAACAAATCTGTGGTCATGAGCGATGAATCGAATATGCAAACGAAGCATTAGCATCATGTTCATGTGTTAGTGAATGTGCACACGATACCAGCACTTGTTTTTACTACTAATATTTTTTAGGACAATACTTGACATTTGTGGTCTGTTCTCCCGATTTAATTTATGATATATTCCATTAATAATTCACTGGAATGCATGAAGAATCTCTATTTTTCTCCTCAAATCCTCACGTAAAATGTATTATCTGTCAAAATGATGGTTATCACTTTGAAATACTATGATGCAAATGCTGAAGTTAATGAACATTTTTGATTAAGACAACATTACATGTTACATATATATATATACATATATATTACTACAGTGATATTTAACCCTCCGTTTGGAGTTATTCATGTTATGTTTATTTATTTAACTTATTTAATTTGATTTAATAGGGACATGTGTGAACAATAAACCTGTACCACACTACAACATTTATAGCCAAGGCTAATTTGCAATGTCCGTCCCTAGAAGGGCTTTTCACATACATACAGAAAGTACAAAAAATTAATTTACATTTACAGTAACATTACTTAATTCTGACATTACATAAAGAATGTGCATTTGAGCGCAGACTAAAAATGATTGCATCTCGTTTTAAAATACGCTTTAGTTAATTTTTACAAGCCCCCAGATCTAAGTCCTGTTTCAGCTCGGTAGACAAGGAGTTCCAGAGCTTAGCAGCCTGGACAGTAAAGGCCGACTGACCGAAGGTCTTTTTTCTAACGGGCACTTTCACATTTCCTTTAGCAGCTCCTCGTGTGATGGAGCCCACTGATCGAAGTGGGACTATGAGTCGTCTGAGAACATCAGGGGCTTGATTGTGCAGACATTTATATTTAATAAAATTTTCAAAGTTTAAAAAGTTTAACCTCTGCAATACTCCACAATGGTGTGTTCTGACAGATGCTTTATCTAATATTTTTAGTGCTCTGTTATAAATCAGTCTTAAAGGCCTGATTGTTGTGACTGTTGCCTGTGACCAGGAGGTTATACAATAACTGAGGTGGGAGAAAATCATTGCATGCATAAATGTATTTGCCGCATGAAATGGTAAACAGTCCCGTATGATTCTAAAACTGTGCAAGTTTGCCCTGGCTGTTCTAGTGATCTTTTTGACATGACTTTCAAATGATAAATGGGAGTCCAGGATTAATCCCAGATATTTTACTTCTTTAACCTGGGCAATATTTTGACTATTAATTGTCAGATGCAATTCTTCCAAGGGGTGTGATCTGGAAGCAAAACAAACTGACACAGTCTTACTCAGATTTAGGGTTAGTCCTGAGTTTTGAAACCATACTGACACAGAGTTAATGTGTTGCTGCAACTGCGCAGTGATGGCCTCAACACTTTTGCCACTCACATAAACGACTGTATCGTCTGCATACATTTGGAAACCTGCACCCGGACAGATGTTTGGTAAATCATTTATGTACAATGTGAAAAGCAGAGGCCCAAGAATTGATCCCTGTTGAAAGTTCCTTGTTGATGCTTTTACACTTTTAAATGTATTTTTAATGTTTGATGGATAAAGAGTGAGTAGAATAATGTAATTTCATTGTGACATTTTTTTAAAAACGTATTATTGCGTTCATAGAGCCTTTCACTGATTGTTTACAGCTTAAATTAAGTTACACCCATAATTCGCACAAAGCATCATGTGGCGTAGGAATAAGGTGGATAGAAATTGCAATAACTTTGCAATTTACTAATTACTTTTTTTGTTCCTGGTGTTAAAAAAACAATTGGTAAGAGAGCATTTCTGTTTAAAGCCGTATTAGACTGGAATAATTTGCCTGTAGATATTAGATCCGTTGCTTCATTTCGGTTGTTTAAACAATCTTTATTATCTTATTTTAAAGTAGCACATGCTATCATTGAAACTGTCGTTGTTGTTATGTGTACAGTTGCTTTTTTACATTTTTTTAAAAAATTTTTATGGTGGTTTTGTTGTTTGCCTGTTTGTTGATGTATTGTTAATTGTAATCTTGTTATGTTCTTTAAGTTGTAATTGTGTTTCATTGTAAGGACCCCCTCGAAAACTAGATGATACATCTCAAGGGGTTAATCCTAATAAATTCTAATAATAACTGGTCACATCTAGGTACTAACTCTGAACCAGGGCCGTTTGAAGGAATTTGGGGGCCCCAAGCAAAATGGACATGGAGGCCCCCCTAACCCACACTTTATATAAATAGAAAATGTTTACAGTGCAAATACTGCTGTTGCATATACTGTGCATAAATACAAAATGTTTACGAGTTTCAAGCCTCCATGTCATGATTATATTGTCTGCTATATTGCTTTTTATGTATTAAATCCAGGCAATTGGTTGATGAAAGATTTATTAAAATTAAGATACAATTTATACTAAACGAAATTCACTTTAAAGAAAAGCTTTCTTCAAAACAAAACTTAACAAACTTGAAACTAAATGTGCTTATTTAATGGCTAAAACACATAGGCTACAGACTCTCTTTTTGTACAAATTGCAGCACATTCATTTAATTCTGATTTTGCACATGTAAGTTGAAAGGCATTTGTTTGTGCATAGTAAAACATATCTACAAGTTATAACATTTATCAAGTTCATAATTGTGCGTGCATTTATTAATTATTATCTTAATGAATAATGCGACAAGGAAGAAGCATGTAGGCCTAAACTGCGTTGTTTGTTTATTCAGAAATATAGTTGAATGGATCGGAAAAGTAACAAAAGAGGACATTGAGGGCTGAGGCTGACTACTATCATAGTTTCTGTCATGGCAAGATGTGTTTGTTCATCGTCAAAGTCCCCGTTTTTTTTTTTTTGTTTTTTTTTTTTCTGTCATAGGCGAGCAGCGTGCCGCATTTAATGCACGAGACAAAGCCAACTCATATGTTGTTGTCACCCACGACTATTAAAATGTTTCCATACCTCCGATTTTCCTCCAAACTTGCTCAAAGTTAATTCTCCTGTTTTCATTTTTTTCTTTGCTTCTTCAAGCTCCATGTTGCACTTAAGCTACAGAATAGTACAACACGCACAGCAGGTGTGATGTGTCACGCGTGCGAGACTGCGAGTCGTATTTTTGTATATTGCCGGCAGCAGAGATCACGTGGTTGGCTGGCTGCTGTCAGCGACTACTGAGAGGGGCCCCCTAGAGGGGGAACCCTATAACAGTGTCATTGCACTTTACTGCATTGACTATCAAAGGGGCGCTCACACAGTTTGTCGTTGCATTTTATTCTTAACCAGTCATTGTCTTGGGGCCCCAGGCCAGCTCGGGGCCCCAAGCAAGTGCTTGGTTTGCTTGCCTTGTTGCGACGGGCCTGCTCTGAACCTATATAAAGGATTTCATTTATTTTCAACATCACAAAACGGCAAGGACGATCAATGATTGTCATCAGTTGTAATTCACGGGAACGCAAACAAAAGCCAGCATAAATTACTTGAAGATAAAGTGTTGCATTGAGCGATATTAACTTTTTGAACAATGCCCGGAGACATCAGTAACAGAAAGTGAACCCTTGTCTTTGAGCATGCAGTCGTCATTCGGCTCCTCCCCTTCACAGAGAACTGATATAAATAACAGAGATGAAACTAAAACTGAACAAAGCTGTAGAGATATTCTGATCAGCACATCTGCACTGAAAGGTAGGATTAAACTGACAGAATTGTCTATTAACATGAAAAAAACAAAAAACAAATGCAATTAGCATTACACAGTTTTATAAATAAATTGCCAATAATGCTTTATATGTATTTATTATATTTACATCTATTTAACACATCCAGATCTCAAACTACAGCTAAAATGAGACTGATTGTATCCAGAACCTGGTTTCTGTATCTCTGCTGTGCTGTTGCAGTCGGTTCAGAGGTAATTATCACTATGAAAATATAATTGTATATTGTTCGTCTGTTGCTCTGTATGTTCAGAATAAACTGAAATGATATTAGGATAAGAGAACTAGTGCTACAATATGATTCAAGCAACAATCACAATCTTTCTGTCAGTATTTAAATGAAAAGCCTCAAGGCACAGAGGGAATATTCCTGTCATTCCTGTTAGGCAGTGCTTTTTCAACTATAATGATGAATATGTTGCAGTTCAAGTATTTATATATTTATATATTTCATTTGTACAGAGAGTCTGGCCACTCTCCATTAACAAGCGTTAACTTCCTTGAAGGCAGGTACTCTGTTGAAGTTTAAAACGGTTGGATCTGCCATAACCAATCGCTAACGTTTGGTCGTGACGTATGTCTACAACTCCAAATACTTCATAGACTATTGGCCGCTGGATCATACGTCAGCAGTGCCGTTGAAAAGCCAGGGAAAGTACCTTGGGTAAACTGTTCGCTTCTTAAACATGATGAGGTTAAATCAGAAATAAAAAATCTAATATTGAAATTTTGGAATAAAGCAAAGTCAGAGGATGCTTTTGGTAGCAATTGGGAACTTCTGAAATCTAAAACTGGCCAATACTTGAGGAATTATGGTAGTATCTTATCCAAAAATCGTAAATTGGAGGAAGAAAAAGTGATCTCTAAATCATTTCCTTGTTCCAGAAGGACTCTGCAGATATATCAGAAGAGGGACGACTAACTTTCATTTCGGAACAACTTAAACTAAATGAGATTTACTCCAACAAAGCAAAAGGTGCCTTTATAAGGTCAAGAAAAAGGTGGATTGAAGAAGGGGAGCAGAACTCTGCCTATTTTTTCGGCTTAGAAAGATATCATGGGAAATTTAATTTAATCCAGCACCTTAATATTAACAATACTGTAACTGATGATTCAAAGAGCATAGCTGTTTTCTGTGCGGACTTCTATAGAAATTTATACAAGTCCAAATATTGCCATCAATCAACCACTACATTCTTGAACTCCCTTACTGTCACTTTAATCTCTCAAGATGATAGGAAACTCTGCGATGACCCTATAACCTTGCAGGAAATTACATTTGCAATTGAACATTGTAAAACTTCTCCTGGTGTTGATGGCCTCTCTGAAGAGTTTTATCAGGCTTTTACACAGCTCCCTTTCTACTGGAAGTAATTTTAGAAAGTGTTGGAAGGTTCTTTACCCCCTTCGCTGATCCAAGGCTTAATTACGTTAATCCCCATACCCAAAAAGGATCCTCTGTTGATAGATAATTGGCGACCTATTTCATTGCTAAACACTGACTACAAAACGATTAAAAAATGTTTTAGACCCTATTATAGATGAAGTCCAATCAGGATTCATGAGAAAAAAGACACATCTCAAACAACATTCGGCTTGTCTTAGATTGAATTGATGATTCATTTTTATGTCCTGATGATAGTTTTATCTTTTTCTTGGACTTCTATAAAGCCTTTGACACAGTAGAGCATAACTTTTTATTTCAAACTATTGAGATATTTGGTTTTGGTGATTTTTTTTTTGTAAAGCTGTTAGAACAATGTACTGCAAAGGCAATAGCTCTATCAGATTAAAAAATGGGACATCCCCAAGATTTGAGCTGCAAAGAGGCATCCGACAGGGCTGCAATGCCTCCCCCTACCTATTCATTTTATGTACTCAACTTCTGTCCACCCATATTAAAAATAGTGCTTTAAAAGGAAGTTAAATTGCAGAAAGAGAAGTTATCCTCACCGGCTCACCGATTTAGCAGATGATACTACATTATTTTAAAAAAATGCCAGCCAAGTGCCAATCGCTATCAAAACAATAGAATTATTTTCCGCCGCTTCTGGACTTTGCTTAAATCTGAAGAAATGTGAACTGTTTTCCCTTAAAGAAAGCAACACCTTCCAGATCTGTAGCATACCAATCAAAGATAAGGTCACTTATCTAGGGATTACTATAATGAAAAATGAGGAGGAGAGATGCTCTGTAAACTTTAATCTGATTAGTGCTAAGACTAAGAAAAAGCTAAATCAATGGCTGCAGAGGGATTTATCATTGAAAGGACGAGTATTGCTGACAAAGGCAGAAGGTTTATCCCGTCTTTCATATGCAGCTATTCCCTTGTTTGTTTCCACCAAAAAGCTCTGTAATTCCATTGATAAGTCACTTTTCAATTTTATTTGGAAAAACAAGATGCATTATGTGAAAAAAATCTGTTATTATGAACACTGTTGAATGTGGTGGACTAAACTTTCTTGATTTTACAACCCTTAATTATACTTTTAAAATAAATTGGATAAAGAATTTTCTAAAAAAAATCCCACATCTACATGGAATTTTATACCTAATTATATTTTTTCTAAGGTTGGTGGTCTAGAATTTTTTCTTTTATGTGATTATAAAATAGAAAAAAATCCCCTTAATTTTATCTAATTTCCATAAACAAATGCTCTTACACTGTAAAAAATTTCTAATCCTCCCAAATCAAAAATTTCAAGTGACCGATAACATCTAAATTTTTAAATTGGCCCAAGTGAAATTCTGTAAATTATAAAATTAAATTTACAGATTTTCACTTGGGCCAATTGAAAAATTTAGATGTTATCGGTCACTTGAAATTTTTGATTTGAGATGGTTAGAAATTTTTTACAGTGTAGCATGGTCATTAATCTACAAACATAATTTCTCCCCACATAGGTGCTTGATCTGGAATAATCGATTTATTAAATTCAAGAATAAATCCTTATTTTATAAAACTTGGTTCAATAATAACATAATTCTAGTATCCAGCTATTAAATGATAATGGATTATTGCTGAATTATTCTGAATTCCTTCACACTTTTGGCATTCCAATCACCCCAAGAGAGTTTGCAATTGTTATGGATGCCATCCCATCTGGTATTTTAACTCTCCTAAAAGGGGCTGGAAAACCAAATTGCCTACCAGATTTGGACCCTAAGTTGACCTCAGTTGGTAATATTTGTTTCGCAACCACAACGAGGAATAATAATCGTAATATTTGCTCTTTATTCCAGAGAGATGACACCAGCACCCCTAATGATGTTCCCTATTGGTCTAACTTTGTTGACAACCTGAACTGGGGGAATATATGGAACCTTCCTTACAAGTACCTCCTTACGGAAAAAGTAAGAGAAGTCTCTTTGATAACACTTTATAATAACTGCATACTATTAATCATTAGTTAAGCATTACTAAACAGTTAATTAATCATTTATAAAGCATTAATAGACATTAATAAGCAGTAAAAAAATTGTAACACTCCCAAATCAAAAATTTCAATTGACCGATAACATCTAAATTTTTCAATTGGCCCAAGTGAAATTCTGTAAATTCTAAAATTAAATGTACAGATTTTCACTTGGGCCAATTGAAAAATTTAGATGTTATCGGTCTATTGAAATTTTTGATTTGGGAGTGTTACAATTTTTTTACAGTGTACAGCTATAAATGCTTTATTCTTGATTTATAAGCATATCTATAATAGTTTAATAATTGTATTTTCATACTTTATTAATGATCAATTTATCATTTCTAAATGAAGTATAGCATTATTTACAAACCAGTTACATTATTTACCATTATTTACAAACTAGGTGTTGTCACTGATTAATAAGATCACTTAGAAAGTGTAAGTAAATGTAGTAGATTCAGGAAGTTATAAAGCATTTAGTAGTGGTCTGTTAACTATTTTTGTGAGCTCATCTGAAGTGAGGACTAGTTGTGCTTTGTAAATCATTTATAAAGGAGATTTAAAGACTCAGTTTTCTTCTAAACAGAAAAAGGAAACAAACACACACAGTGATAAAGAACATAAAAATATTAACAGCCTTTAAATCTCCTTTATAAATGCTTTACAAGGCATAACTAGTCCTCACTTTAGATGAGCTCACACACATAGTTAACTGACCACTACTAAATACTTTATAACTCCCTGAATTAACCCTGAATTACAGTAGAAATATGTTAATAAAGCATTTATTAACACACTAAGTAACTATTACTATGTCTGAATAATATGTATTTAAACAGTTTATTAATCATTTACTTACTCTTTCTAAGTGATCTTATTAATCACTGACAACAAATAACCGATTTGTAAATAATGCAATACTTCATTTAGAAATGATAAATTGTTCATTAATAAAGTATGAAAATACAATTATTAAACACATTATAAATATGCTTATAAATCAAGAACAAAGTATTTATAACTGTATTTATAAACTGCTTATTAATGTCTATTAATGCTTTATAAATGATTAAATAACTGTTTACTAATGCTTAACTAATGATTAATAGCGTGCAGTTAGTTACCCTCTTTGAAAATCATACATAGGTATTATCTTGCTAAGCATTATCTCCTTAGGTTTAAGCTTAACATATGTGTTAAAGATGAACTGAACTGGAATTTTGAGTAAAGGTGATATAACAGATGTATTTTATTTATTCTCATTGGTACAATTTTTAAAGTGGCAGAATTTGTTAAAAGGGATAAAATGCTATGTTGAAAATGTTGTTGTTGTTACACGGGCGCCGCCATGTTGGATTTCAACATTCGGCAACGACACTGGAATGGTAAGCTACTCCGTTGCTAACCAACACTAGCAGAGCAGCCATTGCATGCAGCCCCTGGATTTCGAGTCCGTAGTGAGCATTTTTTAGCAACAGACTATTTAGGGAGTTGTACTTTCAATACAACCGGTTCACTGGTGAGGGTTAGGCTAAACCTGAGGCCATTCCGTCAATGTTAAACTTTTCACGCTGTAGTACAGGGCAGACCGATAGACCAATGGCAAGTATTAACACCACCGATGCTATCTATGTTACCGCAGAGACAGGGCGCTGAAACGCTCACGTCAAGGCAGAGGACAGAGAAGTATGTTAACTGTTATCATGATAGCAAGCTAAGCAAAGGGCTGGATGTAACGTTGTCAAATACACAAAACATATTGTGTTCAATATAGCATAGCGTTCAACAAAACTGAGACACTCATTCATTGAAATTGAGTAACAAAATCAAGCTAACTTAGATACCAAACGATCCAACCTAGGGGAAAGAGCTAGCAGCTAACGTAAACACGTTGGAAGCACTTTTGTCAAACTCCACAAGCTAGCCACCACTCCGACCATATAAACCGTATAAATCATGACTCGTCTCGATAATAATGCGTTAGCTGCTAATAAAACCACAGCAGGTCTGTAAACAGATTCCAATGTCCTACCCACCCTGAAGCTAGCTGATGTCATCGTCTCAGGGCACATTGTTGATACAGAGGGAGTTCACTTTTTTTTTTTTTTTTTTTTTTTTACGTTTCTTCATTCGGATCCATTTGCGATCCATTCCATTCTGAATAAACAAACAACGCAGTTTACATGCTTCATCATTGTTGCATTATTCATTAAGATAATAATTAATAAATGCATGCACAATTATCCGTTAACTTGATATGTTGCAGTTGCAAATATGTTTTATGCACAAACAAATGCCTTTCAACGTGCATAATTCAGAAGTAAATGAATATGCAGCAATTTGTACAAATAGAGAGTCTGTAAGCCTACTATACTGTTGTAGCCATTAAAGGGTCATTTCACCCGTGGAGACATGAATGTGTATTGAAAGTGGGTCATTTATGTAGAAGAAATGTGAAATTATTTTTGAATTTGGAGCTTTCTAGACTGAGAAAAGCCAGAAAATGTATTTTTGGCTTATGTGGATAAAAGACAACAACTCCCAGAATGCACTTGCTTCGCTGTCCTACAAGGCCACTCCCAAGCCACGCCTACCGGTAAGACAGCGCAGTTGAAAACAAAAACATCAAGGCAAGGCTAGGCTACGAGTGAGTCTCCGTGACGAGTTTGCCCAAAATGTCCGGGATTCGGCTTTTGCGTTCTACAGTCGCCATTCATCATGTTTACTGTGGCGAGCAGGACGAGGCTGAGGGGCGCGGGAGAACGGCGCGAGGCCGGTGGCGGGATTACTGACGACCGACACCTGTGAGGCACTGTTCTCGTATCTCGCACGGAGGAGCAGGTATTTTCTTAGCAATGGTAAAACACACATCAACCGATCACGCCACCGGCCTCGCGTCTTTCAACCGATCACGCCACTGGCCTCGCGTCTTTCAACCGATCACGCCACCGGCCTCGCGTCTTTCTCCCGCGGCGCTAGCCTCGTCCTGCTCCCTGTATTACTGTGATTACTGATGAGCGCGCCTGTGAGATGCACCGGTCTCATGGGCTATCTCTCACGGAGGTGCGGGTATTTTCTTAGCAATGGTAAAACGCAAATCAACCGATCACTTGTTTAGCATTCATGTAAACATTACATTCAGATTCACCAATCGGGGTGAATTCAGTTAGATTGAAACAAAAGGTGAGCATGTGAACAATGGATGGCGACCGCAGAAAGCAAAAGCTGAATCCCGGACATTTTTGTCGATCTCGACGGCCGGACATGTCCGGGAAATAGAGTATGGTAACCCCTACTACTCAGCTTTCTTCGTCCCTGTTTTCTGCAGGTTTCTGCCGTTGAAATCAAACGCACTCGCACTGATCTGTGATAGGTCTGTTAGCGCATTAGGTCCAACCCCCTATGGGCGGGTTTGAAAGGGTGGATCTAGTGCTTGTAGTCTTAACAGAAATCCCCCCCTCTTACACTTCCTCCAACAATGACGCAAAATGACGATTTTTGCGTCATTGTAGGAGGAAGTGTAAAGAGGTAAATACAGATTTCTCTCGTCTCGGGGGAAAATGAAAAAATGTTGCATGACCATTCAATAGTATGACTGGGTTTCTAACAATGCAAAGCTTAATGCAAATGGGTGAAGTGTCCCTTTAAATAAGCTCATTTAGTTTCATTAAAATATTATTATTTTTTATTATTATTTTTTTTTTCATCTATGTTGAATATAAAAAAGTTAACAGCATGAGTAAGATAGGATGCGCAATATATCGAGAGATATGGAGCGGGTCAGACATGATTTTGACCACTTAATTTAGATTTGCATTGTAGAAGCCTTTCTTTAAAGTGAATTTCGTTTTGTATAAATTGTATCTTAATTTTAATATTTTTTTTCATCAACCAATTGCCTGTATTTAATAAGCAAATATAGCAGACATTATAATCATGGAGGCGTCCGCGCGGTCACTTGCATTGCACGTGAATTGGAGCGCATCTCATCCTAACTTAACCGAAACTCAGTGTATGCCTTACAGACATGAGAAATATAGAAAGCTTGAAATGTCTTTAAACGAAACAATTCAAAACGAAAAAAAAAAAAAAAGGCTACTCTCTGATTATGTAATGATGTGCATTTCTCTCTATAGGCGCGTTCACTACGGAGATGGCGATCGTCAACTTAATCTTTGCAGCTGACACTGTTTATTAATAAAAATAAATGCATGCGCGTCACCGGATTTACAAATGCACATCCTGCTTGTTGCACGCACACATATTATGTAGGCTACATATTACGAAATAACGAGATATTATGTTGAAATAATTAGGCTAATTATTAATTATCATTATTAATAATAAATCTATTTGATTGAATGCTGAATGTTGCTTGTTCAATTGAATAAAATTAATACTTTAATTGTGATAATTAAAATAATTGATTATTAAATATTAAGTGGCCTATGTTTGCTCATTTATTAATACTATTTGTATATAATATATCTAGCACCCCCTCAGCACCTGCGTTAAAAAATTCTCTGGCGCCGCCCCTGGTTATAACGGCCCATGTATTAAAAAAATGGTAGGTTTAAATCGGGCTTGGGTTCATAATTACACACTGTAAAAAATGAATCATGAGTCTTGTAATTTTCATTAAAAAAAATGAGGTGATCATTAAAAATATTATGTATATTTTATTAAGAAAATTGTGGTTCAGTTTTTGTTGAAAATATTGAGAACATTTCACTAATAACACCAAGAGATGCATTTTGCTATTTTTTTTAAGGAAACATACACAATTTTAAAGCTTGAATTGAGGAACTGATAAACCTCATAAAATTAAGGAAAAGGGGCTACCTATTTATTTTAAGAGAATTAGCTCATTTATGCGGTTTTATTTAGAGACACCATTGTTTGTTCCCAGCATGCTTTGCACATGGCTGGAAATGGAGAGTAAATCTTGAAATAAAGTGTTATTTCATGTGTATTTGAGTAAAGGGAAACATCTGTTAATGTTTAATGTTCAGGTATGTTTGACATTTGAAAGAGTTTCTATTATGTTAAAGTTTTGATCGTTACCATTGTGCAGAAGAGTAGGGCTTATGGTTAGGTTGTGAATAACTGCATTTCTAAATATTCTGAAGCATATTGTTACATACATGTAGCAATAACTCTGCTAATGATAGTGCAGTAACAAGTTTGATTCTGTGCTGTCCTAGCAGCATACAGTCTTATTATAAAACAATATATCTCATAGTTAAATATAAACAGGTCATATCCATTCACTTGACTTCACACAATTTTGAGAATAAAAAATACTTAAAATAAAAAAGCACATTTCACTAAAAAAATTGAATTCATTATGTCTAAATAAATTAGGGCATTTTACATGATATATTCAGGTAGATTCCATGAATGAAATCAAGCTTTAACTACTCAAAAATAGTATGTGTAATATTGTTACCATAATTTTTTTAAGTAAATAGCAGTAACATTTTTTATGTATCGGGCCGGGCGTGTGGTGGTAGTCAGATACCCATGCCATTAAAATGAGTCATTTTCGTCTGTGTATAGGACCTGCAGCTGCAGCTGCCTATATACCTTCACAGGTTCTACCATGTCGGTGACGTCATCGGAATTGCCAGCGTTCTTATACTAACAAACGCAATTTTTGTGTTGCTTAAAAAAAGAGCTATATTGATATTTTTAATTCAAATTTTTTGTGTAATTTACTTTTAATTGTCATAAACAACACATTATCAACGTTGATTATTTCAGTTCAGTTCATCTTTAACTGTTCTTTATGTGGTACATGTCTAGAAACAATGGTACACCTGTTCTGGCAATGCCCCTACACCATCACTCTCTGGAAAGATCTGACCCGATACATTACTGTTAAACTTATTGCTGATTTTTCTTTGCTGTGGAAAGATGTACTGTTTGGGTTCCATGATAATAAAAGTAAAAAACAGAAAGAAATATACCTAATTAATCTATTGATCATTTTAGGGAAATATCATATTCACAAAGCCAAGTTTAGTCATTCTAAACTGTCTTTTATTGTTTTTGTTAAGGAGACGGAACAGTACATCAAATCCATCCATGATTCAAAAAATAAGAAGGCTGCTAAAACCATTCAATTATGCTCTATCTTTAATCTAGGCCTATTTATTTGATACTCCCCCTGGCTCTGTTCATGTATATATTTTTTTCTTTCTTTCTGTATTAATGACTCTATTTGTGTGTTCTTATTGCTTGTATTGTAAAGATTTAATAAAAATTTAATAAATAAAAAAAAATAAAAAAAATAAAAAGTACCTTGGGCAAGTACCTTGGGCAAGTAACGGTAATTGAGAAAAAATGCCTGCTTCGTGTGCTGCTTAGGGCTGCCAGGCTAGGAATGTCTTAAATAATCCGACAAATCATCACATAATTCACTCCACTGCTAAAACAAATATTAAAAGTGAAATTAGGACACGTTTTAATTAGGGCTGGACCCGAATATTCGAATATTCGTTCGGTGGGTTGGTATTCGATTTGAAAATTTGACATTCGAATATTCGTGTTTTTTTTTTTTTTTTTTTTTTTTTTTTTTGCACACCTGGAATCCCCCGCGAAACGATCTCATTCGTGCTTGAATAATGTTGGGATGGTTGTTGTTGCAGTACAGACTGTATTAAGTGTAACACCTGTGAACTTCCGTTGTTTACATTTTGAGCACACATGCGGGCAGGGCTCTACACTTACTTTTTGAACAAGGAGCACTGGTGCGCCTAATTAAAATTTTTAGGAGCACAGACAAATATTTGGGGGCACAGTCATTTTTGTTGTATAAGTTTATCATTATCGTTTTATTATTAGAATTATTCAACAATTCAATTTGCAATGCTCATTGTAAGGATAAGAACATCAGACCAAAACTTTCAAACAAAAGATTTTCATTTAATTCTATTTTATCGTCATGTAGATTTCATTTATCATTGTATGTAGGCCCTATGTATGTTTCACATTTTATCTGAAATGAAGATCATGTCTGAGTCACTTGGCCAAGCTTTGTAGCCTGGTCGTCTTGACCTCTTTCCAGCAGACAGCCAATTTTCAGCACATTTTGTAGGATCAAACAGTTCCAGGGAGGGCCCCTCTGTGCTGATCCGAATGAGTAGGGCCCTATAAAATCCGTTTTATTTTTTCCGTAATTTTAGTCGTAAAAAGAGTGTTTTTAATGTTAATGATTAAAATGTACACAAATAAAATAGGAATGACCCTAAATTTATTGAGGTAACAAACAAAATTCTCATTTTAAGAGATGTTAAATGTGGTTTGGTTTGTTTACATTAGTGAATGTATTAGGCTAACTAACATGAACCAGTGAACCACAACAATACATTTGTTACTGTATTTATTAATCTTTGTTAATCTTAGTTAACCCTAACCCTGTATTTTTATTATGTTACTTCACACAGTGCATTAAGCTAAATAATGTAGGCTACTAAATGGTGAAATTAACATTAATAAAGATTAATAAATGCTGTAGAAGTGCAGTTTATTAATTGTTAATGTTAACTGATCTAGTTAACTAGAGTTTAATAAATGGAACCTTATTGTAAAGTGTTACCGATTTTGTTATACACCGAACCGATTCAGTGTTGGACAGATCAGTTGTTTTAACCATTCATTAAAGTGAATCGGTTCAAAGGAGTCATTAGTTCGCGAATCGGACGTATCATTAGCAGATTTGTACTCGTTGTGTGATTATCCCGGCAGTTTTAGGACATCGCACAAGATTTGTCAACACAGAAAACATTTCATCATTGGATAGGTTTTGTTTAGTTTATTGAAAGTGTTTTTTATGTCAGCTGAATGGGCGGAACGCTTTTCAGAGAAGAAGGCAAGGTAAAAAAGTTTTTTTTGCACAATTCACACCCAGCGGTAGCCTAATTCAGGAAAAAAATATCCGAATGCTCCACGTGAAACCTCGTTCTTCCGATCTTTTACCATTGTGTCAATTCTCAATTGATATAGATTAATAAGCGTGAGGGAGTGAGAGAGAGAGCAAGACAGTTTGAAGACGCGCGCGCGACCAGGCCTCTCTCTCTGCTCGTTCTTTCAGTAATATGCGATTTTCCTCAGACATACATTTTTCTCCCACACAAAAACAGAATTTTATTCCAAATATGTAAAATTCCGCGTTGACACTAGATTCCGCGTTAATTTGCCAATTCCGCGATTCCGTCCGCGATTCCGTGATCGCGGAAATTATAGGGCCCTAAAATAGTTTGTGTGTGGGCACCGTAGTTTTTTTTATGAGGCTACAGACTAGCTACTGAAGATTTAGGCCTAAATAACTGATCTCCTGGTAATATAGTGTCCTATTCTGCCCCTCCTCATGATGATGTATTTGCAGCTGTTTCTATAGAAAAATGCTGTGTCAACGTATTTTTATACGTTCGCACGCCGAAATATTTACTCGCATGTGCGAGTGAAATGGGCACACTGTAGAGCCCTGCATGCGGGTTTATGGTTGTTCAATAAACTCAAGTGTACGCAACTATATTGGCGTTAACCGTCCATTCTATTTATAGATAAAGAATAGAATGAAACATGGTGGCCTGTTGCTTGAGTTGAGGCCTATATTAAAGCACCACAAAACGGTGTGTATTGTTTTAATTTCATAGAAATTACAAAATTTGAAAGCTGAGACTTTATTTCATACCAGAAGTAGCCTTGTCTTGTCTGTTGGCACATTGTCAGTGTCCTCTTTGCTCCGCAATATATATTTCACTGTGTGAGAACATGTGGAGTGAGAGCGGAATGGCTTGTCGGACGTAGCGACAGTAAGAGGGGCGGGTCTTTGTGAAAGGTCAATTTAAAACTATTTAAATCTTTGTGGACTCGGCCGGACTCGACTCGGACTCGGATGTTAAGGACTCGGACTCAAGTGCGACTCGGCCCTCTTTGGACTCGGACTCGGACTTGGACTCGGACTCGATTGTTAAGGACTTGGACTCGACTCGGACTCGACAATGGTGGACTCGGACCCAACACTAGTGCATAACATTACGGAGTCAGATGATGGAAGTTATGAAGACATCTTGTGTGTAACAGTAGAGACGCTGAACGCAGTGTCAAAGGAGAAACAGCAGCTGCCTTCAAAACTGTTTGCTGCCATGCTCCTGGGGAATAAACAGGTGAAGTTCCAGTTAGATTGTGGAGCCAGCTGTAATATAATACCTGTCAACCTGTTGAATCCATCCACACAAATTGAAAAGACTGAGCAAGTGCTGGTGATGTACAATAAAAGCAAACTGCAGCCATTGGGGAAATGTATATCTAAATTGAGGAATCCAAGAAACAAAAAACTGTACCGGTTAGAATTCATGGTTGTAGATGAGGCGACTGCAGTGCCGCTACTGGGTAGCAGGGCAGTACAAGCCATTAATCTACTGAAAGTCCAGTATGAAAATGTCACGGGGTGACTAAATACATCAGTCCCCTGTAGAGCGGAACTAAAATTTGTCGCGACTCCCCCGGAACCTAAACAGTGAAACACCTACACAGCCTGAACCAGCGTAAGCGCCCCGTAAACAGGAATTAATTATCCGAGATCACTGGCAGCTGGGCCCCGAGGTGAGCGAGGGCTGAGAATGAGACACGTTGTCTAAGAGGAGCATAAAAGGAGAGAAGGACACGGTGAGAGGGGAGGCGCGCAGCACGTGAGCGGCCGTGGCCGCGGTCGCGGCGGGAGGCCGCGGGAGAGAGAGGACGAGAGAGGACGAGAGAGGACGAGAGAGAGACAGACGAGAGAGACAGATGAGAGAGACAGATGAGAGAGCCAGAGAGAACTTCGGCTGGATGGCGGGCGGAGGCCTTGGTGCACTGTGGGTCTGTTGAGTTGCAGTTTTATTGTGGAAATGAGCACGAGTGAAACCTTACAGTGTGTGGTGGAAATGTGAGTGTGGGAATTATTTCTGCTGTTCACTCGCAATCACAGCTGTTTATTCCTCCCTCTGTCTGAGTCCAGTGAAGAGCCTGCTAATGCTGTGAGTTACACGTGTCTATTCCTCCCTCTGTCTGAGTCCAGTGAAGAGCCTGCTAATGCTGTGAGTTACACGTGTCTATTCCTCCCTCTGTCTGAGTCCAGTGAAGAGCCTGCTAATGCTGTGAGTTACACGTGTCTATTCCTCTCTCTGTCTGAGTCCAGTGAAGAACCGGCTAATGCTTGAAGAGCCGGCTAATGCTTGAAGAGCCTGCTAATGCTGGAAGAGCATGCTAATGCTGTGAGTTACACGTGTCTATTCCTCCCTCAGTCTGAGTCCAGTGAAGAGCCTGCTAATGCCGTGCCGAGAAACGCGAAGAGAACACTGAAGAAGAGAATGTGGAAGCTGTGGATTATGTCCATTCCTCTCTCTGTCTGAAGGTGCTGAGAAACGCGAAGAGAACGCTGAAGAAGAGAATGCGGAAGCTGTGGATTATGTCCATTCTTCTCTCTGTCTGAAGGTGCTGAGAAACGCGAAGAGAACGCTGAAGAAGAGAATGCGGAAGCTGTGGATTATGTTCATTCCTCTCTCTGTCTGAAGGTGCTGAGAAACGCGAAGAGCTCGCTGAAGAGAATGCGGAAGCTGTGGATTATGTCCATTCCTCTCTCTGTCTGAAGGTGCTGAGAAACGCGAAGAGCTCGCTGAAGAGAATGCGGAAGCTGTGGATTATGTTCATTCCTCTCTCTGTCTGAAGGTGCTGAGAAACGCGAAGAGCTCGCTGAAGAGAATGCGGAAGCTGTGGATTATGTTCATTCCTCTCTCTGTCTGAAGGTGCTGAGAAACGCGAAGAGAACGCTGAAGAGAATGCGGAAGCTGTGGATTATGTTCATTCCTCTCTCTGTCTGAAGGTGCTGAGAAACGCGAAGAGCTCGCTGAAGAGAATGCGGAAGCTGTGGATTATGTCCATTCCTCTCTCTGTCTGAAGGTGCTGAGAAACGCGAAGAGC
Organism: Squalius cephalus; assembly: GCA_022829025.1. Taxonomy (NCBI): domain Eukaryota; kingdom Metazoa; phylum Chordata; class Actinopteri; order Cypriniformes; family Leuciscidae; genus Squalius; species Squalius cephalus. Next base: position 2,399,419 of record CM040806.1, read on the forward strand.
TCGCTGAAGAGAATGCGGAAGCTGTGGATTATGTCCATTCCTCTCTCTGTCTGAAGGTGCTGAGAAACGTGAAGAGAACGCTGAAGAGAATGCGGAAGCTGTGGATTATGTTCATTCCTCTCTCTGTCTGAAGGTGCTGAGAAACGCGAAGAGAACGCTGAAGAAGAGAATGCGGAAGCTGTGGATTATGTCCATTCTTCTCTCTGTCTGAAGGTGCTGAGAAACGCGAAGAGCTCGCTGAAGAGAATGCGGAAGCTGTGAATTATGTTCATTCCTCTCTCTGTCTGAAGGTGCTGAGAAACGCGAAGAGCTCGCTGAAGAGAATGCGGAAGCTGTGGATTATGTCCATTCTTCTCTCTGTCTGAAGGTGCTGAGAAACGCGAAGAGAACGCTGAAGAGAATGTGGAAGCTGTGGATTATGTTCATTCCTCTCTCTGTCTGAAGGTGCTGAGAGACGCGAAGAGCTCGCTGAAGAGAATGCGGAAGCTGTGGATTATGTCCATTCCTCTCTCTGTCTGAAGGTGCTGAGAAACGCGAAGAGCTCGCTGAAGAGAATGCGGAAGCTGTGGATTATGTCCATTCCTCTCTCTGTCTGAAGGTGCTGAGAAACGCGAAGAGAACGCTGAAGAAGAGAATGGGGAAGTTGTGGATTATGTCCATTCTTCTCTCTGTCTGAAGGTGCTGAGAAACGCGAAGAGCTCGCTGAAGAGAATGCGGAAGCTGTGAATTATGTTCATTCCTCTCTCTGTCTGAAGGTGCTGAGAAACGCGAAGAGAACGCTGAAGAAGAGAATGGGGAAGTTGTGGATTATGTCCATTCTTCTCTCTGTCTGAAGGTGCTGAGAAACGTGAAGAGAACGCTGAAGAGAATGTGGAAGCTGTGGATTATGTTCATTCCTCTCTCTGTCTGAAGGTGCTGAGAGACGCGAAGAGAACGCTGAAGAAGAGAATGGGGAAGTTGTGGATTATGTCCATTCCTCTCTCTGTCTGAAGGTGCTGAGAAACGCGAAGAGCTCGCTGAAGAAGAGAACGCGGAAGTTGTGGATTATGTCCATTCTTCTCTCTGTCCGAAGGTGCTGAGAAACGCGAAGAGAACGCTGAAGAGAATGTGGAAGCTGTGGATTATGTTCATTCCTCTCTCTGTCTGAAGGTGCTGAGAAACGCGAAGAGCTCGCTGAAGAGAATGTGGAAGCTGTGGATTATGTTCATTCCTCTCTCTGTCTGAAGGTGCTGAGAGACGCGAAGAGAACGCTGAAGAGAATGTGGAAGCTGTGGATTATGTTCATTCCTCTCTCTGTCTGAAGGTGCTGAGAAACGCGAAGAGCTCGCTGAAGAGAATGCGGAAGCTGTGGATTATGTCCATTCTTCTCTCTGTCTGAAGGTGCTGAGAAACGCGAAGAGCTCGCTGAAGAGAATGTGGAAGCTGTGGATTATGTTCATTCCTCTCTCTGTCTGAAGGTGCTGAGAGACGCGAAGAGAACGCTGAAGAAGAGAATGGGGAAGTTGTGGATTATGTCCATTCCTCTCTCTGTCTGAAGGTGCTGAGAAACGCGAAGAGAACACTGAAGAAGAGAACGCGGAAGCTGTGGATTATGTTCATTCCTCTCTCTGTCTGAAGGTGCTGAGAGACGCGAAGAGAACGCTGAAGAAGAGAATGGGGAAGTTGTGGATTATGTCCATTCTTCTCTCTGTCTGAAGGTGCTGAGAAACGCGAAGAGCTCGCTGAAGAGAATGTGGAAGCTGTGGATTATGTTCATTCCTCTCTCTGTCTGAAGGTGCTGAGAGACGCGAAGAGAACGCTGAAGAAGAGAATGCGGAAGCTGTGGATTATGTCCATTCTTCTCTCTGTCTGAAGGTGCTGAGAAACGCGAAGAGAACGCTGAAGAGAATGCGGAAGCTGTGAATTATGTTCATTCCTCTCTCTGTCTGAAGGTGCTGAGGTACGCGAAGAGAACGCTGAAGAAGAGAATGCGGAAGCTGTGGATTATGTTCATTCCTCTCTCTGTCTGAAGGTGCTGAGAAACGTGAAGAGAACGCTGAAGAAGAGAATGTGGAAGCTGTGAATTATGTTCATTCCTCTCTCTGTCTGAAGGTGCTGAGAAACGCGAAGAGAACGCTGAAGAAGAGAATGCGGAAGCTGTGAATTATGTTCATTCCTCTCTCTGTCTGAAGGTGCTGAGAAACGTGAAGAGAACGCTGAAGAAGAGAATGTGGAAGCTGTGAATTATGTTCATTCCTCTCTCTGTCTGAAGGTGCTGAGAAACGCGAAGAGCTCGCTGAAGAGAATGCGGAAGCTGTGGATTATGTTCATTCCTCTCTCTGTCTGAAGGTGCTGAGAAACGCGAAGAGAACGCTGAAGAAGAGAATGCGGAAGCTGTGAATTATGTTCATTCCTCTCTCTGTCTGAAGGTGCTGAGAAACGCGAAGAGAACGCTGAAGAAGAGAATGTGGAAGCTGTGAATTATGTTCATTCCTCTCTCTGTCTGAAGGTGCTGAGAAACGCGAAGAGAACGCTGAAGAAGAGAATGCGGAAGCTGTGAATTATGTTCATTCCTCTCTCTGTCTGAAGGTGCTGAGAAACGTGAAGAGAACGCTGAAGAAGAGAATGTGGAAGCTGTGAATTATGTTCATTCCTCTCTCTGTCTGAAGGTGCTGAGAAACGCGAAGAGAACGCTGAAGAAGAGAATGCGGAAGCTGTGAATTATGTCCATTCCTCTCTCTGTCTGAAGGTGCTGAGAAACGCGAAGAGAACGCTGAAGAAGAGAATGCGGAAGCTGTGAATTATGTTCATTCCTCTCTCTGTCTGAAGGTGCTGAGAAACGCGAAGAGAACGCTGAAGAAGAGAATGGGGAAGCTGTGGGTTATGTTCATTCCTCTCTCTGTCTGAAAGTGCTGAGAAACGCGAAGAGAACGCTGAAGAGAATGCGGAAGCTGTGGATTATGTCCATTCCTCTCTCTGTCTGAAGGTGCTGAGGAACGCGAAGAGCTCGCTGAAGAAGAGAACGCGGAAGCTGTGGATTATGTCCATTCCTCTCTCTGTCCGAAGGTGCTGAGAAACGCGAAGAGCTCGCTGAAGAGAATGTGGAAGCTGTGGATTATGTCCATTCCTCTCTCTGTCCGAAGGTGCTGAGAAACGCGAAGAGAACGCTGAAGAGAATGCGGAAGCTGTGGATTATGTCCATTCCTCTCTCTGTCCAAAGGTGCTGAGAAATGCGAAGAGATGCATGAAGAGATAACCTGAACTGAAGAGACTTTTAAGATTGTTTTTATTATTTAATAAAGAGTATATTTATTTTGAATTCTGTGTCCGCCATTTCCTTCGTGTCCACGGCTGGCTCCTCAGGGGCGGCACGCAAGCGAAGGGGTGGGCGGCCCGCTGGCGCTCCACCCCGACCTGTGACATAAGCATCATGGCTGTGGATAGCATCGTCACTGAGGAGATGAAAGATGAAATGTGGAGCATGGATAATATCAAAAATGACTATGCTGATGTGTTCCAGGGAGATGGATGTCTGGAGGGCATGTACAAGATAGAAGCAGACACTGCAGTAACTCCAGTAAAACTGCCAAAGAGAAGGGTCCCTGTTGCGATGATGGCACCACTCAAAGCAGAGCTGAGTGATCTTCAACGAAGAGGAATCATCACGCCAGTGGACTGCAGCACAGAGTGGATTAGCAGTCTTGTCATTGTCAAGAAGCCATCAGGAAACCTCAGGATATGCATAGATCCAAGACCACTCAACAGAGCTCTGAAAAGATGTCACTTTCCATTGCCGACAATAGACGACATACTGCCAGACTTGTCAAGGGCAAAAGTCTTCACTGTGTGTGACGTCAAGAATGGATTCTGGCATGTGAACCTGGATGAGAAGTCAAGTTACATGACCACATTTGCCACACCGTATGGCAGATACAGATGGCTGAGGATGCCAATGGGCATCAGCCCAGCACCAGAGGTGTCTCAGAGGAAGCTTAGCCAAGCTCTGGAAGGATTGCAAGGTATCTATGTCATCGCTGATGACATCCTCATCACAGGAGAGGGTGAGACGTTAGAAAGAGCAAACCAGGACCACGACACCAAACTGAGAGCACTGCTAAACAGATGTAGAGAAAAAAAAACATCAAACTGAACGCAGAAAAGTTTCAACTGAGAAGGAGCGAGGTTCCCTACATCAGACATTTACTTACCGCTGACGGGCTCAGAGTCAACCCCGAAAAGGCACGAGCGGTTAGAGACATGCCACGTCCAAAAGATGTTAAAGGTGTCCAAAGGTTCCTGGGCATGGTAAACTATCTCTCGAAATTCTGTGATCACCTGTCAGATGGCTGTGAGATACTGAGGCAGTTAACCCACAAAGACAGTATCTGGGAATGGTCAGATGTGCAAGAGCAAGCATTCACAAGGCTCAAGGACGCCATCACCAAAGCTCCGATTCTCAAATATTATAACCCAGATGAAACACTGACACTTCAGTGCGACGCATCAGAGACTGGGTTAGGGGCCGCTTTACTTCAGGAGGGGGCGCCAGTTGCTTATGGAAGCCGGCATTAACTCAGACAGAAAGGGGTTATGCCCAAATAGAGAAGGAATGTTTGGCCATTGTCTTCGGTATGGAAAAATTCCATCAGTATACTGTAACGACAATGACTATGACATTCGGTCACATGCTGTCAAATTAGTGAATCCTGATCTCCAAACACATCCTTCGTTGTCTCCTTAGACAACGAGTCTGTTCATGGCGCCTCTAAGTCTGCTTGAACGGTCAAAATTGCATCTTTGTGGCTCCCCAGAGGGACATTTGAGTCACAAATGGAACCCTGTTTTGGAGAATCCCCTCTAAAACCCCCATGCCTTTGAATCACGTGACAAGCCTCAAAGACATTCCAGACATTCCACGCACACACACACACACATTCGTGGACTTTCAAACAGAAATCCCCTACATAACAAGCCACTAAAAGTTGATATGTATTCCGGTGTTTCTCAAGTGTCGTCACTTGCCCTAACGGAAACACTGACAATTTTATTGTGTGTTTAATCAAACTTTATTTGTGTGTAATTATGCGTATAAATGTAACGTTATGTTTCCCCTATCTTTACCTGTCATACTTGGTATCTGTCTGACCGCCCTGTTTTAATTCAACCAGTCACACATAGGAGATTACAGTAAAATGTATTGTTCTGTGTGTACAATCTTAAGAGGAAATATGAATTCTTTCTCTCATAAGACATATAGTTAAGGTAGGCGTGTCTTCTTCACACAAAGAAACTTTCTTCCCGCTTCAGATCAGAAGCTCTGATTTGCTGTTGTCTCAAAAAGAGGGCGTAAACAGACGTCTTTTAAAAAGAAGAGACCCCCACTTCTCTCTCTCTCTCACCCTGCTCTCACCGCTTCCACCTCTTCTCCCCGGCTTCAAGGAACATCTGAAGAAGGCTCCGGCCCTCTCCTCGGACAAACACGTGTTCGAGTCGTAGCTGCCGGTCTTTGCAACTAAGTTATATTTTGCCTCTTCCTTCACGGGAGATGAATCTTATTTTCCGGTAAACGTTACATTCAGTGAGCCTTTCAAGCTTCCCGCGACACCGGAAGACGCAGCAGAAACAGGACACCGTCCGCGCTTCCTTCCTGTCTCAGCCTCACCCGAACAGAGAACAGACTTGCAAGTATCTTGTGATCCCTCTAAAGCTGATTTCAGGTGTCTGGCTCTTAGGTTTCTGTATGTAATAATTACTAGCTTTTCCCTTCTCTCTATATCCTTCTTCCTTTCTTTCTTTCATTCATTCTGATCACGTGTGTTCTTGTTTGGTTAAATGTTTGTTTGTTTTATTGTTTGTATTTTTACGTACGTTTGTATTTGTAGCTCATATAATCTCTAGTTTTTCATTTATTAAAATCCATGTATACTTTAACTGTCTCTGTGTTTGAAAGCCCGCTTTTATAAAGTCAATGAAACAAAAGATCTAATTAAGCTACAAGCTCGATATTATAGACTACATTGAGTAGTTTTAATTAATAAACTCAGAAAGTTTGATGTTCGTGGCCAGAAGATAAACTTTCTTGGAGTTTGTAAATAGATACCCCTTCTTAACTGTGATAATCTTACATTTATTCGCTGGACGAATGATTGATGACCAGACCAGTTACAGAACAAGGTAATCTCGATAATTGATAAAGTAAATGTACATGCGATTTATGAATTATTATGACCATAAGTTATGATTATTAATATTTCCAAAATTCCCTATATCCTTGAGCTAATTCGCATTTACCCAGAGTCGTTTATGTTACAATACATATGGGCGAAAAGTCAATGTACATTCCGATCATAAGCCACTGGAAAATATAGTACGAAAACCCCTGCTGAACACCCCAAAACGCCTGCAAAGAATGTTACTTAGGCTGCAGAGATATGATATTGAAGTCAAGTACATTCCAGGGAAGAGCATGTTGCTAGCTGACACGCTGAGCCGCGCATTCTTACCTGAACATGCATCAGAGGGTTCAGTAGAAATGGAGATTGAGAGCATAAACATGGTCCAGCACATACATATTGCGGAACAAAGACTCCAGGCCATCAGAGAGGAAACAAGCAAAGACAGGAAGTTGCAGTCACTAATTAAATTAATACAAGAAGGCTGGCCAGTGAACAAGAAAGACATACCGAGCGACATTGCACACTATCACTCCTTTCAAGAGGAACTGAGTGCCCAGGGTGGAATTGTCTTCAGGGGGGAGAGAGTTGTAAACCCCGATGCACTCAGAGGTGACATTGTTCGGCGCATTCACTCCTCACATTTGGGCATAGAGGGATGTCTAAGAAGGGCAAGAGAATGTGTTTATTGGCCGGGGATAAATGAACAGATAAAGACATTCATAGAGAAATGTGACGTCTGCAGGTCTATGGATGTGAAACAGCAGAAGGAGACTCTACAGTCTCACGAACTACCCAGTAGCCCATGGTCTAAGGTGGGGACAGATATATTCACTTTAGACAGCAGAAACTACCTAATCACTGTTGACTACCTCTCTAATTTCTGGGAGCTTGACTACTTACCTGACACACAATCCACCACTGTCATCCATAAGCTGAAAGCCCATTTCGCAAGACACGGTATACCGGATGTCGTTATCTCTGACAACGGCCCACAATACACATCAGAAGATTTCAAAAGGTTCAGTAGACAGTGGGAATTCAAACAAAAATCGTCTTCACCTGCATACCCACAGAGCAATGGGATGGCAGAATCAGCTGTAAAGTCTGCAAAATGACTGTTGAAAAAGGCAAAAGCTGATGGTAAGGATCCATACCTCGCCATGCTGGATCAGAGAAATACACCATCACAATGGATCAAAGCAAGTCCAGCGCTGCGGCTGTTCAGTAGGAGAACTAGAACTCTGATGCCCATGCATGACAACCTGCTACAACCAAAGGTAATTCACTCACGACAAGAGCAGATTGAAAACAGAAACCGTCAGGCTGTATACTATAACAGACATGCAAAGGACCTAGATCCTCTAAAAGAAGGAGACAGAGTTCATGTCCAGCCAGGAGAGCCTAACAAAACATGGAGAAAAGCGACTGTTGTGAAACCTGTGGACTACAGATCTTATGATGTCCAGCTTGACTCAGGAAACATTCTGAGGAGAAACCGTCGACACCTCAGGAAGGACAAAGCCATAGTAATGGAACAAACCGAGACCAGACAGCCTGCAGAAGAACCCAGAGAGAGTGTGACAGACTTAAACGCAAGCAAGGACACTCCTGGCGTTTCTATCACAAAGTCGGGAAGAAAAGTGATCAGACCTTCCTACCTTAAAGACTATGTTCAGTAACTTAGTAATACTTACATCCAGTTCTCCAGTGAGAAGAAGAGAAAAGGAAAAGATGACACTAGACACTTTATTTTGTATGAGTTTGACACGTAACACTTTATTGTGTTAGTTTAAATAAATAAAAAAGAGAAAGGATGTTGGGATGGTTGTTGTTGCAGTACAGACTGTATTAAGTGTAACACCTGTGAACTTCCGTTGTTTACATTTTGAGTACACATGCGGGTTTATGGTTGTTCAATAAACTCAAGTGTACGCAACTATATTGGCGTTAACCGTCCATTCTATTTATAGATAAAGAATAGAATGAAACAAATAAGGCCAGTGACACACTGGCTGCATGGCGTGTCCGTTTTTATTTCGGCTCCCATGTTAACAGGTTGGAGTTTGCACACTGAGTGAGACAAGCATCTCAGGCATGGCTCGAGCCACGCGGAAAACGCGTGCATGCTAGAAATAGAACTGACGCCTGTGTTACAGCAACGGGAGTGTTCTCTGGCTAGAGCGCAGAACAGCGGAGTTTGTATGGACTTAAGTGCATGCCTGAGCTTGTGTTTTGGGTTAAGCTGCATAGAATAATAGAAACAAAATGTATTAGCCTTTTTACCCGTTATTATCAATCTAAATTAATCTAGCTTTTAATTTAACTTAATTTAGTTTTTATTTATTTAAATTTAGTTTTTCTTTATTTAAATTTCGTTTTTTCTTTATTTAATTTCGTTTTTCTTTATTTAAATTTCGTTTTTAAATTTCGTTTTTTCTTTATTTAATTTCGTTTTTCTTTATTTAAATTTCGTTTTTCTTTATTTCAATTTCGTTTTTATTTATTTAAATCTACCCTTTACTGTGTCAGTAATTTGTTAGTCAGAAAAATATTGACTACTTTAAAAGTATTGCTTAAGTTAACAGACTGTGTGCGTGCGTTTTATATCACTATGCAGTGTCCGTTCTCGGAGCATATAAGCCCTGCACGCGTGAGGCGCGCCGCTTCCCGCTCGCGCTGTTCTGTAGTTTACTAAAAGTTTATTAATTCTGAATGTGTCGCGTCTCGCGTGTCTATCTGTATTGCACCGAATGCTACATTGCACTCCCTTGTGAAGTCGATTGGATGAACGGTTCTCGAAATAATCAAAATGCAAACGGACATACAGACACATAGAGATTCCTGCCTTTATTAGAGAGAAGAATATGTTCAGCCCCCTCTCTCCGAAGCTTCGAATATTCGATGTTCATTACTACCGAAGCTTCGAAGCTCAAAAAATGGTATTTGGACCAGCCCTAGTTTTAATAAAAAAACATTTTGAAGAGAGAAAAATAAAAAAACACATTTTTATTTTAAAACTCCATCTGCTCACCATAACAGAGACATTATTTAAAATCCATCCATATTCACTTAAAAATGATAAAATTAAATGACTAATAAAAAACTGTTTTCATGCAATGATGAAGAGGAAGTTGTAATACCATTAAAAAACATTGATATCAGTTTAATTTATGTAATATTTTATTATTATTATTAAAATGTACTTGTCTAAAATTATTTGCATACCATCTACTTTCAACCCCTTTCCCCAAATCCATGCACATTTCATTTTAATTAGTGAGTCTGTCTGTTTCTCTCTCTCTCTCTCTCTCTCTCTCTCCCCCTCTCTCTCTCTCTCTCTCTCTCTATTTATTTGCAGATTAGGACGACTGAGACCGAAACTTCCCTTAATCAAAATGGTCACGAAGAAAATGAGACTGGTAAAAATCATTATCCTATCCTCTAATGGTGGTTCTTTTTCCAGGTTTTGTGCTTTGCATGCATAAACCAATCATAGCTTTAATTTAAAATTAAATAATTTTATCTGTCATGAATAACAGAAAATCAATAATAAGCCTTGAATGTGGTGATTTGTGTTATTTAACAGAACAAACTGAGCTCCGGATTGTCCTGGTTGGAAAGACCGGCGTTGGGAAAAGTGCCACTGGAAACACCATCCTGGGAGAAGAAGTCTTCAAATCCGATTTTTCACCTTCATCTGTAACCCGAGACTCTAAAAAGAAGTTTAGGAATATTAATGGAAGAAAGATTTCAGTTATTGACACTCCTGGTCTTTTTGACACAAGTTTGAGTAAAGAAGAGGTAGAGAAAGAAATTAAGACGTGTATATCGTATTCTGCTCCTGGTCCGCATGCCTTTCTGATTGTTCTTAAACTGGAAAGATACACAGAAGAAAATGCAAAAGCAATAGAATACATTGAAAGATTATTTGGTAAAAAGGCATTAGATTACACCATGGTAGTCTTCACTCATGGAGATCAACTTAGAGGGAAGGACATTAAAACATTTGTGCGCAACAGTCCAGAATTAAGAGGATTTGTCAAGAGATGCTGGGGAAAATATTTTGTGATTGATAATATTAATAATAAGGATTCAGACCAGGTTATGCAGCTGCTACACAAGATTGATGAAATGGTCCTTGATAATGGTGGAGAATATTACACTAATGACTTGCTTCAGGAGGCAGAGAGAGCAATTGAGGAAGAGAAACAACGGATCCTGAAAGAGAATGAAGAACAACGAATGAGGGAAAGGGAGGATCTAGAGCACAAACTTCGAGAGGAAGTACAAGAGAAAATGCGAAAAGAGGAAGAACGGATCCTAAAAGAGAGTGAAGAACAACGAATGAGGGAATTGGAGGCTCTAAAGTACAAATTTCAAGGGGAAGAACTAGAGAAAATACGAAAAGAGAAAGAACAGATCCTGAAAGAGAGTGAAGAAGAACAAATGAAGGAATTTGAGGCTCTAAAGAAAAATCTTCTAGAGGTAGAACTAGAGAAAATGCGAGCAGAATTAGCAAAGGCTCAAGAGGAAATGGCAAGAATGCAAGCCGAGCAAAACAATGGTTTCCTTCAGAAACTAATAAATGGGGTTAAGGGTGTCGTCAGTTGGGTGAATTCTATTATCCCAGTGTAAATTCTTCTCTAAGATATCTCAGTATAAGAGCAGAGATTTTAAAACTATTTTGTTTAGATGTTTTTTTAAAGCAGTCTTATTGATAATTCAAGGTCTGATTCTGCTGAACCACAAAGTGAATTTTTCGATTGTACTGTATTCCAGTACAATCGATTTGCGCAGGCTTGAACATTGGTACATTTTAATTTATAAGGTTATTTTAGGAAAACTTCCAAATTATTTAAATAGGACATTTTTATCACTTCAAAGCTGTCATAATCTCAGGTCACATAACTGGCTACAGTTCAAAGTGCCGGCTATCAGAACAGAGGCTGGAAAGCTAAGCCTGTTCTATTATGGCCCTTGGTCTTGGAATGATGTGCAGACCAAACTCAAACTACAATCCCTCATCTCTTTAAATTATTTTAAACAAAGAATAAAGGAGTTGGTTACTGCTAATTGCAACTGTTTTGCCAATTCTACTACCACTTAACTCCTTATTAAACCTATGATTTGATAATGTTGTTTCTGTGATCAGTACTATGTAGGGTATTATGTAATACTCAAATGTTTGTGCTGCTGTAGTGTGTTTCAGTGTTGTATAACATCTTGTTGTGGAGACTTGTTTCGTTATGTTTTTCTGTTCTATCAAATGATGATGTTGTTATTGGTTTTTATTGTGGCTTGTTATCTGTTTAATCCTGCTATCGGATCCTGTCTTGACTAGGTCTCACTTGTAAAAGAGGTTTTAACCTCAATGTGATTTTCCTAGTTAAATAAAAGAAGAAGAAGATTCCTCACAAAGCTGTAAATAAAGTCTGTCTACTTTCAAATGTAGAGGAAGAAAGGCTTAGCTTGTTCAAATGCATTTATAATGTCTCCTATTTATTTGTACAACTGTTATATCTGCTTTTTAACAGAAGGTTTTACACTGTAAATATTATACTCTTTAATATCTTTGTTATTATGTGTATGTAAACAATCATTCTGTGATAGTTGGTGTCTTTTTCAGTTTTTTTTTTCTTTCAGTCTGAATATTGAATATGATTTTTATAGCATACGCAACAGTTATACAGTTATATTTTACACAGATACATATCGTTTGCTTTCATTAATGTTCTCATCTTAGGCGATTTTGTCACTGCACCCGAGGTTATCTAAAGCTTGACCAGAAATATTCTGCATCGCTGAACTGATGGATCGAATGAACGAATCTGAGTCAAGATTTGCACATGCAACAGCTTTTCTATGTGTAACGATATCATTCATCTCTGTCGTAGCAACCAATTCTACTGACTTGTCAAATAGTTGTAATGTAGATAAGACAGAATTATTATTATTCTTTTGTTAATGACATTCTCATAAGTAGCAACTCATTGACAAAGCTGTTCTTCCCCAGAACTAATGACAGGAATCATGGCAATAAGTGCTTTGCTTTTAGAGAGAAAAGTGCTCTTACTTATTTTTGTCCACTGGGTGGTGCTGTGGCTGTGTATAATTAGAGGATAATTAGATGTAATATAATATAATAGATGAGTATAATTAGAGCAACTGAGCAACACAGTCAATGCATCATTAGTAGAGGCGAATGAAATGCCATTGAGATTACGGAGAGTTAAATTGTCTTTGGTATTTTGGACATCTTTAAAGAGTTACAATGGAGAACGTATAGCTAAAGATGTTTTAAATAATTGTTGTGAATACTTAAGTAGTAACGGGAGAGGATATGGATGGAAGATAAACCAGTTAGCAGAGAAATATCAGATTGCAAATATTGAATGTAGTGTGTCACTCACCTGTATGGGAAGAGGTTCCGAAATGTATTATTTCTGAGGTCAAAATTGATTTAGGAATATTAGATAAGAAACGGGAATGGGAGATTAAGTACCATGTTAATAAGTACATACAGGAAAGATTCTAAGTAGTCACATGATATTTCTCCATAATATCCTGATTCAAGATTATGTGAAATATGTCATGATCGGTCATAAATCTATTACAAATTATACACATAATACTTCTTCCTTTATAAAAAGCAACTGAAAGATATATTTATTTCTGTATGGAAGATTTCAGAGATGAAAATAAAAATTTACAAATGACAAATATTTTGATTTCTCTTGAGCTGCAGATTAAATATCAGTGTCACTGTAGGAGCCATTTTAATGCAATTATATATTTGTCCATTGGGGGTGCTCTGACATTGGCATATTTGTAGCACATGGGTAATTAGACAACAGGTGTATTGGTAATGGGGAAGCACACAGTTTTTTGACCATGTTAAAGCCATGTACTACATGGAATATCATGCTGATTGTGCTTATAAGATTGTGTTGGATTGAGTTTAATGGTGCTTAACCATGCTTCACTGATAAAGAGTGATGTTCAAGGACATAAGGAATATGGACAATGTTTGTGCGCTGTATTATGCAAGGTATGGACTTTGAACAACAACAAAAAAAACGAGACACTACAAGAAGCTGATTAAAAGCAACATTAGTTAATTAGAGCACAATAAATAAAAGACATTGTTGCATCTTACATCTGTGTTCATGGAGTTTATACGCGTTAATTACTTGCTCACTCCTATTACCAGTACAACAGCGGCTTAATGGAAATCTGTTACAGTCACATATTCTGGAAACAGTCTTTATCACAATCTTTGACTATATAGTGTTTTCAGCTGATTGTTTAAAGCACTTTTTTTCTACATTTTGCAAACTTGATCTACATGTTTTGTAAACTCAAAAGCGGAACGTTTTCCTGTGAGTTTGTAAAACGAGGTTTTATTCACTGAGTGGGTTTGATAATATCTTTTGTGACCTTTCATTCCCTATCATACTTTCAGTTAATAACAGACAATGGAACATTATTTATGACCACAGAAGCAACACACTTGATGAGATGAAACTCTTGCTTTAAGCCTCTATATGTATAGATTCCAAAATGTAAAAATACAATAGAAATAAATGTATTCAAAACTAAACTAAAGATCAGCTGTGATTCCAAACTTATGTAATCCTTGAGATATTTATGTGAAGAAACATCATTCAGCCTTTTGTTGTGTCCTACAAATGTCTAGGGGTTTTCTTAACAGAATGAAGGTTTTGAAGAGCATTTGTGTGGGCTCTGCCACAGCAACACTACAACAAGATCCTAACACCTTTATTCAAAGGCTCTTTAAGGGGTCATATAATGTCATTTTTAAGCTAATATGATTCTTTAGGGTCTAAATTAAAAGTTTGTAATATACTTTAATTAAAAATTCTCATTAGTATTGTAAGAAAACACTTATTTTACCTGGTAAAAAACAGCTCTGTTTTCAGCACGCCGTTTGAGTGCACGTGTCTTTAAATGATAATGAGCTTTGCTCACCCCGCCCCTCTGTTCTGTGCGTACACCGTTTGTAACACAATAACCATAATGCGTTGTTTATTATAAACATGGGATTATGAATTATATTGAGAACGTCATACATAGAAAACATGCCGTAATGTACCCTGAGTGTAAAAATAGCCGCATTCATCATGAAGCGTGCAGCAAGCGATTTGCAAATATTTATATAAAGATTAATAGGTTAATAAAACGCTACACTCACTCATTTCTTCTGGAGGTGCAGCAGGAACACGAATAGTTGGTACCGATCCTTTTTTCAGGCGCAGCTTCTTAGTAAAAAGTACTCGGTTACTAACGTAACTTCGGTTCTCTCTAGAGAGAGGAACGAGTACTGCGTAGAATACGCTAGGGGAAAATCCTTTTCCACGAGAATACTGAAGCCAAAAAATTATCCTTTAATTTTGTATTAATGTAAAACGCGTTGTGGCAGCATACAGGCATAGGCGAGACAGCTCGCGCGCCTATTGGCTGGTCTGCTGGCAACTGCTTGAGCCTATCGAGCGAGACCTAGAGTGACGTCAGACCCAATGAGGGTGCTTCGCGCCCTCTGCGTCACGTCCCGCCGAAACGGGCGTGGCTTAGGTCTATAAATATCGCTCGCGGGCTCATATCTCTGATTTTTCACAGTGAAGCAACCAGAGCGCGTGCAGGCACGGCAGGATACGCAGTACTCGTTCCTCTCTCTAGAGAGAACCGAGGTTATGTTAGTAACCGAGTACGTTCTCTTACGAGAGATTCTCTCGTACTGCGTAGAATACGCTAGGGGAACCTAATGTAAAATGCTGTGCGTGCTGGGATCTGACACCATAGATTCAAAGGGCGACAGCCCGGAGTTCATATAGTGCACAATCACCTAGGGGACTCACAGGGAATCCTGGAAGAAGAGGGGTTTAGCCACTATCTTCCGAAATGGCAGCTTAGAGCAGCACTGCTATTCACAATAGCCGTATAACTCAAGACTGACAGTGTCAGTTTATGAGATTTGGCCGTACTAGACCGACAGCAGCCTGGCTTGTAGTGCGGGAACCTCTAGGTTGCAAAACCTTATAAATGTAGACGGAGAGGCCCAGCCTGCCGCCATACAAATATCTTGCAAGGCAATCCCACTTGACCAGGCCCACGATGAAGCCATGCTTCTCGTGGAGTGCGCTTTGACACCCAGCGGGCACTGCATGCCCTTGGTTGTGTAAGCTAGCGCTATTGCGTCCACTATCCATTTGGATAGGCTCTGTTTCGAAGCGGCTAGTCCCTTAGAACGCCCGCTGAATGAAACAAAGAGCTGCTCCGACTGTCTGAAGGCAGACGAGCAAGACACATAAGCTCTTAATGCCCTGACTGGGCAGAGGAAGCTTTCGTCCTCATTTCCTTCAGTGACCGGTAGGGTAGACAGGGAAATTACCTGTGCCCTGAACGGTGTATTGAGGGATTTAGGAACATAACCGTGCTTAGGTTTGAGTATAACCCTAGAGTCATTAGGCCCAAATTCCATGCACGTCGCGCTCACTGAGAGCGCGTGTAAGTCCCCTATGCGCTTCACTGAAGCGAGAGCCAGAAGAAACGCCGTCTTGAATGACAGGTGTTTAAAGGAGTTTGTGAAACTTTAATGACGTTATTCGTGAGACCTTTCCTTTATGCCACGTGAGAGCGGGCACAGCACATGTTCAGATCTATGTTATGATGTTCATGTATTTAGAGCGTGTATTTCTTGAGAATTGAGTGTGGTATGAAGTGTAATGTGTCTAGTGCTATGTACCTGCTTAGACATTTGCACTATCAGACATGTGATTGTTTGTGATAATCTGTTAAGGTATAACGCAATAACAGAATAGAAGTAGCATTCAGTACGTGATGAAGTGCGGTGTACGTGCAGAGAAAAGTGCTCCTTGTTTGACCTGTTTTCCATGTATTTTCTACAGAAATAAATGTGTTGCCCCAGGAAGTGACATCGCATCCTTCTTAAAAGTGTAACACCATTTCAACACTATTTAGAGAAAAAAATTGCGCCAAAATTCAGAAATCTTTGGAAGATATCACCGAACATTTATTTAACCATAGCAAAAGTAAATTTCTTACTTCTGGTCATTTTTCATCTCTATTTTTGGTGTTTATTTTAAATTAGACAAATCTGATATTATTTTAATCTCTGATATGTTGTTTAACAGTTGAGCTAGTTCTTTAATCCTTCGCTAACTAGCAGAAGACACTAGCTGGGTTTAAACCCCAGTTGTGCAGTTGTTCTGAAATGATGTCTGTGTTTTCCGGTGTGTTCATTCAACTCAAATTTTTTACAATTTTTAATTATTAAAAAATGCCATTATTTTATATGAAAAAGATAATAATTGTATTTTATTGTGAAATAATTTAGGTTGTCTTGTTTTTTATTTTTTTATTTTATTAGATGATAGCATTTAATCTGGTCTATGAACTGTTGTCACATTTCACTTCCATTCTTTCAGGCTATATCAAGAAAAAAGTATTAATTAAACAACACCACATTATTGTACTAGACATGTGTGAAATTAATGTGGAAAAAATAAGTACTATTATATGAATTATACGCTATTTATAATTCCATGAGAGTACTGCTGTACGAAGCTCTGTAACCAGTAGATGGAGCCAGAGGTAAAGTTGAAATTGAAAATAAAAAGCTCAGCATCGAAATATTCATCTTAACAGTGGCCATCATGAAGAGCCGAGCTGAGGGGAGACCAACACAGAAGATCACTCAATCTTATCCAGAAGAGACTGTAGTTCCACTGAGAAATGTTGTGGGAAACCCCCAATTTCCACCAGATGCGTAACAGCTGCGTAACGGCTCCGCTGCGTGACAGCTCCGTGTTCCGTCGTCCGTCAATACCCACCAGGTCCGGATTTGTTGCGGAACGGCTGCGTCCATGACTGACCGCTGAAGTCACGAGGACCCACGAGATCTCGCTAATTCACGTATGATCGCGCGATATATAGTTTCTATAAACAGAACGTTATGAGGAATGGCATATTATGACGTTTTCAAGGTGTAGTGTAGGGAAATATGATCCGCCATGATCACGGTGTATTTTATTTAGAAAATTAACCGGATCTTTTATTTTGTTTTGGTTTGTTCTGTTTTTTTGCTCAACTTCCTGTTCTGCGCATTCTGCCCTGTAGTGCTGCGTAGCTCTCCGGCATCCGGCAAAAATAGAAGCTCTGCGTATCTGCTCCGGAGGGCTGCGGATCGCCGGAGTCGGAACGCAGCTGTACCGCATTCAGTGGAAATACACTCATTGACTTTAATGGAAACCTATTGCCTCCGCCGCCGTGCCGGAGCCGCAACGCAGCCGTAACGCAGCCGGTGGAAATTGGGGGTGAGAAGTGCAGTGCTACACACAACAAGCACTATTCCCACATTTTCAATCTTCCCCTGGCTTAGGCTGGAATTTTAATAAATGTAGCGCGTGTGTCTACTGTGATGTATGCACCCCTACACACAACCACTGTTTCCACAGTCTTAAACTTTCCCCTAGCTCACGCTGGAAGTTTAATAAAGCTAGTGCGTGTGTCTACTGTGATGTATGCACCCCTACACTGTTTCAACATTTTCACCTGTCATGTCGAGCCCCCCCCCCCCCCCCCCCCCCCCCGAGTCTGGGCGCTTCGCCTTCAGATGTGATCCGGGCACTGGCTTATCGGGCTCTGGCTTAGCAGGCCATTCCCGAAGTGTCAGATTGGGTGATGAATATCATAATGAATGGTTACTCGCTTCAATTCGCCCGCAGACCTCCGCGCTTTCGCGCTATAACTTGCACTTCGGTAGGGAGCACTGCGGCTCATGTCCTTTCTCATGTTACTTTCTCGTTCCGAAGAAAGACGGCGGCCTGAGACACATTTTAGATCTGAGACACCTGAACAGGGCCCTCATGGTACGGCCATTCAGGATGCTTACGACCAGACGCATCCTGGCGCAGATCCGCCCAGTCCCAACCAGTCTCGGTTCTTCTCAGTAGATCTAAAAGATGCTTACTTTCACATCCAAGTGAACCCCCATCACAGGCCATTCTTGAGATTCGCCTTCGAGGGGCAGACATATCAATACACAGTCCTACCATTTGGACTGGCTCTAGCGCCTCGTACATTCACAAAGTGCATGATGCGGCTCTCTCCCCACTAAGACAGCGGGGAATGCGTATCCTGAACTACCTCGACGACTGGCTCATACTGACTCAGTCAGAGGCGGAGTCCCATACTCACAAAGCCTGGCTCCGTGGCTATCTAGAACGCCTCGGGCTCAGGGTAAACTTTGCCAAGAGTGTGCAGTCCCCCAGCCAACGGATCACGTTCCTGGGAACAGTTCTCGACGCCGTTCATATGAGAGCATGGCCCACGCCGGACCAGGTTCTGTCAATACAGCGGCTCACCGCGTCGTTCAAACTGGTCTCCCATGTACCCCTCAGAAGGTTTCAAAGGGTTTTGGGCCTTATGGCTTCAGCATCGTCAGTACTCCAGCTAGGCCTACTGCATATGCTCCCCCCTCAGCTGTGGCTAATGCCTGACTCGCTTTGTGATGTGGGAACTGTGTTTAACTCTAGTTGTGTTGCAGTTGTGTTGCAGTTGTTAAACTCTAGTTGTGTTGCAGTTGTGTTGCAGTTTTTTAACTTAGTTGTGTTGCAGTTGTGTTTAACTCTAGTTGTGTTTAACTCTAGTTGTGTTGCAGTTGTGTTTAACTCTAGTTGTGTTGCAGTTGTGTTTAACTCTAGTTGTGTTGTAGCTGTGTTTAACTCTAGTTGTGTTGTAGCTGTGTTTAACTCTAGGTGTGTTGCAGTTGTGTTTAACTCTAGTTGTGTTGCAGTTGTGTTTAACTCTAGTTGTGTTGTAGCTGTGTTTAACTCTAGTTGTGTTGTAGCTGTGTTTACTGTTTTGCAGCACAAGTGCATTGCAGTGCAACATTTAGTGAGTGAGAACGTGTGTAGAGTTTTGCAGAAAGAGTGCATGAGCTGGAGTGTATGAAACCACACGGGAGGTTCTTTAAGGCGATGTTTCTGTTTCTGTGGTTTTCATCTCTTCATGTCGGCTGTGTGGGTTTACTGGTAAGTTCTCTGCTGTTGAAAGGCTACATTTAATGCCAGTTTTTTTTTGTTTTTTTTTTACTTTTAATAATGCGATTCTTATTTTGAGGAATGTTTAATTCTCACTGAATTTCGTAAAGCAGCAGAAAGTTGAGTTTGGCTCATGTGTAAATGGAGAGTTTTGTGAGTGAAGTGTTTCCAGTGTGTAGTGAGGTCATCCTGTGGTTTAACACTTCAGTGCAGGACATGTTTATGCCCCAGTTTAAGTACTTTTTTAAAACTCTAAGTCTACATTTAAAAATGCTACTTTTTCTACATACACTAACTCTGTGAAAACCCGATTCAATTTCTAATAGTTCTGTCAAAACACTAGCGCTAGTTTTCTATCCAACATGAACATATAGGCTAGTCAATATAGTTAGTATTTTAACGGTCATTGCGCTATGACTATATGTTCATGTTGGACAGAACCAGGTGGCATTACTTGTGTAACGACTGAGACAAATCAGACACAAGTATTTGTTACACTCACTCTTACACTCTTCCTCCTCTTACTCACACTCTTCCTCCTCTTACACTCACTCTTCCTCTTACACACACTCATGACCATGATCAGATAAGCTGGTTTTAAGGCTGTTAGTAATGTGAACAGAGCTCTGCCATTAGAACCTACAGACATTAACACAGACTCTCCTGCATTCATTTATTGATGAACTGATATATAAATGAGCATGCATCCCAGAACATTTAGTGAATGATTTACTGTCTTGTGTAATGTCTTTTAATACTATTATTTTAGAATCAATGGTCACCTATACCATGTTTGGTCTCTATAAATTGGTACTTTGAAGATCGAAATGATTGTGTACATGATAGGCCGAGAGCTGTGCAACATATTAGTATTACAATAGTATTATTGTAATATTAATATTACATATTAGTATTATCTTAGTTTCTTCATCAGAAACCAATGCAGCTGCACATGCAAATGAGCACACTTACAGTTTTTCTCAGTCGCTTTGGTGCATTTCTCATAACACTATTTACATTTGCACAACAGTTAATGCAGTTCTCAAAACAATTAGTACAAACTGCAAAACCTAGTTGATAACCTGCAAAAGTGTGTCACTTGCTCAAAATGGATAGCTCATTCCTCAAAAGCAAGTATTCATGTCAATGAAAGTGTCAGTGTCATCAAGATGAAAAGTCCTGACACATTGTTTATGAACAAGATGTTCAAATGGCTTTGTCATGTTTTCATTATGACAGTTTACTCTGTAAATGTTTTCCAATGATAAAAGTCAGATCTTGGTGACACTACCTGAAAATGCTCAAGACAGCACTATATACTATTGGCACAGCCATTTGAGAAATACAGTAAAGTTACACCGTGAGGTAACTGAGTACAAGACACTGAATATGTGTGTTTCACATTTTTACTGCATATGCTCTTTGCAATTCTAATTTGTTCACAGCATTGTGCAAAAGAAAAAATACACCCTTATTTACAACAAACATAAACTCCCTTTGGGTAGAGCTGTGCACAACTAAACAATATATTGGAACTGAACATACATACATACATACATAGTACTGTAATCATTCATGCACACCCAGACGTTCCTCATCAGTGAAAGCTGAGATTCACCTGAGAGAGATTGTTCAATTTAGGAGACATTTTCAGTGAAAAAAAAGATTTAAAAAAGTTTGTAAAATTTGCTTGACAGATTTTGACAACTAGTTCAACATTTTTGTATGTAATGACTCAAGCAATGAAATGAGGACTAGTTTTATATGGAATGACTATTCGGCATTCACAAGTATAGTTAATTTTGACTGACATGACATAAGCAAATGATAATGTTATAAAACAGCAGCGAGTTGTATGAAAGCATTTGCAATTTGTTGGAAGGAATAAGAAACTGCTACTATGATGTGCACAATAGACTAAATGTTGTGGAGGTTGAACTAACTGTTGTGCAAATGTAAATAGTGATGTGAGAAATGCACCAAAGCGACTGAGAAAAACTGTAAAACAAAGATTCATAAATCAACCACAGAGGAATCTTCCCGTTTGGAAATTCCACCCTTCTCATTGGTCAAGCAAACCCGGAGAGGTGGGGCCTTTCTCAAGCTTTATTAGAGACAAATCCACAGTGACCCTCTCTCTTCTTCTGGCCTTCACTGCTGCTTCTTCAGGTTGATGTCAGTGATCACGCCTGCTATGCCTTCACTCTCCCAAAGGAGTCAGACTGTGTTTTCTTCAATCCAACTCAGAAGAAAACTGCAACCTTACCATCACTGAAGGGGCAACAATCAACTCTTGGCCTTCTCTGTAAGTTCAGGGTGCGGTGCTGTCCAGCGTGGCCTCAGCAGGCCTCGACTCACAACCAGTGATGGTTGCTGATGGTTCTTTTCATAGTTAAATGGATCCTTTCCATATTTCCATTTCCTGCTTCCGGTTCCATTCTGTCACTCACCATTTTTCCTATGCATGTATGTTTGTTTGTTTAGTTTAATTATGTTTGTGATTTAGTTAATAAAACTTGTGCACAATATGTATTTGGTTCTGATTCTCTGCTTGCAACAAAGTTTACTTTACGGTTTAGATTTTGACTACAGACTATTAGTACTGTACAGTAAGAAAGACATTTCCCTTCCCCGGAACTGAATATTTCTTAGAATTAATAAACAATTAACGCTGAGTGTTCACAGGATGAACAGGTGGGTTGATTGTAATATTAATTTTGCTACATTAAAGCTGCTCTAAGTGATGATTGGTGACGTCACTTCTTGTTAACGTTTAAAGTATTGTCAAACAAAACGGAGGCTAGCTCGACCCTCCCTCCTCCTCATCCGCACACTAACCCCCCAAACCACACCACAAATTATTTTTGTCAGTTATTGGCTGGAACAGTGTGTTATGTGTCATGGTCTGGGTTAGCCCAGTTTGTTTTTGTTGTGGTTTGTGAGCCTGTGGTTTCTACAGAGACCGCGTGTCCTACAGTGTGTTCAGGACACGGATGGTGAGGAGATGTTTGCTGTACTGTACGTGACAAAAAATGTTTTGACCTAAAAAACGCATGACATCTGTTGTGGCAAAAAGTATATCATTAAACAATTATCAATGTGTAAGAGACATTTCTGAGTCAGACTGTCTTTTAAAAGTATTTTATTCTTGCAAGAATAGGCCCAGTTGAGAGACAGAAGTCATCAGTACAGTCTGTGAACCAAGTGCAACGACGGAGGAAGGGCAGAAGAGCTCTTATACTCTTTTCAAGGCCGGGCTCTTATCTATACAAGCAAAGGTTTTCTCTGCCAATGATCTAATACTGCTGAGTTTATTCTTACCAGTTGAACAAACTCACAAGTTCTAAATTGGGCGACCTCTGACCCCTTTTCAATCTGCCTCCTCCTGACGTTTCACCTGTTACCCAGTGTTAAGAGAAACACACACACATTATTCAGCAGTGGCCAGACCACGTACAGTCTAGCAAAAGGTCATTTCAATGTCTTACTGAAGGTAAATGAAAATCAATACTGCAAATCAATGAAAATCTAAATTTTCCATTACACATCACTTAGAGCACCTTTAAGTTAATTATATTATTATATTATTATATTTTATTACTAACACACGTAAATCAAATGTCACACGTCAGAGGCAGTCCAATCCTAACAACCTGCGTACTTTTCCGGTGTCTTCTAGTACTATATTCTCTTTTCCTATTGGTCTCTGGAATTGCCAGTCCGCTGTAAACAAAGCTGATTTCATTACATCTATTTCTAGTCATTTGGGTCTCAGTCTACTGGCCCTGACTGTGACCTGGATCAGACCAGAGGACACTGCCACACCAGCTGCCCTCTCCACTAAATTCACTTTCTCACACACCCCTCGCCTGACTGGAAGGGGTGGTGGTACTGGTCTGCTCATCTCAAACGATTGGAAATTTGATCATTTACTAACTCTGTGTGACAACAGCTCATTTGAATCACATTCAATTACTATCACTAGCCCTATTAATATCCATTTTGTAGTTGTATATCGTCCCCCAGGGCAGCTCGGCAGTTTCTTGGAAGAGCTTGATGTGCTACTCTCGTCCTTCCCTGAGGATGGTACTCCTCTCGTTGTTCTTGGAGACTTCAACATCCACCTAGAAAAACCTCAGGCTGCTGATTTCCACACTCTGCTTGCCTCATTCGACCTCAAGCGAGTATCTACTGTGACTACTCACAGATCAGGTAATAAATTGGACCTTATCTACACACGCTACTGCTCCACTGACCATACACTGGTCACTCCACTACACACCTCAGATCACTTCCTCCTCACTCTCAACATCAACCTGCCACGGAACACAACACACACTCCTCCACAGGTCACTTTTCGGCGAAACCTACGCTCACTCTCACCCTCTCGTCTATCCTCTCTGGTCTCATCCACACTTCCTCCACCTGATCAGCTTTCAACACTAGACACTAACAGTGCAACTGATAATCTTTTCTCCACTTTAACATCCTGCTTGGACACCTTCTGCCCCCTTTCCTCCAGGCCAGCCCGCGCCACACCCTCTGCCCCCTGGTTATCTGATGTTCTCCGGGAACATCGTTCGAAACTTAGGGGTGCAGAGAGGAAGTGGCGCAAATCAAAAGATCCTACTGATCTTGGTCTTTATCAGTCCCTCCTCTCTTCCTTCTCTGATAATATCTCTACTGCTAAAATGACTTACTATCACAACAAAATTAACAATTCTTCAGACTCTCGCATGCTTTTCAAAACCTTCTCCTCTCTTCTCAACCCTCCTCCTCCTCCTCCTTCATCAACACTAAATGCTGACGATTTTGCTACATTCTTTATAAATAAAACAACCTCCATCAGCGGCCAATTTAGCAATCCACAAATTGACACACACACTTTTCCAGCTAACACGCACTCTCTACCCTCCTTCTCTCTACTCTCAGAGACAGAAGTCTCCAATCTCCTCCTTTCCAATCGCCCTACCACCTGTCCGCTTGATCCTATTCCCACTAACCTACTTCAAGCCATTTCATCCTCGGTTGTACCCGCACTCACACACATCATAAACACCTCTCTTCACACTGGAACCTTTCCCACAGCATTTAAGCAGGCTCGTGTAACCCCACTGCTTAAGAAACCCACTCTAAATCCAGCACATCTGGAAAATTACAGACCGGTATCTCTTCATCCATTCGTCGCTAAAACACTTGAACGAGTTGTTTTCAACCAGATCTCTTCCTTCCTTACACAGAACAACCTCCTGGACAACAATCAGTCTGGTTTCAAAAGTGGACACTCAACTGAGACTGCCCTGCTCTCAGTAACTGAAGCTCTGAGACTGGCAAGAGCAGCTTCCAAATCCTCATTTCTCATCCTGCTGGATCTGTCTGCTGCCTTTGACACAGTTAACCACCAGATCCTCCTGTCAATCCTAAAGACGAAGGGCATCTCGGGAACCGCACTCCAATGGTTCAAGTCATACCTCTCAGGTAGGTCCTTCAGGGTTTTGTGGAGGGGTGAGGTGTCTAAGACCCAACATCTAGCTACTGGAGTGCCTCAGGGCTCAGTGCTGGGACCGCTTCTCTTCTCCATCTACATGACATCACTAGGATCTGTCATTCAGAAACATGGTTTTTCCTATCACTGCTACGCTGATGACACACAACTCTACCTCTCATTCCAGCCCGACGATCCGACGGTAGCTGATCGTATCTCAGCCTGCCTGACAGACATTTCTGGCTGGATGAAGGACCACCACCTTCAACTAAACCTTGCGAAGACAGAGCTACTCGTGGTCCCAGCCAACCCAACACTTCACCACAACTTTACCATTCAGCTAGACTCGTCATCCATAACTCCATCTAGATCAGCCAGGAACCTTGGTGTGGTAATTGATGATCAATTGAACTTCACAGACCACATTGCAAGAACTGCCCGGTCATGTAGATTTGCCTTGTACAACATTAGGAGGATCAGACCCTTCCTATCAGAACATGCTACTCAACTCCTTGTCCAAGCGCTTGTTTTATCCAGACTGGACTATTGCAACGCTCTTCTGGCTGGTCTTCCAGCTTGCACAGTCAAACCTCTGCAACTGATCCAGAACGCCGCAGCTAGAGTGGTCTTTAACGAGCCGAAAAGGGCACATGTCACTCCTCTCCTCACAAAACTGCACTGGTTGCCAGTTGCCGCTCGCATCAAATTCAAGTCACTGACGTTTGCCTACAGAACAACCACTGGTTCTGCTCCCTTTTACTTTAACTCTTTACTTCAGACTTATGTGCCTTCCAGGAACTTGCGCTCTGCAAGTGAACGGCGTCTTGTGGTGCCATCTCAAAGAGGCACAAAATCTCTTTCTCGGGCCTTCACCATGACTGTTCCCTGCTGGTGGAATGATCTGCCTAACTCAACCAGAGCGGCTGAGTCCATAGCCACTTTTAAGAAACGGCTGAAGACACTTCTTTTTCGACAGCACTTGATCCAGTAATACTAACACTTTCTCTCTACTACTCTATTCTGTTCTATAACAAAAAAAAAAAAAAAAAAAAAAAAAAAAAAAAAATTGCGTTGAATTATACTGAGAAGGGTCATAGCACTTGCATTTTGTTGTCCTACTGCTAGTTTAACTGCTTCTATTGTTCTCATTTGTAAGTCGCTTTGGATAAAAGCGTCTGCTAAATGAATAAATGTAATGTAAATGTAAATATTAACTGATCCAAATATTCATCATAATCAATTATAACCAGTTATTATTGATTATTAATATTTCATAGAGCTAATTCATTACACTTGTCATGTTTCGGTTCTTTTGCATACAATAGAACATATAAAACAAAATCATAAAACATAGTGTTTCAACAGCAGTGATTTTGCTCTCGAAGAGTTCATCATGTCTGATCTTGATCAGAAGCACCAGCACTATTATCAGTCATAACTGATCTCTGATTATTATATCTGATTATACATTTTTTTTTCTCACTGAGCTTTGGTCATAGAAACACAAAATACAATAAGAAAATATACAAACTGTTCCAGTAAACACATATTCATATTTATTTGTACATGAAGTGTAACCAATGTTATTCTTTCGTTCAGTTGTACAGATTCATTACGGTGAAATACTTTCTGAAAAGTCATTCTAAAAACAATATTTCATTCCAATTCATATTTCTGTATTTTCTCAAACTTATTCTACATTGTGTTCTAATATTAAATTATTATCAGTGTTAAATCATACAGTTGTGTAAAGCTTCATTACAGGGATTAATTCAAAATATGTATAATGTGAAAACATTGAATTTTCTGCTGTTAGACAAATATTCACACAACTAAAGAGAAAACAGTTTCTGTCGATATCACGTGTCACAAGAACTCTCTGTATATGATGTGTGAGTCTCATCTCATCCGTGAAACACGAATCACTTTAACCAAACTTCCTGTGCTATATGTGCATCTGCTTAATAAAGTGACATGCATGTTGTTGTTCTGAGTCAACCTGACACTTCATTAAACAGATGCTGGAAACCACAAACCCCAATATCACAACAGCAAATGTAGACTAGTTATTTTTGTGTACACACACACACTCACACTCACACTCACACACACACACACACACACACACACACACACACACACACACACACAAAGAAAAATATCTAACTGTGTATTGTTTCACTTTGATAGATCATTCCATTCCCTAATTATCTGGTGTCCAATAAGATTGTAATAGTTGAAACCTCCTAAGCTCATCTCTTTAATTTTGTGCTGGATGTTGAAGTGTTAGTTGTGTTGAAAAAGTGTTAATAAAAAACAAACAAACAAAACCTTAAAAGAAACATAAAACCATAATTTTCATATTGAAAATATTGTATAATTACATGTTGAAGCATACTCACAGTTTGAAAATGACTTGTACAATATTTTTATTTTAGTATGAAGCTTTGTCTGGATCACCACCACAGTTTTGTGTTCTGACCTCAAAGATTACATCAAGATTAGATTTCTTGAGCATTGCATGTTTTAAGCCTTACCTATTTAAATACTGAAGCACAAGTAGACTGAAATATACCCACATCTGTGCAAATATTTCCATTTTGCTGTCAGGAGTGAATCTCTGCTTTCCATAAACGAGCGTCGCAGCGCACATGTGTGACAAACAGACTGAGCATGACAGAAGGAGCACAAAAATTCTGACAAAAATATACATATTGCTAAAATATTTTTTGTTGAACAATAAATGTAACATGTAAAATTTCAATATACATAACAAAATTATCTATTCAGAATTATTATATTTATTTAAGTGCACTGATTGGAGAGGCTTGTGTTGTTCAATAAATGTTTAATTAAAGCAATTTTCTGTATCACTTCTTATTAACTGTTAGATTTTATGAGATGAAGCCAGAGACAGAGACACATCCAACCCAGATATCAATCCAACACAGTTTTACATGAGAGAAGAGATTTAGGGCAATGGCGGTAACAATGCCCATGCCAACAGGACACACCGGTCGCACCGACAGCACCTAGAACAGCCGCCCGACCCAGACCATTTATATCTTATAAAATATGCACATTATAAATATTTATATGTTATGTTTTCTGAAATGTTATTTATATAGGCGAAGAGAGATCGCCTTTATAAAGACAAATTTTATAATATCAATACCACCATCCCTACTACCACCTTCACCGACAAAAATAAATAGCAATATGCAGATTTTATATAGATAAGTGAAAAGAAGTATAGCTTATTGAATATTATTTATAAGACATCTATCCATAGATAATTGTAGAATGATGTATTCATTAGTACTCAGAGAAGTTTGTGAACATGTTAACATTGATCTCGCTTGCTGATTTTTATCAAGGATCAAGTACAACAAAATATTAACACACAAAACTAACAGTTTAGGTAATTTTTACAAGAAGCTTGGAACATGTTTACAAATCTGTACAACTCCTGGGGCCTGTTTCAGAAAGGAGGTTAAGTGAAAACTCTGAGTATGTTAACCCTGAAATGAGGGAAACTCTAAGTTTTCTGTTTCAGAATGGGAGGTATGTTAAACCTGAGAAAGCAGAGTAAGTCAAGCCCGTTTCTGAAAGAGAGGTAACTTATACTCAGAGTCAGTTACCATGGTGACTTACTCTGTGAACCTAACCTGGTCAGGAGCAGGTTTTCTTCGGTAAACCCAGAGTTTCTTTCTGTCTCCTCCACTTTTTTAAAGAGGAAGTGCTGTTTAAACACCTCATTCATTCTTTCAGTACATTTTTTTTTACTAATAAAATTAATATTTTATTAATAAATAAAATATTGCTATTTTTACTGCAGTTTTTTTCAATTTTTTTTTTTTATAAGATGAAGTCTATATAACTCCTTAACTGGCAACTGAAAAAACAGTAGTAGATTAGAGTTACATAATGTAGTTCTAAACAAATTCTACAGAATTAAACTGTGGCATTTACTGGAAATCACTGAAATGTGTTCATCTGTACAACAGAAGTTGCTGGACCGTCCTCCTGCTGTTCTTCCACACTCTGGGGGCGCAGGGAGAGATAAGAATACCCGTTTATACTTAGATTTAAACTTAGATTATCTGAAATCAGAATGGGTAGATTGTTTAATGTGTAGACACATAATATTAACATTACCTCTGTAGGCCTCTCTGTGGCAGCAGAAACTCTTCATCCCCATGTGATGAGCATTTGATTGAGTGCACTTTATAACACTATTTGTCATCATTTCTGGTGTATTGAGTCGGCGACTTGCGACTGCCTGGGGTTCTGTTGGGACAGGAGGCTCCAAAAGACAGATATTACCATCAGAATTTGTTGGGACCAACAAAAAACCCAACCTCAAAGTAAAATAAATGGAAATATCAAAAATAGCCTATCTAAAAAATAACACATATGTAAACCTCTTACATTTTATGAAGGCCCTTGGATCTTCGGGAGTGACTGGCTCTGAAGTCCCTCCAGGAATTCCCTCAGCTGTAAATGCTGCTGCACTGCTGGACACTGGATGCTATTTAGTTATTTAATATGTCACATGTTTGTAAAGTCAGTAGCCTTCACCCATGATATGCTCAAGCCTTACTGTACTGAATTATGTTTTTATATTTAATTTTCAGCTGCTGCCATGTTCTTTTAATGCCTGCAGGATTGCTCCACATGAACATTAAAATTAGGTTGAATAACACATACTGTTCTTCCAGTTTCACCTCTGATATTATAACAGTTGGGTAAGTTACTCTAAAATAGTTATCAATGTTATCTTCAACAGTGTAATTAGATTAATGTAATAATTACTATCTTTAGAAAGTATTGGTCTATACTTATTAATTACTAAATCCCATATCAACCTCAACCACTTGAACAATACAAGGAGAGACAAGAAACTGCACTTTTAATGCTTCCAAATAAACAACAATTGCATGAACTATTCTTGAATTGACCAAAGTGTGTAGAGGGAGAAGGTTACATAAAAAATATACCTTTTAAAAATGTATGTTAAATCCACTATTGTTTTATACAGAATTGTTCTCTATAGTCTATGCAGTAGCCTATTTAATGTAATTACATCAGATTTTATTTTAAATTACAGAAGAATTAAGAGTTATCCCTTTAATTAAATCACAATATTTAGATTACTTGGTAATTAATTACACCCAACACTGTATAACAGTAATTCCTCTTTTTGTTTGGCGCTGTTGCCATGGTGACTCGTAATATCTGCGCTCCATTGATAATGGCTTTTTATAGTTGTGGTGCACATGCTTAACTCAGAGTAGGTCAACTCAGAGTTGATTGAACTAACTCATTTCAGCTGTTCTGTAACCGAAAACTCAGAGTTTCCCATCTCAGGGTAAGTCAACTCAGAGTTCAAGTTTTAACTCAGAGTTGGTTGAACCTCCTTATTGAAACAGGCCCCTGGGGGGTATTCCAGAAAGCTTGGTTAACTTACCATTTGGTAAATCATAACCTCTGGGTTGATTTACCCCAAACCCGCATACCATGAGTATGTCGGTTCCAAAACACCTGAGAAGAGTTAGTTTAATCAACCTCCTACTGGTTACCCAGAGTTAATGCGCGCGCACGGCGAGTACATAAAGACATTTTCAATGGATCGCCGATTTCAGGAGTCACCATGGAAACCCAGGGAGAAAAAAAGCAAGCTACATACTTAGGTGAAACTGAGTTGGAGGTTTTAATGCTTGCTTATGAAGACTTTAAGCCCATTATAACAAAAAAATAAAAATAAAAATACTGCTGCATCAGCAAAAGAAAGAGAGTTGGCTTGGCAAAAAATAACGGACAGAGTAAATGCACGAGTTTATAAAATTATAAATGGGCTATTTTCCCCTTTCATTGTGACGCAAAAATTATTTGGGGCATGTAGTAAAAATAGACAAGTATTTACTTGTTGGCCTCCATACACTTCTTAATACACTTCTGCACATAATTGGCTAGTATGTTGGCTTCTTGTTTTATCAGGTGTAATCCTTCTGGAGCCAGAAGAAGTGTGAGCCAAGTCAAAATGAAACACAAAAACATTCTCCAGCAAGGTAATATTTTCTAAACTTGTTACTGACGCCATGTAATTTAGTTTTCTATGTAGCCAATAGAAAGAAGGCTGAGGCCCGTAAAACAGGTGGGGGTCCACCTCCACCTTCCCTCACCCCAACTGCCCAGGAGCTGGCACTGTCCCTTAATAAAGGGCGACCTGTGGTCGATGGGATTCCAGGGGCAGTTCATCGGACTCAGCTACCAAGACAAGTGGCTTAGTAAAATGTAGGTGTACCATATTAATACTTATGATTTACTGATGTTTTCACTGTTTTTGTCAGTGTTTTAATAAAGAAAATCATCAACACTGTCACCATTTTAAATAGGCATTTTGAATGCATTTTACAGTCATTGATTCACTTGTGCAGTATGCATGCTGCTTTGACTGCATATGCTGTGTACTGTAATCTTATTACTAGCACTTTTAGATGTTCCTAATGTCCTTCTTTATTAGTTGTATTTGTTTAAGAATATACATTGAGAATTGAATATGCATGATTATCATATTGGTTTAATTATCTTGCAGTTGCTGATGGCCACCTTGTATTATTGGATCCTCCTGCAACACCACACTCTGTCACAGTTGTAAGTGATTATTGTCTTTAGGTTTCTGTTTGCTAGACCAAGCATCCTTCCTTATTTTCACTGTAGGCTGAAGATGAAGAGACCACTTCTGCTGTGACAGAAACAGAAAATGTGGGGAGGCCCATAGAGGTATGATGCATAGAATGAATTCCCCCTTTTTTGCATAAGAGAATAAATAAATTGTTATTGTCATTTTACAGAATATGGCAGGAGATTTGAATACAGATGAGGGTCCATCTACCTCCACACAGAATCTTAGCAGTGTAAGAAATGTTCTGCAGTTCTCCTTCCTCATTTAAATATTTGGTCTGTGTTTGTATTACAGACTTTATCAGTCATGTTTAATTATTCTGTCTTTCTAGTTGCCTGCCAAAGAGCTGTATAAGGTCCACCTTCAAAAGCAAATCAGAAAAAGTGACATGGAGATGGACCTTATACAGCTTCAAATGGAGGAGAAAAGGCTTAACCTAAAAAAAGGCCAGACTTGAATTGCTGGAGCACCAGCTTAAGGTGGGAAAAAGTATGTGAACAGTAATCTGTCATTGGATGATGAATGAAATCTAAAGCAATAAATAAAAATGTCTTTTGTTACAGGAAATAAAGAAACAATGAACAACACTTGACTGTTAACTGGTTTTAATTAAAGTGATTTTGGCAAATCATGTCTCGTACCACCCTGCCATCTCTTTGGTCTATTGCAGGGGTCTTCAACTAAAATTGCTTGAGGTCCAGTAAATGAACCCTCCTCACCAGCCGAGGTCCGGACAATTATATACCTAAAAATATGAATTGATGGGTTTTTACCAGACTAAAGAAATGAGTGTAGATAACTTTTTTTTTTTTTTTTATTGAACAAAATATAATGTTATGGATAAACATATGTCTTTTCATATGTATAAGCAGACATAAGTAATCCTTCACAAAGCTGATCTAATTTTAATGCTGTTCTGTTATGTCCTTTAAGTTGATTTGGTACAAAATATCTGAATTCAACCAGTAACAATGTCTGACAAAAATATGATAAAGGAAACTGTGCAAAATGCCTTCATCTCTAAATTTGCACTAAACATACATTAATTTCAACATTAACAACTTGAAAGGAAAACTAAAGTGCTTTTTTCGGCTGAACTGAGATTAACAATCACAATCAACGCAAACCTCCTTGTATTGTCTCTAACGTTACTTAACTAAATGTATCTAATGTTGATAATCAGCAATATCATTCAGAAACACATGCAAAAAAAAGTGCCACCAGTGTTGGAAAAATTAAAAAGTGCAAGAAACCCTTTATCTCTTATTTTGTACAGTCCATAAAAATGTAAATAACCTCTTATGAAATTTAAATAAAATTGTCTAAAATTCACTGTATTCTCAGTGAACACTCATATGCTCGATGTTGGGCGGCGAATGAGTGAGAGAGGACGACCCGTGTAGATCGCTCATACTGGGCTTTGAGCTCATTTATTTTCTGCGCCCTTACCTCGGACTGCTGAGGATAAGTTTCTTCTAAGTGTCTATGTTTAGCTTCGTAATGACATTTAATGTTTCCACTTTGAACAACCGCGACAGACTCGGAGCAAATGAGACACACGGGCCTTGTACAGTTACAGCTCGATGCAGGAAGAATAAATGCGTATTTTCCCACCAATTATCTCGGAAAACTCGGTTTTCAGCGTCAACTTTACTAATTTTTGAAAATGCCATTGTTTTTCACTCACTGAAAGTTTTATCTCTCTGCGTTTTTCACTCGCTGAAAGTTTCATCTGTCTACGCGCTCTCTGCTCTCTTCATTGCACGCAATGACTGCGCGTCTGAACGTAGCAACAGTGAGCATAGTAACTGTAGTAGCAACCATAGCAACCCGTTGAGCTGTTGGACCCAAACGGCTCTACTGAGCTGACTTTGATGTGCCTGATATAAATGTGTTTTTATTAGAAAATAGCGGCATTTATTTATTTCATTATGTCAAAAGGCTTCGCGGTCCGTATGGACGCATTTTGCGGTCCGGATTCGGACCGGAGTCCGCCAGTTGGTGACCCCTACTGGGTTCACTGGGGGTTCCTCTTGGCCATCTTCAAGAGAAGGGGGGGCCCTCTCACCTCTCAGTGTGGCAATGTTGTGAAGAACAACACAAGCAGCTGTGATGTCACATGACCTTTCTGGGTTGACCCTGAGCCCACGCAGGCACTGAAACCTTGCCTTCAGGATGCCTATGGTCAATGTTCTGCTGTGGGCCAGGTTGAATTGTGCCTGTGGTCAGTGGCGGACTGGGACAATAATTCAGGCCGGGAATTTGACTCCACTGCCAGGCCACCTCTGCTGCTGCAGTCACCACCACCCTATTCATGTAATCTACTGGACTGATAAACTTGTAGGCTAACCCTATTAATGTAACAGGTTTTATAGCATAATTGCCTAAGTCATTTTTTGTTTCTTCTTGTTTTCCAAAGACATTGAAATATGACTTAGGCAATTATGCTATGAGGCTAACGATATCTAAAATAATTTTGTAGACATAGAGATGCACCGATTACAATTTTTTAGGCTGATTCCGGTTTTTCATTGAGTTTGACCTGCCGATTCCGATTTTTTTTTCTATAATTTACAGCACACACAAATATTTATTTTTGATCTTTTCTTGACTTTAACTCTTTCACGCGTAAGTTTAAAATATTCTAACTGACACCCCCACCCCCAGAGTGAGTTTTTTTCAAGGCGAACGTTCCCTTTAATGTTTCCATGGCGATGCGTCACGCGATATTATATTTGAAAAGATTGTTATGGCTGCTTCCACAGACATCAGTGTGTATTTTACAAACTCCAAATGTATTGTTTTACTCGTGCTTATGTGTATTTAAATATCTGAAACCTAAAATAAACATTATGAGGTTGAAAACACTGCTTAGTTGTGATATATGACAGCGCTGTATGCGTCCGACTCTGGCTCAGCGCCAGCCAACGCGCGAAAGCACAGTTTGAATCTGGCAGTTATGCGACGTCTCAAATCGGTAAAATTAAATATGTAAAATTATAGACGTATGAGTGGCACATAACGTGAAGTAACATGGCATTTTATTTTGTTTGAAATTTAACTTGTCCAGTGGGACAACTAATTTTCTATTCCACTTGTCCTACAAAAAAAACCCCACTTGTCCCGGACAGCTAAGCCCTGTCGAGCCCTGCACTAACACTATTCTGTCTACTTTTTATTAATTTGTATTTATTATATAAAAAATATACTACATGTAGCCTAGACGAAACGAGACTTGACACAGCACAGCAGCACTTACATATTGTTGCTCGTTTGTTGGTTTAATTTGATCTATTGTGATTATCTAAGTGATTTGGATGAAAGCGTTCGTCTGCCAAATTATTATAAATATAATTTAAATGTAATCTTGACCGACCTGTTCCCTTACTGGCGAACATAGCTGGGATTTTGCAGCAGCTTGCTGCGTCTGTGACCAGGGCTTTTTTCCTTTTTATACGCTCCCTCTCTGCTCCTCCTTTGCGTTTACGCTCCATTTTTTGAACGATTTAGTCAGATATACCCTGTCGTCGCTGACGTTGGGTGGGAGTGTCATTTTCACTCCGCCATTGCCTGATTCGTCGATTGAGAGATCCGTAAATGAATTCGTAGTTGCACACCAGCCTATCACATGCCAGGCTGATCGTCTGCACAGCGGCAGCCGGCAGGCCAGAACGACCGTCAGGCCACCGGGAAATGTCCCGGTGCTCCCGATGGCCAGTCCGCCCCTGCCTGTGGTCCAGGCTCAGGTTCAGGGTAGGGTGTCATCATATAGGGCAGACAGGGGTACCCTCTGTCCCCCAGCAAGTAACCATTGAAGTGTCATATAAAGGTAGTTATTAAAGTGTATAATTGCATTAAAAAAAACATTGT
This sequence comes from Squalius cephalus, assembly GCA_022829025.1. NCBI lineage: Eukaryota > Metazoa > Chordata > Actinopteri > Cypriniformes > Leuciscidae > Squalius > Squalius cephalus. The sequence continues at coordinate 2,434,699 of CM040806.1, forward strand.
GTAAGGCAAAACATACCCTGTTGAAATTTGTGGCACAATGATGACTCCCTAAACATTCTGGCATCATGTACAGACCCTGGCCATTTGGCTTCAACATTAGTGATGAGGTGGGTTGCATCACATATTACCTAGTTAGTGGGGACCAGTAATGAGGGTGATTTAATGGTTTAAACACCCAAACATTTAGCACCCAAAAAATCTATTGTCACCTGCACATTGATGCTATGGATTGACTTCCTATTAACATACTGTAGTCTCCTTCATTGACTGAAGGAGCTTTAATGGGAATGTGGGTTCCATCAATGCACCCAATCACATTTGGGAACCCTGAAATTGAAAGTTAAATAAAAGGAGTTAAATATTTAACTCCATTATCTTCGTTTAATAAATTAACGATTCTTCTGAAAAACGGTAACGCTCCCGCAAATATTCATTTGGATACGAAAACACATCGATACGTGGTCGTATCACCCTCTCACGGCGGAAAAGAATTCGTATTATCTGTGCTTCCACGTCCACTGGATCGTCTTTAAAACGGCACGCCATGCTCAGTAACCTTCTGAAACAAACTAACCCTGGAACATAACCTGCTACCGAGCAGGTTATCTTCAGAGAGTAAGTTCCTATGGTTACATACATACCCAGAAAGTTACCTCCGTTTTTGGAACCAAAAGTTCCAAAACTTACCCTTAAACTTACCCGGGTATGTCACATAACCTGCTTTCTGGAATACCCCCCTGGAATCAACATCTAAGATAAGTAAAAAATAAAATTCACCCATGAATATTCTGTCGTTATTTACTCACTCTCTGTGTATCAATTTCTTTCTTCTGCTGAACACAAAATAAGATATTTTGATGAATGTGTGTAACTAAACAGTTGATGGACCCATTGGTTTCCATTGTATTTATTTTCTTCCTAGGATGGAAGTCAATGGGGACCAGCAACTGTTTGGTTACACACTTTCATTGGGGTTACATGTTAAGCTGCAAAAAATTTACACATCTTTATAGGGTAATGTTTCATTAGCTATGCTTAACATGTTTATGACGCATCAGAGCATGCTCCTGTCATTCATTATCACTTCTGATGGCTTTTCATTTATCAAATAAGAGTATAGGGTAATGTTGTTATTATTATCAAACGGCTAATCGATGATACAGGCTCAGGTGGTTGCTGGGTTCAAATCTATCAGCTTGCTACTTTATATACTGTATATTGCTCACGAGAACACATAGCATTTCTAGTGTTAAGCTGGTCGGGAAGATAGCCAAGGCACACATAGATAGTAAAACATGCGTTTCATGAAAAAAAAAAAAAAGCAGTGGTGTGCAAAAGTAGGCTAATGGTAATGTGTGTGCAGATGCGAGATGACCTCTTTTAATATGTCTGAGGTAATCTGAATATGTTTCTGGCACATAGGTTGTCGAATCCATGCCTTTAGAGAAGAAAATCCTTTCTAGGCCCTGCCCAGTCGAGATTATTTGTAACAAACACTTCACGAATCTGTCCAGCAGCGGAGGACTATTATTATTATAGGCTGATTAAATGTAACGATCGCTTGTCATATCACATCAAAACGTGCAAATTATACTTTATTCTCAAATAAGTTTTTTTTTTTATTAGAAAACTGAGGAGTTTCAGGGTCAGTCAACACATTCTTGAGATGGCATATAGGGGCCTGGTAGAACGTGTTTTACAGTTTAATATAACAGCTTGGTATGGCAACCTGAATGTGAAAGATAAAAACAAGCTTTCCAAAATGGTTAATACTGCAGGGAAGGTGATTGGCAAGTCACAAAGGCAGCTTGGGGATGTATTTGATAAGGCAGTACTCGGGAAGGCCAGACAGACATCAGCAGACACCCTACACCCACTAAACTCAGAGTTTGAGTTGCTTCCATCTGGCCGTAGATTCAGGGTCCCAAGGGCGAGCCGGAACATCTATAAGAGATCTTTTATTCCCCATGCAATTCAGGAACTTAATTTAAACTGAAACCGTTTTTAAATGTGTTTATTGTAGGTCGAAACCAACCTTATTTCAATCGCCTGTGCTGCTTTCCATTTTCTGTTGTTGTATGTTGATGGTGGTAGTGTTGTACTCTTAACTGTGTGTATTTTAATGTAAGGCTCGCCCTTGGGACCCTGAAACTACGGCCAGATGGAGGAAACTCAAACTCTGAGTTTAGTGGGTGTAGGGTGTCTGCTGATGTCTGTCTGGCCTTCCCGAGTACCACCTTATCAAATACATCCCCAAGCTGCCTTTGTGACTTGCCAATCACCTTCCCTGCAGTATTAACAATTTTGGAAAGCTTGTTTTTATCTTAATTGTGGTGTCACTGATGCATATCTGTTTGGATAAGTCAAATACAAATTTCCACTAAGGTGGACAATAAAGTCTAATGAATTAATTAATGAAATTGTTAATGTTGACAACATCAGCATTGCGTGACTACATTTAAAGGAACACTTCACCGTTTTTTCATATTAAACTGTTATTCCCTTAACTAAGACGAGTTGATACATACCTCTCTCATCTTAATGCGTGCACTCAATCGCTCTGGCGCGCGGCGACACTTTGATAGCATTTAGCTTAGCCCAGTTCATTCATTAGGAACCAAACAGAGATGAAGCTAGAAGCAACCAAACACCTCCACGTTTTCCCTATTTAAATACAGTTACACAAGTAGTTACATGACCAAGTATGGTGACACAAAATAAAACATGGCGCTTTTCTAAGCGGGTAAAAAGGATAACTATAATGTATGGCGGAATAGCACTTGGAGCACTTTGACTCGGCGCAGTAAAAAGTCACGTTTGTTCTAATGACAGAAGTGAGAGGGAGAGGATTTTTCAGGGGGGACTTTTTACTGTGCCGAGTCGAAGTGCTCCCGAGTCCCAAGTGCTTTTATTTATTTTATTATTCTATGGCAGAAACAAGCTTCCATTCATACAGCTGTGTTCAATGAACTATAAACATCATACTTTAAACAAATAGAATTTGTTTGTTTTTTATTTTCATGAAAATATGTGGATAACGAATGGGTGACTCCTTTCTCCTGCATTGTTAATTTAAGGTAATGCATTCTGGGACCTATTTTAATGATCTAAGCCCATGGTCTAAAGCGCAAGTGCACTCAGGTCGTGCCAGAATCCACTTTTGTTAGTTTAACAGTGGGACAAATGGTCGGCGCTCCTGGCGCTGGTCTAAAAGTGTTGTCTCTTAATGAGTAATGGGTGTGTTTTGTCTCTATTCTCTTAATGAGTAATGGGTGTGTTTTGTCTCTATTCTCTTAATGAGTAATGGGTGTGTTTTGTCTCTATTCTCTTAATGAGTAATGGGTGTGTTTTGGCGTGTGCCTGTGTGTGTGATAAGCAGAGTGTGTGTAATAAGCAGAGTGGACACACGTTGTGGACCCGCCTATAGGTGCACATAATGCACATTACTAACGTGCTCTTTAAATAACAAAACGAATATTGTGCCATTGACTTTAGACCAGGTTTCAGTTGGTCAGTGGCTCAGTCTATTTCTATTCCTCAAAATAGCATCGCTCCAACGAGGCTGAACACACACCTGGTTCTCAGACCAGCAGCCCATATGGAGAACAGATGGCGAAAATGCATTGCTATTTAAACAACGTGATGCAGGACATGAAAATGAAACTCTGTCGGACTGAAACTAGTAAAACACATCAGCACCGGGTGTATGATGGCCCTAAGACTTGAGTTGTCATACAGCACATGAAGAATTATTAGGCAAGCTGATATTCTGATCATGTTTCTTTTTCCAACCTCACCCATCTTAATAGGATCAAATTAGGACTGTATACTCGTTTATAATTAATATGTTGATGAGTGAATTAAAGCTGTGTTCAATGAACTATAAACACTTGATACTCTATAATTTAGTATTTATTAAAGTGCTCTTCTCCCAGTTGAACTAATATTTTTATACATGTTCAAACTCTTTAAATGATGATTCTATGTTGCTGTGAAATAATTTGAAATGACTTATTCCCAGTAACTAAATTAATTACTTAAAGCTTATCACAAAACAATAGCCAGTCAGAAAGCAAGCTGACAGTAGAAGCAGTCAATGCACAGCAGGCCATCCAGACATTTCTCGTTTTTTTCCTGCGATCCTGCAAATTTCTATAAAAGGCAGTCCAAACACTATTACAAAGTACCAACTACAAGCCAAGTATAGTACTAAATTACACTTTTAAATATCTCGATCAAAAGATTGAGTATAAGTATAGGCCAAATATGCTTTTCTGTAAGTCAAGTACTTAAGTCATTTTAAGTAATTTCTGAGAAGTGCATAAAAAGATGTATATTAAAAAACTTGACTAAACTTTTTTAGAAGGGTATACTGTATGTACAGACAAACTTATAGTTAGTAGTTTTTATTGATTTTCCAGTTACTATTTAAGATAAAAATTCCTGACCTTTCAGGCATGTGTGTCATCCTAGTTTGCAAGACCAAAAAAAGCACAAATTTGCATTTTTCTTCTGAAATGCTTTCCTCATGAGACACAAGATTGTAAAAGTAAAGCAACACTGGTCATATAGAACCGCAGATTCAGTCACATCAAATGTGTTTATGATTCATGATATGCATAATCATCCTCATTGAGCTTCAGATCAGATTCTCTGATTTCTCTTCACTGTCTCTGATCCTGAAACTAAAGGCCTTTGAGTTTGAGAAAATCTAGTTTTGTCTTCTGGTGTCAAATATGGATACAGCTGTTAATCTTGTGTAAATAGGAGGAAAATATAGAAAATTAATGAAGAGGAAAATAGGATATATATATTAGTTCAGAAATAATTAGATTAGATTCTTTATTGTCATTGTACAAACATCCAAAGATATATTAAATAATTATATAATGATTATATATACAATCATACTAACATTACTGCAGTATATCAGTAAAACAATGATTACACAGTGATTACTGTATAACTGTAAACAAAGTCATTGATATTATTTTCTAATTTACTGTATATCTCTTAAAACACACACACATACACACAAAACAATTGTTCAAAGTAATACAGAAGAGAAATGAAAGGAAGAAAATGTGAATGTATTGATTTTTTTTGTTGTTGTTGTAATATTTAAATTTGGTGATTCAGTTCTTGATTTACTGTATCACTACCTGTCTTAACTATGATATTTTTTAAGTTATTACATAATTTAGTAATATTATAAATATATACATAGAAGATATAGTTAAGAGATATAATACATTCATTGTATAATCAGTGGCTAAAAGTGATAAAGAATATGTTGCTAGTTTGATGAAATGAACGGCTGCGTTCTAAAAAGAAAAAGAAAAAACATGAGATTTGTGCATCATTTCTACACAGTTTCTATTTTATCTCTTTATAGACCATCTCTTACCTCAAATCTGCCCTCATTATCAGAAACTGAGAAAGACAAACACGAATATCTGATTAAAGTCATTGAAATGAGTTTTAAATTAACTTTACACATTCACGAATCTGAAACTGCTGATGATGAAACATATTTTATATTGAACATCATATACTCACAGTTGGGTTTCCCACTATTAATGCTTTTCCGTCGCACTAGTGTCTCTTTAATCTTTGGTTGTATCATGTCCTTTTTGCTTAACATTTTTCTCTTTCTTTCTTGTTTTGTCCTTCTTTTGCAGTTTGTGATGGTCTGGATATAATCCTGCCATGCATTCAATTATTTTATGGTTTCCAAATATCTATTGAAAACAATATAGATAATCTGAGTAAAATGTTACATTTGTTAGTGATCATTCTTATACAATACAGATTTATCTTTCAGTTTCACTATAATTCTTAATACAGTCACTAACATCACAGCTCAAAATTAGATAGACGTGTGTAATTACCTTGAGATGAGCTGAAAGAGAGAATCTCCACTGCTTACTGTGACTCTGGAGGTTGTGATATGTGATATTTATAGTCCACACTTCACTGCTAGCGCTGAATATGACCACCATGCTTTACATTCATAACCTTTTAAACAAACTGTGACGTGCAGAAGCTCACGCCTCTTTTGGCACAGAGTTTGAGGTTGGATGGTTTGCACAATGCTTTTATAAAAAAAAAAAAAAATTCACAAAAATGTGTATTGTCCCCTAAGTACATACTGACATTGTCTATATTGTGAATGGCCAAATTTCATTAATTGTTTCATATACAGTCACTATTTACACTACAATCTCATTTTTATATTGTCTCTGCAGTATTTTCTTATTTGGATTCAGCTCCTGAATCTGTGTCGCTGCGCCCTCAATCCACTGCTCGTTTTTCTCTTATCAGCTCGCGCACCACAGCTATGTGTATTTTATTTAATATTCCACAAATAAGATACATTTACTTCATAGACAGCCTTCTTTTTTATCCAAATTATAATTTTCCATGTTTCTTTGTCTGGACATGCAACGTGATCTCATGAGAATACGTGTGTATTTTTACGTAAAGTGTAATTCTACCATACGTACATTTACTTACGTTTTATACACACAGAAACGTACAATACTGACGTATTTACAGCACTAAAACGTAATTTATTTACGTATAAACAACTTTACCTACGTACAAATTAGTACGTATTCCTTAACTTATGCATATTAAAATCGTGGCATTAATGTTTTGACTCTATTGCATTCAATTGTCTTATCAATTAAATTTTCAGTCGCATTTATTTATACAGTTTAACGTTAACGTTACTCATATAATAACGTTACTCATAAATAATAACATTTAGCTCTGTTCGTGCCTTCTGCTGCAAACTCGTTTCGGAGGATTTAGCCTACATGGTGTTAAACAAGAATACACTTTAAAACCTTAAAAATACCTTATTTAATCGTTTAAAGGGATACTTCACCTCTGGGAAGATGAATGTGTATTTAAAAATAGGTCATTTAAGTAGAAGAAATGTGAAGACATTTTTTTAATTTGGAGCTTTCTAGACTGAGAAAACCCAGAAAATGTATTTTTGGCTTATGTGGATGAAAGACAACAACTCCCAGAATGCACTTGCTTCGCTGCCTTAGGAGGCCACGCCTACCGGTAAGAGTGCGCAGTTGAAAACAACAAGGCTTAGCCTATGTGATGAGTTTGCCAGGGATCTCTAGAGATCGCCCAAAATGTCCGGGATTCGGCTTTTGCGTTCTCCAGTCGCCATTCATCATGTTTACTGTGGCGAGCGGGACGAGGCTGACGGCCGCGGGAGAACGGCGCGAGGGCGGTGGCGTGATTACTGAGACGCGCCGGGTCTCCCATCTCTCACGGAGGAGCGGGAATTTTCTTAGAAATGGTAAAACGCACATCAACCGATCACTTGTTTAGTGCTCATGTAAACACTACATTCAGATTCACCAATCGGAATGAATTCAGTTAGATTGAAACAAAAGGTGTGCGTGTAAACAATGAATGGCGACCGCAGAAAGCAAAATCTGAATCCCGGACATTTTGAACGATCTCGACGGCCGGACAAGTCCGGGAAAAGGAGGATGTTAACCCCTACTTACTCAGCTTTCTCCTACTACTCAGCTTTCTCCACAGAACAAGAGCCTGCTAGCTTAGCTTCTAAAGAAAGACGGCTGACTGTGTACATTCTGTGAGTGAGATCCCTCTATGGGCGGGTTGAGAACATGCGGAACAACGCCATCTACTGGCTGTAGTCTTTAGCCTCTGGCCAGAAAATCCTCCGATGACGCAAAATGACGATTTTTGCGTCATCGGAGGATTTTTTCCAGACAAAAAATACATAAATCTCTTGTCTCAGGGGGATATGAGGGTGGAAAGCATGGTAATTCGAAAATACTACAGGTTTTCTACTGATACAAAGCTTAATGCTAAATCCTGAAGTAACCCTTTAACCATTTTGTAATATTTGGTTTATTTACCGTGAGACACAAAAGGCGTTTTCTCCTAGACCCATAATACACTAATACACAACATAAATTCACAAAAGACATCAATTTTTTTAGCTTGATGTAATCCAAATCTTTAGAATCCATACGTTTGCAAGAAACAGACCCAAATCCAGCGATCTTCATCTCCATTTCTCAGCAGAGACCGTAAACATCAAATCCCGCGCTCGTAGTGAATTCAAATTCAAAAATTGCGCCCGAAGCGTTACGACATGTTTTACGGCAGTGATATCAAACGCTCATTGGCTCTCGCATGCTTCGTCACAGATTGCGACATGCCGTGTTTAAGTTGGTGTGCTACATTTGAAATGGAGAGGCGTGCGCGCCTCCACAGAGCGAACAGCGAACCGAAACCGGATTAACATTTTCATGGATTAATAATTTAAATTCTGCTCTGTAACGTTATCTCATACACAACTATTATATACTGCCAGAGAGGACTGCGACACATCGTCATGTGAACGACTTTTGGTACCGGTTTTGACATTTTCTCAATAAATAAATTATTGTGATTATACGTGTCTGTCTGTTGTTTTTCTTTATAATTGTAACATTAGCCTAACGTTACATAGTTTTAAGAAATTGTTAGGTTTAGGGGTAGGGGTAGGATTAGTGGCTCAAACTATATTTTAATGCTATATTGTTAATAAAACTGCCATTTCCCTACATAGGTCCATTACGTTTTAGCCTATCCTTTTAATATTGTCTATAAAATGGGTATGTTTAGGTGTGGGAGTAGGGTTAAGGGATCTTACATTTATAATCTATAAAATGGTGAAAAGGAAATTATACAGATATCTTTATGATATGAAATATTCGTAAATAGTTTACGTTTTTTAGCTGAAAAAACGTAATAATGTTACGTTTAAACGTTGCAGATACGTCCATATTATACGTGTCAGCATATATAAAAACGTACAAATAAGTATGTTTTCTATCTTTGAAAATTACGCTCCCTGGTATCGGTTGTTGGTATCAGAGCATTTTTACGAGTATGAGTACGAGTACATGAGCTCAGTATCGGTGCATCCCTAGTTGTTGCGTATCCTCACGCTTTTTTTAGTGGGTATGCGGAAATCCTTGGCCTTTCCTAGTGGGTATACGGCATATACCTGCGTATCACGTAGACTACACCACTGCTAACCATAATTATTGCTCTTTAGAAAGTTTTCATTTAATTGTTCTGAAGGGGGTGGATTGGAATCCACTGCTGCTTCAATGTATATGTAATGGGTGATTATAATCAAGGTATTAATCAATATTTTTCCTTCTCTGGAGATTTTAATTTGTTACCAGTGTGATTACTGAAATGTCCTTTTCATGTATTCTTTAATGTCAGTATTTGATATCTGAATGCAGTAACAATGCTTGCCTATTTAAGATTTATTTAGCTTCCAGAAATGAAATAGGGACTGGTTTTGTGTTTGAGAAAGGTCTTCAACGTGTTAAAACACATAGGGGTCATTGAAGTCTATAGTTTAAGGGACCATTTCTTTGTTAAAGCCTTACTTAGACTAAAATGTAGCTCTCCTTGAGAAAGAACTTGTTATCTTGATGTTTTGAGACGAGACTCCTGTTTATAGTTAGAGCCTGGCCAAATCCAACCTTGGAAAAGCTGTGTGTCGGTGTGTGTGTTAGTCTTCTTGCTTACAGGTTAAGGAACCACTATAGCATTGTTGGAGATTGACTGAGTTGTTGTTCGAGACATGCTGGCACCCAGCAACCCAAATCTGAGAACTGGAAGGTCACGACGTGCCTAACTTCAGGGTCCGAATTTGAGCTGCATAATCTATGTGTGGAAAATTACTATGTTTATCAATTTCTTAGCCAATCAGAATCCTTCAGCCTGTAAGCAATGACGTAGCTTAGACCTTGGAAATGGTATAACTGCTGTGATCTTTCTAACTGTAAGCGGGGCGGCCTACAAACTCCTGTGTGAGTCTTGAAGCTGAACTTCTGCTGATGAAACTGCAAACTATCTTCAGTAAAACTTTTCTTCAATTTTTTATAATTCTGACTCCGGGTCTTCTTTTCAAACATCTGGTCCTTGGGTCCTAAACTGTTAACCCCCTAACAGTTCATGGATGGATGAGTTTGAGATATAAAATGCAGAATAAAAACAACACTGTCTGTTGGATATCAGATGTTAAATATATCCAAAGTTCATCGGAGTTGTAGAAACTTGATGGCGTGTCTGAGCAGATTCACACGTTGTAAATGGACAGATTTAATTTTAACTAAGACGAGTTGATACATACCTCTCTCATCTCAGTGCGTGCACTTAATCGCTCTAGTGCGCGGTGACACTTTGAAAGCACTTAGCTTACCCCAGTATATTCAATGGTATCTAGCAGCAATGAATTTAGAAGTGACCAAACACATCAACGTTTTCCCTATTTAAAAACAGTTACACGAGTAGTTAGACGACCAAGTATGTTGACACAAAATAAAACGTGGCGCTTTTCTAAGTGGGTTAAAAAGGATAACTATAATGTATGGCGTAATAGCACTTTTGAGAGTAGTTCGACTCGGCGCAGTAAAAAGTCACGCCTGATCCTCCTGGAAAAACAATACTCTCTTGATTTTCCAGTTCCTATTATTCATTCTGCTTTATTTCCTGTTATAAGAAATAACTGAGATTTACATGTAAAAGAGTTTTGTGTGAACTAAACTAAAAATCAATCATGTTTTTGTAATATCTGTTGAGTAACAAATGAACACAAACCACACTAAAACCATAATAAAATGCATAAACTACAGTCTCTTTGTGTTTTGTAATTGTTTTGCTTTAGAAACTTCATTGAAAAACTTTTGAAACCCTAAAACAAATTAAATACAAACATTATGAGAAGGATATTTTTGGATAGTATTTCATAAATCAGGGTCAATGAACAGGCGGTTTCTGCATCAATTATTTCAAAACTAAATTGAAATAATGCAGGCTAACAGATTCAACAGAAGCACATACTATCGACGATTAACAACCTCGTAGCTCACAGTAGGATTGTGTTTCATTAAAGTGGAGAATATTCGGTTACTGACGTCACCGTGACGTGAGCAGCAGATCCTCAGATCCTCCAGGAGCTTCAGGTCGTGAGGTGGAGCTGTGGATCAAACCTGATGTCCAGCACTTCTTACAGAAGCTCAGTTAGACTGAGATCTGAGGCATTCAGAGGCCAGAGCAACAGCATTGTGTTCACAGGTCACAGGTGAAGTGGATCTTATAGCAAGATAAAGCGCCACACACACACACACACACACACACTGATCTGCAACATGATGAGGAGTTCAAAGTGTTTCCCTGGCCTCCTAAATTCACTAGATTCCTCATCTTCATATCAGATCTATATTTCTCTTCTGTCTCTGATCTGAACTAAAAGCTTTTGAGTTTGCAGTGAACATCTAGTTGCAGCATCTAGTGGTCACACACGGTAATAACACACTTTAATCTTCCATTTCTCGAATTACAGTTTTTACAATCGCTTGAACAGATTTCTCAGTACTTTGGTCAGTCAGTCTATGTGAGCTAAACTGAGGATCATTTATCTTTGCTTTGGCACAATCATTCAAATTACATTTAATTCTTTTCTCAGTAACATAATGCATAAGACAGAAATTTGCCATGTTTTTTACAGTAATATTGTAATGAAAGATATTCTGAATCTAAAAAATACTTTCAAAACAATTAGATGAAACTTACACAGATGATCATATTTCAGTTCATCACTATCTGCACAACAGAGGAAACTCAGAAATAATTTTATACTTTAATGTAAGCATGGACCATAACATAAACTCACTGTAAAAAATTTCTAACCCTCCCAAATCAAAAATTTCAAGTGACCGATAACATTTAAATTTTTCAATTGGCCCAAGTGAAATTCTGTAAATTATAAAATTAAATTTACCGATTTTCACTTGGGCCAATTGAAAAATTTAGATGTTATCGGTCACTTGAAATTTTTGATTTGGGAGGGTTAGAAATTTTTTACAGTGCTGCAGTGGAAGAGGACATTAGGATTTCTAAAATATAATGTTTATTAATATGCATATAGACTTATATGTTATAGGTTACCACACGAAGTGAATTCTAAAATGTAATATTTAGAAGAATACGATTCTAAATTGAAGTTATAATTAATCAATGACTGTAAAAAAGGCTAATAATTTATTAATTGGATAATAGTGTCTGTGTTCATCAGTAGGAGACTGAACACTGAACACTGAACCACTGTAACACATGATCATACAAACACTGAAGAACAGCTGAATTCTGTAAATTAGATTTTGCATGAAAATTAAGCATATTTTTGGTACCATTATTATTTTATTAATATTCCTATAATAATTAAATTGTATGTGCATATTCTTATTACTCTAATGTGTCTGGATATTTAATTTGTACGTTTTTTTTCTCAATTGGTGATTTTTATTTGAGTCTCATTGAAATACATTTTCACAATAAAAAAAAAAAAATGTTTTTTTTTCTAAATAAAGAGTACAATACATATCAGTATAATGTAAAAATGTTTTAAAATGTAAAAATAAATTATGTTTTTATTTATGCGTGTTAAAAAAAAATGCAAGAAAAACCCTTTATCCTTACAGGCTTCATTTTATAATGCAACATATTGATCTTTTTATCATTTATTTAGTTTTGGGGTAGATTATAACTTGGACATGTTCTTAAGAGTTTTTTTGAAATTCACTCACAAACTCATTGTTTCAGTTGCAAACTTGCATTTATTGTTTTTCATAACATAAATCTATTTGATATATGATGCTACATTAATATTAACCAGTATACACATTCATTGACTATCTATAAAAAACAGGCAACATATGTCTATGCTTTAGTTAATAATGAGTGAAATCAGTTTCTCTGATAATTAAACCACATCTCTTCATCTCTTTATTAGCACTAATATTTAATCTAAGGACATTTTTAGTAATGTTTTACTTTCATCACAATATTGAGGATGATCAGAATGTAAAGTTAGTCCAGGAACTCGCGATGTGTAAAAGTTGCAGTGAAGTAAAGTGTAAAGCAGACATGTCTTATAAAGTGTGATATGAAGATCATATGTTGCTGTAATACTGAATATCTCCAGTAGAGAGAGACACTGATCCACTGAACTGTGTGTCTGTAAACCTCTAAAGCTCCACTTCTCCTGTCTTCATGTGTTTGTTCAGTCAGAGCTCATGTGTCATCTCTCATAATATCTCAGATATCATCCTCTTCTTCTGTACAGGACATTTGTTGAAGAGAGTTTGTCTGAGATTATACATTATACATACATTTAAAGACTAGAGAGACATGCTGGACTTTAGTGCAAATGCTTGGGAGTTTTAGAGAGAAATGTTCAAATTGTTCCAGAAATTATACACATATTTCATTAAAATGTCAAAGCAGAGTATGATTGTCTTTTAGTCAGACATTTACTTATTTTTTCATTGTTTTCTGCAAGAAGAATCATGTTTTCAGATGTAGAGACAGTAAGTGAATACGAGTAATGAAACACTAATCTTTACTGACTGTTAGTGTATATATATATATATATATGAATGTGTGTTTTTATTTATTTATTTATTATTTTAAGTGTGGTATGTCATTCTGCCTGTCTCTGTATCTCATTCAGAATTATTAATGAATTTTGTGCAATACAGATTTTCAATAGTTTCATTACAATCCAAACTTCAATGTTTGTATCAAACTGATATTTATACGTTTTATGAATCATTTTCTTAGACAAGTTAATTTACTCAAGGCTATACAGGAAAGCTGTAGCCTAAGTCAGTATTGCCATTAGGAACCTTCTGCAAGCTTTGGAATTTGAAAACGTCTGTTTTTAAATGTTAAAAGTAATTTTAAATAATACAAATGATAGGCTACGTTTACTGCAGTTCGTGGGATTGGCAGACGTTCCCTTAAGCATCGTGCGCTGTGGAAACGCATCAAAGCATTCTCAGGTATAATTATGCAGCATTAATGCATGAATGATTTTGAATGAATATTTCATGTCGATATACAATGGTCACATAATGTTAAAACTAATCTTGCTATTGATATCTTTCTTAGACTACCGACCCTATAGAACAAATGTCTGTCTGGGTTTTGAATTGAATATGTTCACATCGTCATAAACTTTGCGAAATCTAAATCTGTTACAGGTTTGGGAACCACTGGTCTAACACACAGCAGCACACAACAACAACAACAATCAAGAGCAATCAAATTGGCCGTTTCTCAATACCAAGTACGCAAACTTCGGACTTGAGTCCTTGGTAGTTCGGACTTGACAAAACTCCCGAGGACGGAAGGACTTAAATCTGATATCTGATATATCTGGCTATCCGGCGACGACGCAATATCCTTTCTGATATTATTGTGATTTATTATGCCTCGTTCATCCTGCGCCACGTGCGGGGGCAAGCTACACGCGAGCTGCATTTCATGCCTGGGAATTAACCACACAGAGAATGCACTCTCTGCCGGCGGATGTGAGGCCTGTGAGAGCATGCCCATCTCCGTGCTGCGAATGCGGCTAGCTCTCTCTCGAGACGGCAACGCCGCTTCACCCGCGCTTCTCTTTCCGGCCCTACTTCAGCCGAGGAAGAAGAAACGCCGCAGCCAGAGGCAACCTGAGAGCATGGATGTCAGTGAGCGTACGCCGGCCTCGTCCCCACGTGCCTCACTGACTCCAGAGCAGACACCTTCACAGGTCCTGTTCGAGTGGGCCTTGCCAGAGGAACCTCCTCGTAGCCGGCTGGATGGCTGTTTTCTCTCAGGGCGCCAGCAGGCCCCTTGTCACAAGCCCCCACATTTTTCCCGGAGGTACATGAGGAGCTGACCAAGGCGTGGCGCGAACCTTACTCAGCACGTGTGGGATCGTCGGTTTCCGCAACGCTGTCCTCGGTGGATGGCCCGGCGGAAAAGGGATATGAGTCATTGCCACCCCTCAAAGAGGCCGTGGCTCGCTAGCTGGCGAGCTAGAGCTGTTCACCTGAACAAACCCTGCCGAACTACTTCAGCCCTCGCTGGACGCGCGTATTCCGCCTCCAGTCAGGCTGCATCAGCCCTACACACGATGGCTGTGCTTCAAGTGTACCAGGCCAAACTCCTCCAGTCTATGGATGAGGCTGGCCCGGACCCCGAGGCCTTCCGCGATCTCAGAAGCGCCACGGATTTGGCCTTGCGCGCCACCAAGGCCACTGTTGTGATCGATCCGGTGCCGGTGAAGTCGTCCTAGCACCAAGGGCGAAGAGAGAGGGATCGTGTCTCGCACTTGCCAGACCACCCTAGAAAAAACCTGCAAAACTTCCCACAGCTCCCTGTTCAGTTCAGGTGGCTGGGGATTTTATTATGGTAAAAAGGCCCGCAGTGGTGAGCGCACCTCTACAAACAAACGCTATTTTCACAGCGACCCAAATAAAGCCCAAAAAGAGTATGTTTCACAATCACAACCTATGGGTTCACGGTCCCCCTACACTAGGCGGCCCCTTCCCTGTTGTATCACTGACTTTCCCCCAGGCGAAAGCTTGTACAGTCAGTCCAACACTCAGTATGTGCACAAATCACAATGTAAGGGTATTAGGTCCCCATATGTTAGGCAACCCGTCCCAATCAGTGTGTCAAGTCCTAGCCACATGGGCGCTGGCCTGGCAAGCCATCCCAATGTGTCGAGTTGGGTCATAAACACTATAAAGCGAGGCTACTCGCTCCAATTCGCTCGCAGACCCCCAAAATTTCAGCCGGTTATCGAGACTTCAGTGAGAAACAACGTGGGTCACGTGCTTCGCGCCGAAGTGCAGAATTTATTAGCAAAAAGGGTGATAGAGCTAGTCCCCCCTGCGCTAAAACACTCGGGGTTCTACAGACGGTCAGTCTGATATGGAGTGTGTTCGGGGAGGCCGAAATCGACCTTTTCGCCTCGAGAGCCAACACCCACTGCGCAGTATTCTTCTCAAAGAACAGGGACGCTCTGGCCCATCACTGGCCAAACCGCCCTCTTTACGCTTTGCCCCGTCTCAATGATCCTTCAAGTCATCAAAAACGGGTCAGGGAGAGCGGATGCCCAGTCCTTCTGGTGGCCCCTCTCTGGAGATCCACACCAGAGCTGGTTCAGTTATCAGACACAGTCCCTTGGCCGGTTCCGATGAGGAAAGACCTCCTCTCTCAGGCCAACGGGACGATATGGCATCCTCGACCCGACTTATGGGCCCTCCATGTATGGCCCCTAAACGGATACCCAGGGACCTTCCTGAGAAGGTCTTAAGCCCTATCTCTGAAGCTAGGGCCCCATCTACTCGGCGCCTATATGCCTTAAAGTGGTCAGGTGGCTGGCCTCAATATATACATATATACATAATGAGACAAATAAAAAAAATAAAAAAATAAATCGCATGTTAAACCACTAGACTAGAGACATCCGAGCCAGCAGCAAACTTCAGCAGCACTAGCCGAGGAAAGGCTGTTCTCGGCGGTGTACATCATTGGCGGAGTTTGACATTCAAGCCAGGGGGGGGCAAAAAAAATCATTGTAGCAGCTGGGACCTGCATGGCCTATCAATTGGGGAACTCAGCACTAGCACATATGGACAAAACAAACATGCTAAATAAACACATATTTATTTTTAACCCAAGAAAAAACTGTACAACAAAACAATCGTATTTGTAAACAGGTATACTTCGCATAAACAGCCACTTGACTTCGCATCGCATCTTCGTTCGGACACAATTAGGATCAATGAAATGTGGACCACTTTTGCACTGTTAAAATATTATCTTCAACCAAAACGAAAAGATTTTTAAAGTTTTTCTTTCCTTTTTTCAAAACACATTGTGGCAATAAGAGCGATTAAAAAACAAGTTATTTTTCGCATTTTGTTGTAGCCTACTTCATGAAACATTTAAAACATTTTGAGAGGGAAAAATGAAAAGTCACACAATACTCTCCACTTTTGAAACATATTGAACAGCAAGCAGTGTGTTGAGTTTCTCCAGCTTAAGCAGTTATTTGGCAGAGAAATAAAACTTACAGATCTAGACATTGTCCAGACTAGTGCAACAGTAATTTTCTTTTTTTGCGTCCTGCATATGCGTCGATAATGGTCTCAGGTGAGAGCTTGGCCGTAATGTCGCTTTCGATGTGAAGGATCGCAAGAGAAGAAAACCTGGCTGCTCCCATCATCAACCGCAGTCAGTTCCTTATCCTCCTCATCGCAGAGAAGCTTCTCTCAGAGGTAGATGGTCCAATCGGCAGAGTGAGCGATAACTGTAAAAGTTTATAGAGATTTGGGTAGGTTGTTTTTTTTACAGCTTTTTTAAGATGTTCAATTGAAATTGGTGCGTTAGCAGAGGCTCTGACAAGCTTCATCTCGGCTGCAACAAGAAGGGGGATAACTTTTAGTGCCAGAGGAGTGTATTTTTGTAATAGTGGATCAATTCCATTTTCGTTGCATGTCAAAACTGTGGCACACGCGCGTGCAAGCTCCATGGACTCTCTGGAGAACCTCCTTTCCAGCTCATTGATGAGAGTGTCCAGCACGGGGAAATATAGTTTCTGCTGATAGCCAGGACTCTCTGCTGTTTCTTCGTGTGTTGTCTCCTTTGCCCTAAAGTACTGGGAATCAAGAAACCATCAAGGGAGGTGGGCGGATTTGAAACATGTTTCATTTTGGGTGCGGCGAGGCCTGCGGAGACGTGAATCTGACGATCAGTGTTTTCTTCGGGCACGGCAATGTTGTTGTCCAGGCAGAACTGTTTGACTGACTTCCACACATCGCTCCAGGAGTCTGCCTGCCTTTTAGACACGAAGTGTGCTTTCAGGCTGTCAGTAAGGCTGCAGCTTCGGACAGTGTGCAGTTGGATGACTGTAGTGCCTTGTGCGTAACGTGGATCACACGCAGTAGCTCCTCAAACACAACAAGGCTTGTAATGAATGACATTTTCGACATGAAGTCATGGATACCACTGGCTTGCGCTGACCACTTCTCTTCCTCTTCACTAATTTCTCTCAAACACTCCGTAATCGCAGAGTAGTGACTTTTCACTGATTTCACACATCTCCACTTGCATGCCCATCTCGTGTCACTAGGCTGAACTACTTCAGTTACTTTCACGTTCAAGGATTTTTGGAGTTCAATAAATCTCTGGTGTTTTGACGGTTCCGAAAACAGTGAATACACATTGTCAATAATGCTCAGGAATGATTTCACACATCGGTTTACGGAACAGCACTCCACAAGCACTAAATTTAATTTGTGCGCTAAGCAGACAGTGTATGTAGGCTGCGAATGGGTAAGTCTCTTTGATGCGCTGCTGCACACCAGACACATGACCTGACATGACAGACGCACCGTCATAACTCTGTGCCACAATTGGGATGTTTTTAACACCACACATATCAAGCCCTTTGTAGATGGCCTTGTAGAAGTAAGTGGAAAACGATCGTTTTGTACTTCCAAAACATTTTGAGGGGAATTGGGGCAGAGCAGGTTGCTTGGGACAGCCGTGTTTTTCTCCAAGATCATCTTTGTTGGTGTTACCTGCAGCTAGCGCATCTGTGGCCATGGAGTGAACGTCAGGACTGCTAACGGTTGCTGCTGCTGATCCAGAGTTGCTCGGTGTTCCCTCCAATTTCACAGCAGTGTCTGTTTGCATATCGTCATCATCGGTTACTGTTGTTTGTGTTGTATCCTTAGATCCCGATGACTGACTATTTGTGTCATTTGGAGCTCGACGGTTTAAAAATCTCCTTCTGTCCATATTTTGCCGTAACGCATCCGGCCAGATAACTACAACGCTATTGCATGCTAGCTGAGAATCGCTGGACTTACATGAGCCTGTCACTTGTCACATGACCCAGAGCCCTGAATTTTTTTTTTTTTACTAAAGCAGTATATGAAATCAGATGTATTACCTACCACCATTTCGTTGTTTTGTGTTATTTAAAATATTTATAATATATCTTTTTTTTAAACAATGCAATTTTTGTTGTTGTTGAAAAAATGCAATTACCCATTTCAGCCACCGGGTGAAACAGCCACATTCTCGCCTGAAAAACTCTTTAAAACTACATTTCGTGACACAATTATAGCAGTATTTTTAAATTATGCTGGGTTTCTCCTCTGCTATTGACACTTGTTGGTTAGTGTGAGATGCATTCTGGGATACCTGGCTGCCTCAAGTCCTCACAAGTCACCTCTCAATGTATCCTCGGTAAAAGGGGCGGATCAAGAACACATCCGGGGATCTGAACTGGACTTGGCTAGATGTGAACTTTGAATTGGAACAGTACTTGGGCAGCGAATGATGACGTTTCACAAGTCCACAAGAACACAAATACAGACAAGAAAGCATATTGAGAAACGGTGAAAGAGTCAGAGAGCTGAAGGAATTCTGGGACATTTATGGTCTGGATCTCTTCTTTGGTCCAATCACCAACAGCCTCTCGTTACATGCAGGACCAATCATAAAGGAGGAAAAGGAGACAGCGGGAACAACAACAGAAACAACACAGCTCAATATCTGTCGTAACTTAAAGGAGTCATGACCTGCAATTTTCACTTTTCGACGAGAATCAATGTATGTTATGATTGCCTAACGATTATACACTGGCCGGGAAGCCGATATTTAAAAGTGAAGCGTTCGTTTACCCCAGGGTTCATAAACCAGCGCGTGCACGCGCACTCAAATACGAGATTTTGATTTCAGCCCCGACTTGACGTCATGACAGGGCAGGATATCCCATATATGGACACCGCAGACCTGCCGCAGGAAGTGCGCCCTGGCGCCCCTCCTCCCCTCATATTCAGTCGAGAAAGAAGCAGAAACGTAGTGCACACTGAGTTGCTCTGTTGTTGACTGCCAGAATCAACATGTAAATGTTTTCTCTCCCAAGAACGGACCTAGCTATCAGGGACCAGTGGATTAAATTCATTTTTAATGACGCGGTTCCTACAACCCTTCCCACTGGCTTAACGTTATGTGTCTGTGCTAACTAAACATTTTACGCCGGAATCCTTCACAAATTTGAGGCAATATCAGGCGAAGTTGGCATCGAAGCTCGGGAAAAAGGGGACATTTTCAACAATCAGAGACTTGCCTGCAATTGAAACAGTAAGAATGTGTTTTTATTGCTCTACTCTGTGTAACAAACAGCAGCCAACTGCTAATGCGGCTATTGTATGCTAGCGGGAGTATTAGCTTCGAGGTAAACATGGGGAATGGCTGCTAACGTTACTTTGCAAACAACAAATGACTGAGATCATCATGAATCGCCGTCTAGTTTGTGTGCGTGTGTTTGTGCTCGCGTCTCATATGAGTATGTGCGCGAGTTTGTGTGTGTGTGCTCGCGTCTCATATGAGTATGTGCGTGGAGAGTTCATATACATGTATGTGTGACTACTTAGTATGTATGCAAGCGTGTTTCATATATGTGTGCGTGAATGAAGTTTGATTTCAGCCCTAAACGGCGCCTCATACTTATACACTGGCCGGGAAGCCGGTCGCGGCCAGGTCGGGTTCATTCATAATTTGCGCCATGATGTCATTTTGGAATGATATGCTAAAGCGTTACCTGCGATGTCAACCCCCCTCCTTCCTGCCACCAATCAACGCACCCCTCATTTGCATTATTAAAATGACCGTCCACGACAGCCAAAATATCGCATCAGATCTCGCGAGACAATAATGCCTTCAGAAATAAGGGTCTGAGGAGCTCTGTGTTTACTTTTTTTCCACTTTTCTTTTTTAGAAGGGCCTGAAAGACTATAATACAGCAGTAGGTATCAAAGGTAATACTAGGTCATGACTCCTTTAAACTAAAAGCAGAAACAAAATTCAAAAAGATGAAGAACTGTTTTGAAAGGGAAACAAGTTCAGGTTCACAAGATTGCGTGACATGATGGCTCAAAATGGAAACATTTTTAGGCGTGTCAACAGAAAAGAGATTAAGGCTGCTAACACCAGATAAGATAAAGACCCAGTGAACAGATCTGTGTGTGCTTGACCAGAAACACAGAACAGTGCTTCAGGGAATGTGAAAAATAGCAATAAAAATAACCACAGTTATTGGAGAATACTGAAAATTGTGTGTAAGTGAGTGAGTGAAGAGGATTGCTTGTGTCATGTAAACATTTTACTGCGATGAAGTCCTGGTTATAACTGTATGATGAAAAATTTCCCTATTTCAGCTGTGGCTTCACTAAGTTCAAGAATTACTGGAGACTCCACAACATGTATAAAAAGTAACTGGCCTTCTTATATACTGTGAATATTGTGGCTCTGTGACAAATTGCTGGTCATATTCCTCATTTGTAAGTGGATGAAAGCATCTGCTAAATTATTGTAAATGTAAATCTTTTAGATTTATATTTTATGTGCTATATGTTTTATATAGTATTTCATTGTTTCACTGTTATTAATATCCATGTTTACTATTTACTCAGTTGTTAAAGTTAGTTTTGTGTATTATGTCTAGCTCAAGTAATAACTGATCTACAGGAAATATTGATCTAGTTCTTCTGTTTTAAGACACAATCAGATGCCAGATCAACAGAGGATGTTGAGTCATTTGCTTACAGTCAGTATTGTGACACAAACTGTCAAGTCATTTTATTCCATCTGATTTAAAGCCGTTTCATAGATCATTTCAGTTATCAATTCACAAATAAAAAAAATATTTTGCATTTTTAATCTAATTTTGTTTATAGAATTCTGCATTCTGATCAAACAACCAGAGTCAAGAAGGTGCTATATAAGTTGTAAAGATAATATTTAGATCAAGTTCACAGACGGAAAGAGTTCTGAAATATTGTGTTTAGATCTAGAATGTCAAACCATATAGTGTTTAATTAGTGTTTTTATTATTTAAGAATAATTTTTTTCACTAACATATCTTCTGATCAGGATCACAATCTGCCTGTTTGTTATTGAAATTTAAATTTTGAAAGTGAAATTTTATTTTATTTCGAGCAATGTAGTGACATATAACAAAGGCAATAAAGGATAGAGTGGGAAGAAGTCAGACTTATTTTGATGAAGAGAGACTGCAGATAAACACAAATCTGCTCATATTAACAGTTCAAAGAAGACCAAGAATTGTTTTAAATGGCATTCATAATAGTACCATCAAAATCATTTTAATAAAAGTTATAAAATATGTTCTCATTTTTGGACGACAACTGGCTCTCTGTGTGAAGCTGTGTTTTTCAGATTATCTCTTTGAATCACATGATGCTTTACAGACAAACAGTCTTTCAGTTTCTGTAGAACAATAGCCGGAAATATGCAGGAAACTGGAAACATTTAAACAGGAAACAGGAAACAGGAAGTTCACTGTGTGTGGCCAAATAAATGTTCCGTCAACAGTTCCTTGACCTCTTTCAGCTTTAAACCAGTGATTATGGGGGGTTTGTTCTGCTAAAATAGCTGATTCAAGATGAACAGATTTGCTCCCATATTCTTCATATTTCTCTCCTTTAAATCTAAATCTGTGGTGGAAAAGGAAACAAAACAGAACTGTGAGATGTAAACTCGGAATTCCAAGAAAAAAGGACATTTCGCAATGTTTGCGAAAAAATGTTCTTTGCAATTTTAATCCCATTTCCTGTATTTAGGCTACATACCTTTAGGGACTATGGTGATAGAAAATCCAGGAAACAATTAAGTTGATTATATTGATAAATTCTGCCAAAAATAATATAGTAGGTCCCCATAGGAAATTACGCCCGTGAACATCATACTTTAAACGAATAGATTTTTTTTTTTTTCATGCAAATATGTGGATAACGAATGGGTGCCTCCTTTCTCCTGCATTGTTCATTTAAGGTAATGCATTCTGGGACCTATTTTAACGATCTAAGCTCATGGTCTATAGCGCAAGTGCACTCAGGTCGTGCCAGAATCCACTTTTGTTAGTTTAACAGCGGGACAAATGGTCCCGGCCCTGATCTAAAAGTGTTGTGTCTATTCTCTTAATGATGAGTAATGGGTGTGTTTTGGACGCAGAGTCTCATCCAGTGTTGCCAGATTGGGACGGTGATTTCCAGCCCAAAAGCTCAATAAAACCCGCCCACTCCAAGAATAAAACGCCAAAAATGTTACTGCCAAAATAATGTGATAAAATTGTATTACCATGTCATTCAAGGTTGACAAGCACCATTTGTATCTCCTTAAAATAAAGATGATCAAATAATATTAAAAATAACATTTTCCAGGAAAACAGATCAAAACAGGGCAATAATTAAGAAGAATTAGAAAATGACTAAAATGTCCAGGTGGACACTATCAAAGGGCAATCAAGAAATGCATGTCACTTTGGCATTAGGCTTGTTTGAGATGAGCAAAATCTGCGCAGAACCGATCACCGGTGATCAGCGCGAGATGCATGCCGGTTAGAAATGTGTCCGAGTGCGGTCCGCCTTGCTCTGATGTCATGCTGACGTATGTCAAAAAACTCTCGCAAGCCGCACGTGTCGGATTCTGCAGCCGAGCGCAGTTGCTCTCCACCGACTGCGCTGATCAAAAGCATGATGGGAAACGACTTGCTGACGACACAGCTTAATGCTCATTGGTTTAAAGGAGAACTCCAGTCATTTTTTTGTACATTTGGAGTGCTGTCAGTACAGAGAACAACGACAAAAATCGGTGTTGCCTACACCGTGTTATCCTCTTTTTGAAATTTGCACCCTGTTGACTTCAATGGGGCAAGTCTTAAACCTGCTTTTAGCCTCTTAACATCCTTGATGTGTCATTACAAGTGCACAGGTCATGTGAGTGATTCCTTCTGAGTGAACACGAGTGAATCTGACTGCAGTAGATGTGAAAGATATGAATAAAAAGGAAGTTAATTCGGCCAGCGCACATACCTGTATTTACTTCCCGTTTTCGGGCGCAGTCCACAGTAGTCGATTGTCGAGTTCACGCGCGTGATCATAGGTAACTAAGCAACAGTGGAGAACTCGGCAATCGACTACTGTGGCCTTCGACCGAAAACAGGATGTAAACACAGGTATTTGCGCTGGCTGAATAAACATCATTTTTATCCATATCTTTCACATCTACTGCAGTCAGATTCACTCGTGTTCACTCTGAAGGAATCACTCACATGACCTGTGCACTTGTAATAACACATCAATGATGTTAAGAGGCTAAAAGCAGGTTTAGTACTTGCCCCGTTGAAGTCAACAGGGTGCAGATTTTAAAAAGAGGATTGTTCTCTGTATTGACAGCACTCCAAATTTACAAAAAAAAAAATGAGCTCAATGTTAAAATTGACCGGAGTTCTCCTTTAAACAACCGTGATGTATTGTTCTCTTTTAAAATGTTTGATTTTAAAACTCTGATATCATGTTTTATGTGATATGTTATGTGTGAATATTCCCAAACTATCTCATCATGATCTCTATGGGTTATGCAATGTAATTTTTATAAAATAAAAAAAATAAAAAAAACACATAAGTCTGTATTGAAAAAAAGACTGATAAACATGTATTTGGAATGGAATTAATAAGTAGGCTACTTTGGGTGTCTTGTTCATTATATTTATTTTCATATAAAAGCAACAGAACTTAAATTCCATCCAGTTTATTAGCAGCACTGTGCACGAGCGTGAATCCCGCGATATCCATCTTTGATCTCGCAGGTGTCAGATCCACTGCGAGAAGAGAGATCTGTCCGGCTTGCCTGCGCTTTTTTCACTCCTCCTCTCACTGCAGCCGCTCCTACTCTCGCATACATTTCAGGCGAGGCGAGGCGCATCTCAAACAAGCCTAATGGCGGCGCCCGGGGAACCTTCAATAAAATGTTAAACCCTGCCCCCCCCGGAGGGTAGGGTTTAATATTTAAGGGCAAGCGGGAGATTTGAATTCTACTCTCTTGTTGTCAGTCAGTCCGTCTGGATCACTGATCTATATAATGTCATTCTATATAGATCAGTGGTTTGGATTCTTCGGAAATAACCATAGACAGTATAAGGGAAATAACGCCCTTTTCAGTGAGCCTGGTTCGTCACAGCAGACATCATGCCAACCGATCACCGGCTGAGGTAAGAGTCTATGTGAACGATATTTTATATTACATTTGTGTTAAGTTTATGTTACAGTTTTCAAGTTGACGTTAGCATGTTAAATGATGTTCAGTTAACTGGCGAGAGCTGGAGGGCAAAACACTGAAAATGTAGCATGCGTCTTTACATTTTCCATCTGTTTAAAGAAAGATCAGTTGAACCCACACTTCAAAAGACCTAAAACGAGCTTTCGTATACATATCAAAGTCTGTTTAATTGTGTATAAAATCTTTGTTAATACGCGATAGTATCTGTCAGTAAATCAATCTCTTAAATGGCGGGTCATTTTGAAACACTGTCTGGAAGCTGAAAACTCTTCTCTTAAAAAATAGTAACCACGTTTTTGGCGGATTTTTTTAAACCATTTTTATAACCACAGTTATACTACAAATAGGCCTAACGTTACCAAGGTTTTTTTTTTTTTTTTTTTTTTTTGGTTAAACCATAGTTAATTTTCTTAGACGGTTAATAGACACATAGACATTAACTTTGGTAGTAGAATGCTAAAAATCAATTGCTCGTTCAGTCCACTAGATGGTGCTGTTTGTTTTCTGGTGAGGTCAGCGGGGTGACTGTCAGCGTGCAGGAGGACGTAGATAAAATAAACATGGCAGCATCAGAGAAAGAAATCGTCACAGCACAAAGGAGCACTCTAAGCTCAGAGCATGTGGATCAGCTCCTCTTTCTGAGCAAAAATTCTGACATTTCTTCACTGTCCAAATGTTTTTGAACTCTTTTTAGGACCAAGGGTGGCAGCAAACTGTAGCACATTTTGTTTACTTAGAGTACATGTTTTATTTATTTATTTATTTAATTTAAATTTAACATTTTATTTTAAAGTAAAACTACATGTTTTTTATATAAGTTCAACAGTTATTGCTTTACTAATTCCCTAGTGGCTGAAAGGTCTGCACACCTTTTTTTTTGTACAAGTTGCAGTGTTATAAAATACCTGTAGTAACACAGCAGTGCATACCTGTTTGTATTACAGTCTAGTCCACCTTAAATGCAAACAGTTCAGTTTTCCAGGTGTATGCAACATTTATCACAGGTTCATGTAAGTGTTTGTTAGTTAGTCCACGTGACAATCACATTTTGCGGCAATAAAATTGATGTGACATGAACAAACAGATGTTGACAGTTTTCCTTTGCGGACATAATTTGAAGTTGGAAAAAGGTAATAAATTGCAATATATTGCAGAATATCGCAATATGTTTAAAATCGCAATAATATCGTATCGTGACCTAAGTATCGGGATAATATCGTATCGTGGTGGTATATATATATATATGTGTATGTATGTGTGTGTGTGTATGTATATGTGTGCGTGTGTATGTGTGTGTGTGTGTGTATGTATATGTGTGCGTGTCTATGTATGTGTGTGTGTGTATGTATATGTGTGCGTGTCTATGTATGTGTGTGTGTATATATATGTGTATATGTATGTATGTTTCAGAACATCATTTACAGATATAATTATATTCTTTATTGTCATGTACAAACATACAAAAATATAATGTGTATTAAGTAATATAATGATTCTATATACAATCATAATAACATTACAGCAGTATATCAGTAAAACAATTACACCGTGATTACTGTATAACTGTAAACAATAGTCATTGATCTATATATATATATATATATATATATTCAAAAGAACTCAGGACCTTATTTACTGTAACACTACCTGTATTAATGACATTTTTTTAAACTTAATATTACATAACTTGGTAATATTATAAATATATGTGTAGTATATATTGTTGAGAGATATGATTCATTCATTGTAAAGTCATGAAATGAAGAATATTTTGCTAGTTTGATGAAATGAACGGCTGCGTTCTAAAAAGAAAAAGAAAAAACATGAGATTTGTGCATCATTTCTACACAGTTTCTATTTAATCTCTTTATAGACCATCTCTTACCTCAAATCTGCCCTCATCATTAGAAACTGAGAAAGACAAACACAAAGATCTGATTAAAGTCATATGAAATGAGTTTTAAATTAACTTTACACATTCACACAGAATATGAAACTCTGCTGATGATGAAATACATATTTTATATTGAACATCATATATACTCACAGTTGGGTTTCCCACTATTAATGCTTTTCCGTCTCACTAGTGTCTCTTTAATCTTTGGTTGTATCATGTCCTTTTTGCTTAACATTTTTATCTTTCTTTCTTGTTTTGTCCTTCTTTTGCAGTTTGTGATGGTCTGGATATATTCCTGCCATGCATTCAATTATTTTATGTTTTCCAAATATCTATTGAAAACAATATAGATAATCTGAGTGAAATGTTACATTTGTTAGTGATCATTCTTATACAATACAGATTTATCTTTCAGTTTCACTAACATCACAGCTCAAAATTAGATAGACGTGTGTAATTACCTTGAGATGAGCTGAAAGAGAGAATCTCCACTGCTTACTGTGACTCTGGAGGTTGAGATATATATTTATAATCTCCACATAATATCATAGTCCACACTTCACTGCTAGCGCTGAACATGACTGCTGGCTTTATATTCATAACCTCTGAAAGAAAACAGACCGTGATGTGCAGAAGCTCACGCCTCTTTTGGCACTGAGGTTGGACAGATCAGTGCCTGTTGTTTGCACAATGCTTTTATCTATAAATGTTCTTTATTTTTCACAAAAATGTTCATTCTCCACTAGAGAATTACCTAATAACATTGTCTATTGTGAATGGGCCAAATTTAATTATTTGGTTCATATAGCTTACTATTTACAATATACACTACAATCACCTTCTACTTATTGTTTTTATACCATCTGCCCTACATCCACGTATTGTCTAGAAACCATTCAATTCATCACAGACAAAGTGAAGGAAATCCTACAATGAAATTTCCTGGGATAGAGTTTGACTCTAAACCCACACGAACTGGAGACGTGGAAAACACAACTCTTTCGGCCAATCCATTTAAACGATCTTGTGACATTGTCGACCGTAGATAGTTCTTCACAAGTTTGAGATGCGAACAGCTCCTCTCTCCTTATGCCACTAGAACTAGCCAGAGTAAGGTTTGCTTCTTGAGCAGTATCGAAGCATTCAAGAAAAAGTTTGTTAATTTTGGACAGCTTTCCAAGCTCTTCCATTGTGCACGCCTTCATATTCAGCACCACTATAGACACAATGAGACGTTCAGAGCATTTAAATCAAATTCCCTGCTCTTGCAAAGCCATGCATCGATTATTCAGTGATCGTGCTTGTGATGGTGCGGTGCCTTCTAGTGTCCGGCAATTGCCAATATAAACAAGTGGTTGGCGGAGAAAAACGAGGAACACCTCAGGAATTAAATCTGGCAAATCGTTTTGGGTGCTGATCATGACTGACCCCTGACCAGACTCCTATCGCTCTACACCTCCTGCATCTCCTCCACCTTCATGACCAGCGCCTGCCTCCACTGTGGTGCTGATCGGTGACTATATATCGTCCAGGGGCTTTATATTTCATATAGTGCTCAGGTCATGGTGTAGGAAAACACTTGGATTTATGACTTTGTAAGATACACACCCTCAAGTACACGAAACTAAAACTATGTGTTAGGATGTTCAAACCTTCAATTAAAAAAAAAAAAATTCAAATATTCAATAAATATGAAAGCAGCAGCAGAACGTGACTTTCAAAATGCTTTCTAAAAATAATAGCAAAATATTTGTGGGATCATTTCTATGCCACACTCATAATGTAATGGGTCATGCGCTTGCATATTGTTTGTCAAAATAAAGAATTATGGTTATATTATGATCATACAGAAGGACAGGCAACAAGATGAGGTTCATTAAAAAGTTATAATATGATTAAATATGCACATTGCTGTTGTCTGCACTGATTCAGACTATAGATTATAGTCTCAGCCAAACAATGCATTGTTAACAGGTCAGAAATGTTTGATCTTTTGATGTTTTGTGTTTTTCACTTTTAAAGACACGCCTACTTATGCTCAGCAGTTTCATAATGCTCTCTTGAATTTCTGCATTTTTTGTTATTCATTATGCTTCAGGAATATTGCCTGATTTTCCTCAGCCCATGCACTCAATTATATGAAGTAACTGAGTTTAACATAGACAATAGTTTTGTGTGAACTAAATTAAAATTCCAGTTTCATCATATTTTTGTAATATCTGTTGAGTAACAATTAACAAATGAACACAAACCACACTAAAACCAAAATGAAATGCATAAACTACAGTCTCTGTTGAACATTTTTGCAAATTTCTGTTCTATAATTGTTTTGCTGTAGAAACTTCACTGAGAAGCTGTTCAAACATATTAAATACAGACATGATGAGGAGGATATGTTTCATGTAACTGAGTTTGGTCTCTCTCATCTGACAGCGTATAAACTGAATACAGTTGAGGTGAACTTAATACCAATATCCATAGAGTCTTTAAAACTCTTTCTTATTGCACACTAGTACGTAAGCTCATACCAGATGAAATATGTTTTACAGTGCCACTCCTGTACGCTGGTATACAAAAGCTCATAGCATATCATTTTTTTTTTTTTTTCTTGGCATTCCTGAACATCAATGCGTGTAAAAGCTCATAATACAAGGCGGTTACTCTGATCCTTCTGCACGCAAGGTGCATATAGACCCGAAACACCAGGGGGCGCTCTCCCTCTCAAAGATGACTTAAGTAACATATCATTATATTATAATGTAAAAATGTCAGTTATTTACTGTGGGTACTTTTTTATTTATTTATTTTTTATAACATGCAACTATAGATTCAACTTTAGTTAATTCATGAAGACATTGATTTGTATATATACTTAATGGTTAATATATATTTAATGGAGCACAACAGCTGTGTTAGAGCTGCAAGTGTTTTTCCATTGATCTTTCCCATAGGATTTTTGTATATTTTTTTAAACATCTCAATTAAAAACTTATAAGCTGTGAACCAAACCAACCAGCAACCAGGTGATTCATAACATTTCAAAATCTGATTTTCAAATAGTATTTTTTTTTTTTTTTTTTTTGCTTCAAAGTTGAAGCAAATGACTTATGTGTCAAATGACGTATGTGACATATGTGTCCATGACGTGTGTGTGTGTGTATGTAGGCCTATGTTAAACAATTATTTTTAAACTAAGTTAAAATAATGCAGGCTAACAGCTTCAACAGAAGCAGATACTATCGATTAACAACCTCGTAGCTCACAGTAAGTCTTTAGTTTAAATGTTTAAAAGTTATCATTAAAAATCAATTTCCCGGTGGAGAATATTCGGTTGCAGTACATAGTACAAAAAAGTATTTTATAGATTATGAATTTTTTTTTATATCTTTATCAGCAAATAACTCAGCAATACTTTGGAGTTTTTCAAATAGGCTACATTCACTGTAAAGTTCAGACTCTAAGGTTTCAAATGACACCAATTTTGTTTGAATCAAGGCAATATTTTTGAAAAATATGATAATGAATATTTTCGCAGCTAGGGGGCGCCATGGGTGGCGCACACGGGCGGTACACTCCGGTTTAGAGAGACTAGTCAGCACTCGTTCAGAGTTGATCGAAGTGGTTAGATTCTTTAAAAAGCTGAGATTCTAAGCTTTAAAATGATACATATTTTGTGTTATTCCACGTTTGAAAACGAGCGCGGACGGTTCCGGGAAAATTGGAAAACACTTTGCACCCAGGAAGGATGAGAGACTTGTTTTTTAGCCAAGTATGCATTACTTCGTGAGGAATATCTCGTGATCAAAGCAATGGATTCTGTTGTGTGTGGGCTCTTTGTAATCGTGAGAATCTGTTGTCAATAAAGATGTTCGATTTTTCACAATCTATGCATGTTTCATTGAGTTATGAGCTGAAACGTCACATCAAAACAACATAGCATCACTGCTATTGCTACTTCATAGGTGCGCCTCTGGTATTTTTTTGTGTCAGAACGCTATAAGGAATATCTTTAGACCTGAGTGATGGATTATGGTGTGTTTGGGCTCTTTTTAATCGTAACATTCTGCTGTAAATAATGATGTGCCATTTTCCACAATTGATGCATGCTTCATTGAGTTATGAGTTAGAACGCGACATAAGTGCTACATCTATAATAAAGATCTATGTGCGCATTTGTGTTACAACTCCACGAGGCATAACTTTAGATATGAGTGATGGATTATGCTGAGTTTGGGCTCTTTTTAATCGTGAGAGTCTGCTGAAAATAATGATGTGCATTTTTCTACGATATGTGCATGCTTCGTGAAGTTATAAGTAAAGACCAAACGCGAGTGCTTCATGAGTATATATTTGGCTAGGTACGTCTTTGGTATTTTCTGTGTTAGAACGCCATGAGGAATATCTTTAGATCTGACTGATGAGTTTGGGCTCGTCTTAATCATGAGCTCCTGCTGTAAATAACGATGTGTCATTTTTCATGATCGATGTATGCAGGGTGCGATTTGTGAAAAAAACAGAGGGGGGGGATGTTTTGAGAATTTTATTCATAGAAATAGACCATGAGAACACGAACTTCATCGCTGCATTTGCAGGAATTGTAAAATCTTTTTTCTTATTAACTCATGAAGTCAGGGTAGGGGGGTTCGGGGGCATGCTCCCCCGAGAAAATTTTGATTTCTCTGACCTACATATGTGCAATTTAAGACTTTTGAAGGCCAAAAAAAATATAAGAAATAGCTTTAAAACCTTGTCATTAGATTATTTGTCAATACCTGCTCCTCATCTTCATATTTCTTATTCTCTCAGTCTTCTTATCCTGGCCTATTTCTTCCCTCCTAAAGCTGAACTTTGACTGAGTCTTTTCATTTCCGTCTGTGTCAGTGACGAAAGTAAACATAGGCTCGACTGATATTTATTCGTTTTATGAATCATTTTCTGACAAGTTAATTTACTCAAGGCTACCAGGAAAGCAGGATTGCCATTAGGAACCTTCTGAAAGCTTTGGAATCTGAAAACGTCTGTTTTTAAATGTTAAAAGTAATTTTAAATAATACAAATTATAGACTACGTTTACCGCAGTTGGTGTAATTGGCAGACGTTCCCTTAAGCATCGTGCGCTGTGGAAAGGCGTCAAAGCATTCTCACAATTATGCAGCATTATAATGCACGAATGATTTTGAATGAATATTTCATGTCGATATACAATGGTCACATAGCCTAATGTTAAAACTAATTTTGCTATTGATGTCTTTGTTAGATTACAGACCCTATAGAACAAATGTCCGTCTGGGTTTTGAATTGAATATGTTCACATCGTCATAAACTTAGCCTATCTGTTAGTTTTCTTTTCAAACAACAGAAGTGTTAAGTTGTTACGGCGTCCAGTCATCTTTGTCAAGACGTTTTTCTTTATTAAATGCATCATAGATAGCGGTTAAGCCATTTTTGTTATAACATAAAAAGGGCGCTGCTAGTTAAAATCCGATTTAAGCAAAAAAGAAAATTACTAGCTGGGCGCTGGCGTGACGTAACTGAAGAGACGAATGTTCTTATTAATATTATTACGAGAGAGTTTTAATTGTTTTTGACGTTTAATTGTTTAACGTTAATGTTGTTAAACGAAAACTGTATTATCAAAAACATTTTTATTTACCTGGATCTGACTGAGCTCCGCCCATAGACTGTCCGCCCCTGTCAGGGCCCCTTGATGTCATGTGCCCCTGGGCAAGTGACCAGTTGCCCTAATAGTTAATCCGGCCCTGCATGAAGTAGCCTAACGCAATATTTTTACTATAATAGCTTATCTTTCCCCACACATATGAACTATGATCACGCACAACGAAAAAAAAAAACATGTAAGAATGAACCACGATTGATTGCAAAGTTAAACCATCACACATCACAGTAGAAACTGTTTTACTGTTGCTGTTAAAGTAATAACGTTAACTTTACATCGTGATGCTGAGCTACAGTAAAATGATAGAAAAGACATCTATGCATTATCTGTGTTATTATCGCCTCATTCGCGCGAACTGGACACGACGCCAACGCGTCTTTACATTTACTTAACATTGAAATCACTCGCGCGCGCCAGACGCTAAAGAGTGTGTGAGTAATCAAAAAACATTTTCTTTAGCTTTATTTATTTTGTTTTAATTTCGCTTAGCCTCAACTGAGTGAAACACCGTAGGCCTATAACTTCGGCCATTCTCCGTGGTGTGACTGGGACACTAACTCTGCTTGTTATCATAGAAACAGATAATCAGACTGTGATGTTTATTCCCGCTTCAGTAATACTAAACACTACACATTAATTACTGTGAATATGCCTTCCTTTCGACACAGCTCCACTGCCCAACGGACCTGCAACCGTCTCGCAAGTGTTGATAGGCTATTACTCGTGAGGTGTAACCGATCAGATAGCGCCGTGGGCAGGACATTGAGCAACAGGGAGGCTGCGGCAGCTATATATCAGAGCCAGCCAAAGTAGCATTTTAAAATAAAATTTACTTTAATCAAACCACGGATCCGTGATCAGTTTTGTGATCCGTCTCGCCACTAGAGTAGTAGCACTGATCACTTTGAGGGGGGGATAAATTTATCCCCACCGGGGATAAAAATAATTAAGCAGAGGCAGGGATACATTGACCAGAAAGGGGGAAATCCCACGCATCCCCCCCGGCAAATCGCACCCTGGATGTATGTTTCATGAAGATACGAGTAAAAAGGCCAAGTCTAAGCTACCTCGCTTGGCTACGTGCGTTTGTGTATTTTTTGTGAATTAGAACTCCATGAGGAATATCTTTAGTTCTGAGTGATGGATTACGTTGAGTTTGGACTCATTTTAATTGTAAGCATCTGCTGTAAATAATGATGTGTCATTTTCCACAATCGGAGCATGTTTCATGAAGTTACAAGCGGAAATGTGTCTAAAATTCAGCATCCATATATGGTTTACCCATGGGTCTCTTGAGGGGCTTATTTTACAAAAACCTTGCTCAAGTTTAGTAAAAGCCTGAAACAATTATGCTTGTTGTATTCTACTCATTGAGACCTTTCAAATGACATATGACACATGACTATCTGAGCAGTATGATGTTTTTGACACATTGCAGTACATAATAATTTCCTCTTCCTCATAAATTATGTATTAAAAAAAAATCATTTTATCAGCAAATAACTCAGCACTACTTTGGAGATAATCATAATGGCTACATTCATTGTAAAGTTTAGACTCTAAGCTTTCAAATGATGCCTATTTTGTGTTGATCAATGCAGTAGTTTTGAAAAATATGACAATTGATTTTTTCCATAGCTAGGGGGCGCCCTCCGGCGGTATAATCCGTTCTAAAGGAATAACTCAGCACCTTTTAGGAGTTGAATAAAATGTATAGGTGCATTGAAAAGCTGAGATTCTAAGCTTTAAAATGATACCTATTTTGTATCATATCATTCAGTGGTTGCTTAGTAATTTGATTATGAATTTTTTTCATGGGGTGCCGTCCCGCCGGCGGGACGCTTAGGGTTTAAGGGGTTAATCTTCCATGTCTCGAATTACAGTTTTTACAATCGCTTGAACACATTTCTTTGGTCAGTCAGTCTCTGTGAGCTAAAATGAGGATTATTTATTATTGCTTTGGGACAAACTCATTCAAATTACATTAATTCTTTTCTCAGTAACATAATGCATAAGACTGAAATTTGCCACGTTTTTTACAGTAATATTGAAAGATATTCTGAATCTAAAAAATCAAATACACTGAAAAAAAGATTCGTTAAATTTAATAAATTTTAGCGTAAGTGGTTGCACACAATTGATTTTAGCTACATTTAAACAAATGTGCAACCACTTAGACTACCATAATTTTTTTTTATTAAATTCAACTAATAATTTTTTTCAGTGTACTTTCAAAACAGTTATGAAACTTGCACAGATAATCATATTTCAGTTCATCACCATCTATACAACAGAGGAAACTCAGAAATATTTTTTATACTTTAAAGTAAACATGGACCATGTAACATAAACTGCAGTGAATTATGAACAGCAGAAAATATTGTAATGTGCCCTATTGTTTGTATTTTTTTATTTGTGTGTGTGTGTGTGTGTGTGTGTGTGTGTGTGTGTGTGTGTGTGTGTGTGTGTGTGTGTGTGTGTGTGTGTTTGAAAGGCATTGGGTTACAGCAGCTTCAAAACATCACTGATGATTCAATGTCAGAAATGTTACAGTTTTTTTCAATTGTTTACACGCAATTTTGGAAACCGGGTTCTTTTTTTCAAAACAGAATCACAATTATCCAAACACCACACTCAATTTGCATAATTCCTAGATTGTTTGCAAAATGACACACTTCAGTCAAAACATATACACATATTTGTGAAAATGCTATTAGTTTTCATTTAACCAACACAGTCCTCAATGATCAGACACTATTGCAGCCAGTTACACACAGCCGTGATAAATATAAAACACATTTGTAAAAAAACTAATTTTAGGAAATAGCATGTGCTAGATTTTTGGCCAGACATTGTTATGTAAGGGATAATTTAGATGACAAAAAAAAAAAAAAAAAAAAAAATAGTGACATACCCACAACATTCTTCATGATTAGTTTGAGATATAGGGAGAATGTACACAAGCTATAAACTATACAAAGCACTGCACAACACTGATGCTGCAGACTGAATATTTCAAGTATTTATTTCAATACTTACACAGTATTTCTTACCATAATCAGTTACAGTAATCAACCAACAATGACATCAATGAAACAAATAAAATCTGTAGACAAATAAAAATTACTGCATGAAGTACATACACTTTGACTCTGAAGAAATACTACTGTAAAAGCAACAAGAATACTGTAACTATTCATCATCTCTCCGTCTGGCTGGATCAGGCCATAAGATTTCATCCACATCACAGGCTATGTCTTCAATGGCATAAGTCCTTCCCTACCTCTTCCTCTACCTAGGCCTCTTCCTCTACCTCCTTCTCCTCTTCCTCTATCTCCTTCTTCTCCTCTTCCTCTATCTCCTTCTTCTCCTCTTCCTCTACCTAGGCCTCTTCCTCTACCTCCTTCTCCTCTTCCTCTATCTCCTTCTTCTCCTCTTCCTCTACCTAGGCCTCATCCTCTACCTCCTTCTCCTCTTCCTCTATCTCCTTCTTCTCCTCTTCCTCTACCTAGGCCTCTTCCTCTACCTCCTTCTCCTCTTCCTCTATCTCCTTCTTCTCATCTTCCTCTACCTAGGCCTCATCCTCTACCTCCTTCTCCTCTTCCTCTATCTCCTTCTTCTCCTCTTCCTCTACCTAGGCCTCTTCCTCTACCTCCTTCTCCTCTTCCTCTATCTCCTTCTTCTCCTCTTCCTCTATCTCCTTCTTTTCCTCTTCCTCTACCTGGGCCTCTTCCTCTACCTCCTTCTCCTCTTCCTCTACCTCCTTCTCCTCTTCCTCTACCTCCTTCTCCTCTTCCTCTATCTCCTTATTCTCCTCTTCCTCTATCTCCTTCTTCTCCTCTTCCTCTATCTCCTTCTTCTCCTCTTCCTCTACCTGGGCCTCTTCCTCTACCTCCTTCTCCTCTTCCTCTACCTCCTTCATCTCCTCTTTGAGCTCCCCCTCTCATTCTCACTCTTCTTTTTCTTCTAGCTCCTTCCATCTTTGTTGAAGACAGGTGAACTCACCTGCTGCCTTTTATAGCACACCTGAGTGCTGCGTTTTCAAATTAGCACATGTGTGCTTCCACACCTGGTGGTTGTGTTTATCCAATTCGTTCATTAGTGTGGTAATTGGCAATCGTGGGCTTTGTAATGACAAGGAAGTAACCTCACAATCCTTAACTGTGTCTAAGGTGTGAACATGTGTGTAGAGTTTTACAAATCACTGTGTGTAATGTTGTGCAAATCTGTGGAGGTGTTTTGCTCCTTGGAGTAGAATTTTGCAAATTGTGTGGAATTTTTTATTTTAGTGTGTAAACAATCGTAAAAAACTGTAAAAGGTAATAAAGAGGACATTAGGATATATAAAATATAATGTTTAGTAGCCTAATATGTATATAGATTTATTAATATGTATATAGACTTATATGTTATAGGTTACAACACAAAGTGAAATCTAAAATGTAATATTTATAAGAATACGGTTCTAAATTGAAGTTATTATTAATCAATGACTGTAAAAAAGGCTAGAAATGATTTAAATATGGGGATACTGTGTTCACCAGTAGGAGACTGAACACTGAACCTGATCCACCGTAACACATGATCATAGAAACACTGAAGAACAGCTCATCATAAACACTGAGATATGACACACACTGCAGTCCTTCATCACAGTATATACAGGATAGTGTGAGATATGAATTCATAAACACAGAGATCAGTCTCAGGAAAACACAACAGGTTTAAAACACCCCAAATCCCCCCAAAAATGTAAATTCGATTTTGCATGAAACGTAAGCATATTTTTGGTACCATTATTATTTTATTAATATTCATATGATAATTAAAGTGTATGTGCATATTCCTATTACTCTAATGTGTCTGGATATTTTATTTGTAAGTTTTCTTTTATTTATTTATTTATTTTTTTTTTATTTCTCAATTGGTGATTTTTATTTGAGTCTCAATAAAATAGTGCATTTTCACAGTAAAAACAATGCATGTTTTTTACTAAATAAAGATAGTACAATAAATATCAGTATAATGTAAAAATGTTTTAAAATGTAAAAATAAATTACTATGTTTTATATATTTTTATGCGTGTTCAAAAAAAAGTAAATGCAAGAAAAACCCTTTATCCTTACAGGCTTCATTTTATAATGCAAAATATTGATCTTTTTGTTCTTTATTTCTTTTGATTTGGGGGTAAATTATAACTTGGACATGTTCTTAAGAGTTTTTTTTTTTTTTTTTTTTTTTTTTGAAAATCACTCACAAACTAGTCATTGTTTCAGTTGCAAACTTGCATTTCTTGTTTTTCATAACATAAATCTATTTGATACACATATGATGCTACATTAATATTAACCATTATACACATTCATTGACTATCTATGAAAAAAAAACACGTATGTTTATGCTATAGTTAATAATGTGTGAAATCAGTTTCTCTTTATTAGCGCTAATATTTAATCTAAGGATATTTTTAGTAATGTTTTAATTTAATCTCAATATTGAGGCTGATCAGAATGTAAAGTCACTCCGGGAACTCGCTATATGTAAAAGTTGCAGTGAAGTAAACTGTAAAGCAGACATGTCTTATGAAGTGTGATATGAAGATCTGTAATACTAAATATCTCCAGTAGAGAGAGACACTGATCCACTGAACTGTGTGTCTGTAATCCTCTAAAGCTCCACTTCTCCTGTCTTCATGTGTTTGTTCAGTCAGAGCTCAGATGTGTCATCTCTCATAGTATCTCAGATATCATCCTCTTCTTCTGAACAGGACATTTGTTGAAGAGAGTTTGTCTGAGATTATACATGCACAGGTTTAAGGCTAAAGATATGCTGGACTTTAGTGCAAATGCTTGGGTTTCAGAGTAAAATTTTCAAATTGTTCCATAAATAAACACGTTTCATTAAAATGCCAAAGCAGAGTATGATTATCTTTTAAAAGTCAGATATTTACTTATTTTTTCATTGTTTTCTGCAAAAAGAATCATGTTTTCAGATGTAGAGTAAGTGAATATGAGTAATGAAACACTAATCTTTACTGACTTTTAGTATGTGTGTGTATATATATATATATATATATATATATATATATATATATATATATATATATATACACTACACACACATATACACATATATATATATATATATATATATATATATATATATATATATATATATATATATATATATATATACAGTCATGGTCAAAATTGATGGCACCCCTGGTAAATATGATCAAAAATGGCTGTAAAAAATAAATCTGCATTGTTTATCCATTTGATCTTTCATTCAAAAAATTCACAAAAATCTAACCTTTCATTGAAGTAAAAGAATTGAAAGTGGGGGGTAAATCACATTATAAAATAAAAGTTTTTCTCCAAAACACGTTGGCCACAATTCTTTATGCAATCTCGTTTTGCCAAGATAACAGCTCTGAGTTTTCTCCTATAATGCCTGATGAGTTTGGAGAACACCTGACAAGAGATCAGAGATCATTCCTCCATACAGAATCTCTCCAGATCCTTCAGATTCACAAGTTCATGTTGGTGCTTCTTCTGTTCAGTTCAGCCCATTCATCTCCTATAGGGTTCAGTTTAGGGGACTGGGGCGGGCATGGCAGAAGCTTCATTTTGTGCTCCCTAACACATTCTTGTGTTGATTTTGATGTTTGTTTTGGACCGTTGTCCTGATGGAAGATCAACCACGGCCCATTATAAGATTTCTAGCAGAGGCCGTCAGGTTTCGATTTTTTATCTGTTGATATTTGATAGAACCCACAATGCCATGTATCTGAACAAGATGTCCAGGACCTCCAGCAAATAAATAGGCCCACAACATATAAGATCCAGCAGTGTATTTAACCGTAGGCATGGGGGACTCTGACAACTGAATATGCTGAAGTTTGTTTTTGGAGGAGCGAGGAGGATTTTTCTTGAAACCCTCCCAAACAACATGTGGTGATGTAGGGGTTGTTTGATAATTTTTTTTTTTAGGCTTTCTGACCCTAAGACTCACTAATCTCTGCAATTCTCCATCTGTGATTATTGAAGAGTCTTTGGCCACTCAAACTATCCTCCTCACCGTCCATTAATACAATATAGACACACGTCCTCTTCCTGGCAGATTCGTAACATCTTTAGTTGATTATAACTTCTTAATTATTGCCCTGATGGTCAAAATTGGGATTTTCAATTATTTAGCTATTTTCTTACAGCCACTTTCGATTTTGTGAAGCTCAACAATCTTTTGCTGCACATCAGAACTATATTCTGTGGTTTTACTCATTGTGATGATTCAGGGAATTTGGCCTTTGTGTTTCCTCATATTTAAACTCCTGTGAAACAAGAAGTCATAGCTGGACAATTTCATGTTCCTAGTCACCCTGGTGTGCTAAATAAAGGTAAACATTAATGGGAATATACCTCAGATATTTTACTCGTAAAAAATTATAGGGGTACCAATAATTTCATGCTCATTTTTTGAATGAAAGATCAAAAGGATAAACGATGCAGATTTATTTTTTACAGCCAGTTTTGATCATATTTACCAGGGGTGCCATTAATTCTGACCATGACTGTATATAAATGTGTGTGTTTGTTTATTTATTTATTTATTTATTTATTTATTTATTTATTTATTTATTTATTTAATTTATTCATTTATTTATTTATTATTTTAAGTGTGGTATGTCATTCTGCCTTGCAAGTATTTCTCTTTGAGAATTCCAAACTTCAATGTTTGTATCAAACAATACAAACATAAGTGATTTATATATAGCCTATATATCTTAAAAAAAAAAAAAAAAAACTTACAATACAAAATTGTATTGCTTGTCTTCCCAAACGTTGATAATAATAAAATGACTCAAATTAGTGTGTAGTTACACTCTGTGTTTAAAAGGTTATACAATGTGACGAGTGGAAATAAGGTGTGGCCCCTTTAAGAGCTGCGCGCTCCCTGTTAAACTGTGTGCGCGCCTCGAGCACACAATGTATGTGGGTTATTTCTGTTTGATGCTCATTTTTTTTATTTATATTGTTGATTCAGTAACGCTGTGAACGGTAGAGTGTGTGACAGACAGTTCCTCGAGTTACACTGGAGAATAAAGTGTGTGTTGTGAAAAGCCAATCGCCTCTGAGAGTCTGTCTGGCCTCTGATAACTCACTGAGCTTTCCATATTTCCAAAATAAAGATGAAAAACCGCACTCTCAGGTTATATTTTCATAAATGTATTATTACTATGTCCTCACAGACGCGTTTCGGCCTAAGCCATCATCAGTGTGTACTGTGTACTTTCCACATTTTCCTCCGGACACAACGCGTTACAACAAGTTAACAGTTCATTCCTTTACAGTAACTTGCACCTGAAAGTGTGTGTGTGTGTTTCAGCTGTTGCTCTAATGAAGTTACTTGTTTAACATGTGACTCTTTTCTTCCCTGTCTCTTTATCTTTTCTTCTTTTTTCTTTATCAATGATCATGTATTATGACAACTATTCTAGATTAATTATGTTGGATGTGTGTGTGTGTGTGTGTGTGTGTGTGTGTGTGTGTGTGTGTGTGTGTGTGTCAGTGTGTGTGTGTGTCATATGAAAATTGCAGGCTTTCTAATAAAAATCAGTGTTTTTTGTTATTGTTGCTGATCATTAACTGTTTGAGATCTATTTCTGATATGTATTTTAGTGAAAAGGATTAGATGGATAAAGACTCAGAGAACACTGATCACAGATCAGTCCTCACACACCATTGATCCGCTAAGAGAGTCCGCATTCAGCTCTAGGATCAGAGATATGAACATTCATAATAACATGTATATCATGATTTTATATATGTGCAGCGGCTCAGATTCCTGTATATATTCCATGTATATCATGACTTTATATGAGGATTTCTCAGATTCCTGCAGTTCTGATCAACATCAGTCTGCCGACCTTTCAACTCAAACTCATTTTCATTTCCACTATAAAGCCTCTGCTGTGTTGAGTGTGAGAGTGTGTGACTTGTGTTGAGTGTGAGAGTGTGTGACTTGTGTTGAGTGTGAGAATGTGTTTAGTTGCACATCAATAAAGAGACACATCTGAGAATTGTTTCACAGCTTTTATTTGAATAACAGTGTTTCTGCATCTCCAGGATGCAGTTTTAATGGAAACTGTGAGGAAACAGAACATTTACACAGTTTAACGGTCATCAGCATCATAAATCCTTTTCATTTTCAAAACATGTACATGTATAACACTATACTTTATTAAATTTAATTATTAAATTAAATCAAGAAACTAGCTAACGTTGGGAGGGTATTTATTTCTATTGACTGGCTTTATCAATCTCTCTCTATTATTATTATTTTTATATATATATATATATATATATATATTCTTCTATTTCTGACAGTTGTGAAAACACTATTGTGAGTTTCCTTTGCTATTTGAGCAAATCGGAACACAAAAATATATATTAAATGCAGTCTTTAAGGAAGTTTACCCAACTATGACGACTTATGCTTCTGAGAAACCTGGAAGTGTAACAGAAAGAGTTAATAGTGTGTATAATTATGAACCGGTCACACTAAATGCGTCTCTAACACGCATTGTGTTTATCGTGCAATTTATACGCGAAAATGAGTTTTTACGTGCATATTATGCACATGAGGGTTTGGTGTGGGGTGAGTGTGTTTTATACGTTTGGTTAGTGTGTTTTATACGTTTGGTTAGGATTAGTGGTGTGTGGGGTGAGTGTGTATTACACACAATAAAGTGCATATAATATGCACGCGAAAAACACATAAAATCATTATAGATAACTTCTTTTTTTTTTTAAATACAGAAAACAGCAGCAACAACACATACTTCTCAGTTCATCATGAAAAATACTTTTTTAACATGTAAAAGGCAGATTGCTTTTTGTAACAATTTGAAATGAATGGAAGTAACTGTGGCATGTGATGCAAAATGTGAATTTAAATAACACTTTAGATTTAGAAGAAAAATATAATACAACAGCATCAATATGCAAGCAGCAATGGGGAAACGAAGGCTCAGTATTGAGAGAACGGAAAAGTAAAGGATGAGTCCCTGTTTTTATCCTTTGACATCACGAGTGAAGAGTCTGTCAGGAGCCTGAGAGTCCAGATGAGACTTTAGTGGCTGTTTCTGAAAATAATAACAAGATACATTAATAATAAAGTCATAACTGAAAAACTGTAGCAACTGAAGCATCATAGATGCCCGTATGAAATTATGCCCAATACTCAAATCACATTCATCATCTTAAATATGATTGAATCATTTTTAAATATTAGCCTACATGTTAAAAATATGGGTAAGACTTCACAAGGTTCATTAGTTAACATAAACTAAAAATGAACAATACTTCTACAGCATTTCTTAGTCAAGTCTCCTTTATTTATATAGCACTTGTTTCATAACATTAGTTAATGCACTGTGAACTAACATGAACAAACTATGAAAAGCTGTAACTAACATTAACATTTATTAAGATTAATAAATACTGTAACATATGTATTGCTCATTGTTAGTTCATGTTTGTTAATACATAAACTAATGTTAACTAATGAATATTGTAAAGTGTTACCAAAAGATGTCGTTTTTCTTTGTCCAGAAAAATGTTCATACATGATCCAGTAAATATTACTTTTGAAATATTACTACAATTAATCACAGACGAGTGAAACAGCAATAAAACCTCTACAATCTTTATATAATCAAGCTGTTAAAGTGTTAGACAAAAAGCCACTGAGATACCATCACTGTCTGATTCTTGGAAAATACAGCATGTTAAACTTTGATAATATAATTGTGTATGCCAATGTGCGACTAGTTTTTAAAATTTTGAATAATATTGCGCCTCCACCCCTGAAAACATTTGTCCAGCTCTGTTCTGAACAGATGACAGGAGCTCCAGGTCCACGAGTCGC
This sequence comes from Squalius cephalus, assembly GCA_022829025.1. Lineage (NCBI taxonomy): Eukaryota > Metazoa > Chordata > Actinopteri > Cypriniformes > Leuciscidae > Squalius > Squalius cephalus. Next base: position 2,478,267 of record CM040806.1, read on the forward strand.
AATGACTGCAGACTGCCTAAACGTTGCACAGACAGCCTTCTCATTCAGAGGCATCAAAGAATGGAGTCTGAAACTTTCCTTAGACCTGAAGGATTTCTCTCACAATACAAGGAAAGTGTTATTGGAAACCCAGTCGTGTCAGCATAGATAACTGTGTGTGTAAATATGACTTTTAGTGATGTTTTACTGTAGTAATTTGGTATGATTATATTTGGACTGATGGCTGTAATGGGTGAATGGTTGAATGAATGAATTAATAGTTGTATTTGAGTGATTAAATACATTTTTATTGGATATTTTGTATTGTAATTCACCTGCTCGGGGACTGCATTGCAGCCTGATCTCACGGCAATTCGTATGAATTCTACGAGGTGGCTAATTCGTACGAATTCATACGACCTCACTCGTACGAATTCGTACAATTTTTGCTAAATCCGATGTACATATTTTACGAATTGCCAATTCGTATGAATTCATACGAATGACCTACCCCTGACCCCGCCCCTAAACCTACCCATCACGTGGGTTTAGACAAATCGTACAAATTCGTACGAGTGAGGTCGTATGAATTCGTACGAATTAGCCACTTTTTTATCACTCGTACGAATTGGTCGTGAGATAGCGTTGAACTAGCTCAAGCTAAATCTGGTGCAAGGCATCTTTAATTAATGTTTTTTGCACATTGTCCCTGTTGAAATAAAACTAAACTAAACTAAACTAATGATTTCCACGACAAAAATAATATTCTTGCTCAGTATTTTAGTCTTGTTTTCCAGTACATATATCTAAACATTCATTCAAATGAAGTGAGTTTATGATTAAAACAAGAACAAATATCTGCCAAAGCGGTGAAGAAAAAAAAGAAAAAAAAAGAAGGGGAAACAAGATTATATTTCTGACCACATTGGCATATATTTGTTCTTGTTTTACTCCATTAGAAACAAGACTTAATATCTTCAGTCATGTTGCTTCTCCAGTAAATGTATCTTGATTTAAGAATAATCTTGGTTTAGATATTTGTGCTGGAAAATCTTTTTTTTTTTTTGTGCAGCAATGTAACTTTGTTTCCCTTTCGTGGTCACTCCGAGTTACGTCGGATGACGACGATTGGGGGTTTCGCTTAGAAGCCTATCACCTTCGAGTATTAAAAAACGAGCCAATGGCAATGAAATGCCATGGGTCTGCGGAATTTGCATAGCGTAACTCCGCCCGCCGCAGGGGGTATATAAGGAAGTACGCTGCACAAATGCAGATATGCTTTCGCTTCGGAGCCGAGAACTTCTCCACTCCTGTAAGCCAAATATTCTGAGTTAGTCTTCTCTTACCTTCGAGACGAGCGAACTCTCCGGTGTTGGTGTGACGGCGATTTCAGCGAGTGCTCACTACCCTGCTTGATCTGTTCAGTGATCTGACAGTTAGTGTGTTTTCTCCCTGTTCGCTTCAGCATCCGCGGAGTTTATCCTCTCACAAAAAGAGCTTGCACGCGGCACGTCTTTTTAAAGATGCCTCGCCCGTGCACTTCTGGTTGCGGTCGAGATATATTTTTCTCTGATGGGCATGAACGCTGCTTAGCGTGTTTGGGCGTTGATCACGCTAAAGCAGCGTTCATGGATGACTCATGTTCTCACTGCGGGAACATGACCATCTCCATGCTGCGGTCGAGACTCAATGAGCTCACCAGAGCGAGAGTCCCCCTACCCACACCCCGATCTACTGACTCCGAGAGGGCTAGTACTTCGGCTGGTGGCCGGGGTGACCTGAGGGTGACTGTGTGGGACATACCGCCGACACGTCCGCGGTCCACACACCCCTCTTCAGCAGTGGTACCCGCGAGTGTACAGACTGAGACCGCTGGTCCCTCTTCGGAGCCCCAGCGCGTCTCGTTTGGAGCTCCAGAGGAAGATACTATGTCGATCGCGGCATCACAAGGTGGGCGCGAGTCCTCGGGAAGTGAGGATTCGGCTGCGTTGCCGCCCTCGGGCGTGCCAGCGTTGCCCGAGTCTGATCCCGAGCTGACCGCCATGCTTTCCCGGGCAGCCGCGGCCATTGGTGTTGAGTGGTCCCCGCCACCTGATCCAGTGCGCTCGCGGCTGGACGATTGGTTTTTGGGAGCGGCCGCTGACACTCGTCGCCGCCCAACCCCAATTCCTTTCTTCCCGGAAGTGCATGAGGAAGTCACGTGGTCCTGGAAGGCTCCCATGTCTTCCCGTGATCGTTCGTCGGCTTTCTCCGCCTTTCCTCCCCTCGATAAAGCTGATGCTTGTGGGTACACTGGGATTCCCACGGTTGAACGTTCTGTCGCGATGCAGCTGTGTCCGGCAAGCGCTTCATCACGTGGTGATCCAAAGCACCCTTCCAAAGCCTGTAGATTCTCGTCTACTATGGTGGCGAAATCTTACAGAGCGGCGGGACAGGCAGCTGCTTCACTGCATGCCATGGCCATCTTACAGGTCTACCAGGCCAAGATGCTCCGTGACTTGCACGAGGGTAGGACAGACCCAGGGCTCTTTGATGAGCTGCGCGCCGCCACTGACCTCGCTCTCCGGGCGACGAAAGTGACCGCGCGCTCCCTGGGTTTGGTGATGTCCACAGCTGTGGTCCAGGAGAGACACCTGTGGCTGAACCTGGCCGATATGCGTGAGCCTGAGCGGACTCGTCTGCTCAACGCTCCCATATCCCAGGCCGGCCTTTTCGGCGGTGCAGTCGAGGACTTTGCCCAACAGTTCTCGACTGCTCAGAAGCAGACTGAGGCCATTAAACATATTCTGCCCCGGCGTGCTGTTGCTGCTAAGCCACCGGTTCAGAGTCCTCAGCCTGCTCGCCGCCGAGGGCGCCCTCCTGCGGCTCCCGCCCCTCCCGCACGGCCCCAGCAGCAGTCATCGGGGTCGCGTCGTGGAGGAAGCCGCAGGAAGGCGCCACAGCCCTCTCCAGCCCCGCCGCCCGCTAAACGCCAGGCTAAGCGGCGCTCCTGAGACGGGCAGCTCAGGATTGGCTTTCTTTTCTGTTCAGGAGGTGGTAGCAGGGCCACTCCTTCCCCCGGTGGAGGGCCGGGGGAGAATCTTTTGTTCTCCACTCCCCGCTGCTCGTCCCACGACGGGCAGCACCCTAATGTGGTTAAAGACAGAATCGAAATCCCCAATCCTGAGCCCACAGAGCCCGAGGGCCACAGTGCGCGCCACCCTCGGGTCCCGCCACTGCCGCCCTCCTCTGTCCCAGAGGTGCGGGATGACAGCACGCGCCGCCCATGGGCCTCGCTCCTCTCATCCCCCTCTGTCGCCAGACCCCTGCCAGAGCACGCCCCCGTGGGACGCGCGCCCTCCCCTGGCCTCCTCTGGCAGGACGCGGTTTATGACCGTGCCCCCGCACAGGGCCGCTATGCCACCCTCGCCGGTGCCGGTCATTCCGCCTCGCTGCCCCACCGACGGTACGTCTGTGGTTCGTATGACCCCGCTGGTGCACTTTCTGGAGGCCTGGCTAGAGCTTCCCAGACTGTCCCGCTGGGTCGCGAGAACTATCAGGCTCGGCTACGCGATTCAGTTCGCGCGATCTCCTCCCCGCTTCAGGGGAGTCCGCTTCACTATGGTCGGTGGCAATGCCCCTGTCATGAGAGCGGAGGTCGCCACCCTGCTGGCGAAGGGTGCGATCGAGATTGTCCCTCCAGCCGAAATGAAGTCCGGCTTCTACAGCCCTTACTTCATTGTACCAAAGAAGTCCGGTGGGTTACGGCCAATCCTCGACCTACGCGTCTTGAACCGCTCCCTTCACAGGCTGCCGTTCAAGATGCTAACGGCCAAACACATCCTCCAGTGTGTACGGCCGCAGGATTGGTTTGCAGCGATCGACCTGAAGGACGCCTACTTCCATGTCTCCATTTTACCTCGACACAGACCGTTTCTACGGTTTGCTTTCGAGGGACAGGCATACCAGTACGCGGTTCTCCCTTTCGGACTAGCCCTGTCTCCTCGCGTCTTTACGAAGGTCGTCGAGGCAGCCCTTGTTCCCCTCCGGGAACACGGGGTTCGCATCCTGAACTATCTCGACGACTGGCTGATCCTAGCTCACTCTCGAGACCAGGTTTGCGAACACAGGGACCTAGTGCTCCGGCACCTAGTTCGTCTGGGCCTTCGGGTCAACTGGGAGAAGAGCAAACTCTGCCCCGTGCAGAGGATCTCTTTTCTCGGTATGGAGATCGACTCGGTCGCCATGTGCGCGCAGCTTACGAGCGAGCGCGCGCAGTCACTGCTGACTTGTCTTCGTCAGTTCGAGGGCAAGAGTGCGGTTCCACTGAAACTATTTCAGAGGCTCCTGGGGCATATGGCATCCGCAGCCGCAGTAACGCCGCTGGGATTGCTTCATATGAGACCGCTTCAGCTTTGGCTTCGCGATCGAGTCCCGAGGTGGGCATGGCAACACGGCACGCTCCAAGTCCCAGTGACTCCAGCCTGCCGTCAGACCTTCACCCCGTGGGCGAACCTCAATTTTCTACGGGCCGGAGTGCCCTTAGAACGAGTTTCCCGGCATGTTGTCGTTTCAACAGATGCCTCCAACACGGGCTGGGGCGCCATGTGCAATGGTCATGCTGCCGCGGGCTCCTGGACAGGACCCCAGCGCCTTTGGCATGTCAATTGCCTCGAGTTGCTGGCTGTACGTCTCGCCCTGCACCGCTTCCGGGCGTTGCTCAGGGGTCAGCACGTACTAGTCCGATCAGACAATACCGCAACAGTAGCGTACATCAACCACCAAGGTGGTCTGCGCTCCCGCCGTATGTCGCAACTCGCTCGCCACCTCCTCATATGGAGTCAGAAGCATCTGAGGTCGCTTCGAGCCATTTATATCCCGGGACACCTGAACCAGGCGGCCGACGAGCTGTCTCGAGTTCGGCCTCTCGCTGGAGAATGGCGACTCCATCCCCGGACGGTCCAGCTGATTTGGGATCAGTTCGGCGACGCACAGGTAGACCTGTTTGCCTCCCACGACTCGTCCCACTGCGACCTGTTTTATTCCCTGACCGAGGGCACGCTCGGCACGGATGCACTGGCGCACAGCTGGCCGCGGGGCCTACGCAAGTATGCGTTTCCCCCAGTGAGCCTCCTTGCGCAGACCTTGCGCAAGATCAGGGAGGACGAGGAGCAGGTCATTCTGGTTGCCCCGTATTGGCCCAACCGGACCTGGTTCTCCGAACTAGTACTCCTCGCGACAGCACCTCCCTGGCCAATTCCTCTGAGGAAGGACCTCCTTTCTCAGGGACGGGGCACCTTATGGCACCCTCGTCCCGATCTTTGGAACCTCCACGTGTGGCTCCTGGACGGGACGAGGCAGGTTTGAGTACCCTACCACCTGCGGTGGTGGCTACCATCACTTCCGCTAGAGCATCGTCCACGAGACATGCCTATGCGTTGAAGTGGAACCTCTTCGTCAACTGGTGTTCTTCTAAACATCAAGAACCCACGAAATGCCCCATCAGTGTCGTGCTTTCCTTCCTGCAAGAAGGGTTGGAGCGAAGGCTGTCTCCCTCCACCCTGAAAGTGTATGTTGCCGCCATTGCCGCACATCACGAAGCAGTCGATGGTAAGTCTCTGGGAAAGCACGACCTGATCGTCAGGTTCCTGAGGGGAGCGAGGAGACTGAATCCTCCTCGTCCTCCCCTCGTTCCCTCTTGGGACCTCTCAGTGGTTCTAACTGCCCTGCAGAGTGCTCCATTTGAGCCTTTGCAATCAGTGGAGCTTAAGTTCCTGTCAATGAAGACAGCGCTCCTGGTTGCATTGGCCTCCATCAAGAGGGTAGGGGACCTGCAGGCATTTTCGGTTGACGAAGCGTGCCTGGAATTCGGGCCGGCTGACTCTCACGTGATCCTGAGACCCCGGCTTGGATATGTGCCCAAGGTTCCTACCACACCCTTTCGAGACCAGGTAGTGAACCTGCAAGCGCTGCCCTTGGAGGAGGCAGACCCAGCCTTGGCACTGCTCTGTCCAGTACGCGCCCTCCGTGCTTATGTAGACAGAACGCGGTGTTTCAGGACCTCAGACCAGCTCTTTGTCTGTCATGGTGGGAAGCTGAAGGGAAAGGCTCTCTCAAAGCAAAGGTTATCACACTGGATAGTGGATACCATTGCTTTGGCATACCAGCAGCAAGGTCGTCCGTGCCCCCTTGGTGTGAAAGCCCACTCCACACGTAGTGTGGCTTCCTCTTGGGCTCTAGCGCATGGCGCCTCGCTAACAGACATTTGTAGAGCTGCAGGCTGGGCGACACCCAACACATTCGCGAGATTCTATAATCTCCGAGTAGAGCCAGTTTCTTCTCATGTACTCGCTTCAACCAGCCGGTGCTAGATTCTGCTCAGGTGTCTTCGCTTGCTCGCCATTCCTCTCCACGGACGGGATACGTGCGATATTTTCCTCAGGTGAGTCTGATAAGCTCTGAGTTTCCTCCAGCACTGCTGACGTCAACGCCTGTGTTATGCCAAATTCCATACTCAGCTTTTGCGCTTGACTAGGTGCCACCATGTGCATGGTTCCCCCTCTGGGCGACCCCCACATGTGTATTCCGCTGTAAGTCTCCTTGTGAGCGTGTGTCTTTCCCTTGGCAAGCCACCCTTGCCACCCCTGGGGTTTAAAATTCCACCTGCGGCTGGACACCTCAGTGATCTTCCATATGCAGCCTCTGGCCATATGTGTATTCTAAGTCCCCCCCATCAATGGCTGGGCATGATTGCATACTTCTCTCTGGAGATATGCTTCCCAGTGTACCTTGGTATCCCTGGGTTAAGTAGGACTCCTTCGTTCGTGCTAGTCTCACAACAGGGAGCTCAGACTTACGCAGGGCACTGGATGACAGCCGAGGTGGCGTGATTAGACTGGAACCCCAATCGTCGTCATCCGACGTAACTCGGAGTGACCACGAAAGGGAACGTCTCGGTTACGGATGTAACCCTCGTTCCCTGAGTGGGAACGGAGACGTTACGTCTTCCTGCCACTTCCGCTGTACCGCTGAAAAACGCCTGGGGCCAGTCTCGGCTCCTCAGCGAAGACATATCTGCATTTGTGCAGCGTACTTCCTTATATACCCCCTGCGGCGGGCGGAGTTACGCTATGCAAATTCCGCAGACCCATGGCATTTCATTGCCATTGGCTCGTTTTTTAATACTCGAAGGTGATAGGCTTCTAAGCGAAACCCCCAATCGTCGTCATCCGACGTAACGTCTCCGTTCCCACTCAGGGAACGAGGGTTACATCCGTAACCGAGACGTTCCTCTCTGCTTATGATGTATCAATATCTCACCTGATATTTGGTCTTCTCTGACACATCCGAAGGACACTTTACTGTGGAGTCTGAGGATAACAACACACATCTGGTTATCTTCATAGTTAAATATTAATTCATATTAATTCATTCTACAAATCCAGCACATCCACAGACAACATCAGAACAAGGAAATAACTGTGTAATGTACAGTAAGAATAAGTCTAATGTCTTTCCAGGAGATATGCTACTGTTTTCACTGTGCAGTTGATAAAGCCTTTCATACATACACTAATAATAAAATATCAATATAAGATATATTATTATATTTAGATGGGTTTAATTATTAGATGGGTTTAACAATATTTAGATGGGTTTAATTATTCAGAATACCATGAAATGAATGATGTTGAAAGAGTGTAATGGATCTGTGTCCTCACAACGTTAAGCAATTTACGGTAACACTTTATTCTGGTAGTCTAAACTAACTTTGCAACATGTCTCAGAGTATTAGTGTTGATGATCAGAAGATCCACAGTTTGGATTGTGACCGGCTGATATTGTTTTACTCACAGTTCGGTCTTAAATCATACAAACTCCTCCATCTGACGAGGTTTACATTTTCACTGGTGTGTGTTTTCATCTCTCTCTCTCCTGTCTTCATGCGTTTACTCATTTATTATTCATTCACTAATCTCTTCTCTGGAGTGACACTGTTGCAGAACAGCAAATAATAAATCACAAATGACATCAATTAAAGTATTTCTTTTAAAGATGAAATAATGCAGTGATTAAATCCATATAAAAATGTTTGATTACAAAGTTCCTCAGTAGAGTACGCATAATTAAATCAATTTCTGCCTTAAAAACACACATTCATATTTTAAAATGCTGTTCAAATATATCACCTGTGATGAGAGGAAATGTAGGATTATCCAGTGCAGCGTTCATGTTTATAATCACTGAATATGATAAAGTCACACATGAGGATCCGCAGTGAACATCTAAAGGAGAAGTTTTCTTCAGACTCTGGACTTGTGTGTTTAGTGAAACTTTGGGATTGCTTGGTTTGATGGGGGCGGGACATGGGCATTACCGGAAACTGTCAGACCGGGTTTCATGATCACATGATCACATGGCCACACCCATCATCTGTCTTCACCAGATTCACAGATTTCTGTGTCTGTGTGGATTCTGACATTTATGGTTTCATTAAGAGAACAAAATGACACATAAACAAAACTGATCGTGAACATTTTTTTTTTTAATAAAATAAAAAATATAAAAGACACCAGCCTTTCTGTACTGGCAACAGGAAACTTTGTGCAAGATTTACACAAACGGTAGGCTACTTAAAAATACTGGAAAATAAGTTTTACTGAAAAATAAATAAATAAAAAATTAGCCTATATATATATATAGTCAGTGTTGGGCATGCTATTTGAAGTAATTATAGTTACTATACTTCTCACAAATTACAGTTACAAGTTACATCCTTATAAAAGTACTAATTACCAGGGAAAGTAACTATTGCGTAACTAAAAAACGTTTTAAAAAAAATTCCAATATTTCAAATAACTTGGATGCCCTCAATATTAAATGTTAAATGAATGAAATGACTAAATAGAATAAATTACTAGTATAAAACATTGTACACTAATCTACACTATTTTAATGTTGCTATTGGACAATGTGAGAGACGCCTATTAAATTCATATTGTAAATATTGTCAATACTATCTGAACAATAAAACACAATAGATGATTTAGAACTTTTAATATTTATTGCACAGGCCACAACTGGCCAACAAATAAGTCTAAAAATAAATTGTGCTTAAGATATGTACCAAAAATGAATAAATAATACAAAAAAAATATATACATACACTCTTTGTAGTGCAAATTAAAATGATAAAACTGTCACACAACTGTAGACATACTGTAGCCGACTTGAAGTATTTCTTCCTCACAAAAGTAAACAGTTTAACAAGAAGTGCTCTCAATATAATACTGAACAATGTAGGCTACCATAAATAAATAATAATAAAATATAAAATATATATGTTTTTAATAACCTACAGAGAACGTCATCATCAGAGGTTATTTAAGCCAAATTAGACGTGTTTCCAACCGGTCAAACAAAGATGTTTTCTGAGAACGCAGGTTATTTTTAGATTTTATTTTTATAACCATATAAACTAATTAAAACGTTGCAAATGATACCAATAGGCTACAGAGATTATTCTAATGCTGAAATGTTTGTTTATTTATTTTAGTGTCGCTCGCGCTTAGACACACTCGGTCTCGCGGCGTTCGCCTCGCTTTTGTCCAGTCCGGCGCCTCATAAACACACACACACACACACACACACACCAGAGAAAAATCTTTGCAGGTCCTATGGCTGAGAGCCTACTCGGATGAAAACCGCTTCAGTGAGATTAACGCCAAAGTTTATTGTCAGTAACGGTAACGGCGTTGTAACATGGGAACAGTCATTCGTTTGATTATACTCGTTACATAAACAAATAACGCCGTTAGTAACGTGTTTTATTTATAACGCCGTTATTCCCATCTCTGTAGTCATAAATATTATGTACCAAAATCACATAACCGATCCAACAAGGAAGCAGATCCTCTTTCTCTTTATATCTCCTCTTCATGCTGTTCGTGTCTAGAGAGAAGAAACAAAAATAATTGTCAAATATTAACATCTTTTATCTCATTCCTTAAAACAATTCAGTTCTTAGACTTTTCATGCAGCAGAACAATCCCAAAAACATTCACTGTTTGGATCTTTGGTGATATTTGTACTTACAGTCTGAACTGCAGCTGCTCCATCTCACAACAACCTGGAACGCTTAGAAATAGTTCTAGAAATCTCATTGCCATCACATTATATATAATATAATAATGAGATACAGCCCAAATGGGGCGGGCACATTATTACATGGGTTTATCTGAGTTTATAGAGAGATGGGGCGTGCACATTTGGTTTTCGCCCTGCCCCACACTCACTCGTACTGGACTCAGAGTGAACCTTCCCCCAGCATATCTTACTGGAAATCCCCAGGGACTGGTTTAGTGTTCAGGGGTGGAAAACACCATGATCATGCGGAGAAGTGGAGAAGTTTCCCAGAAACACAACAGAAACTACTCTGTTCCTATTTTCTTTTTATACTCCAGGACATGTCATGTGCACATGATACTCAGTCACATGATTTATATTGTGCTTATTGGATGGTTTTGCCATGCAAATGTGTTTAAATGCTTTTATACTGTCCAAAACATTTTATTTTACACTGTCCACTGTCTGAAATAATAACAATAATAATAAAAAACATTGTTTTATAGTGCTCATTTGAACTAATATTCATTTTCTGAGCAATAAAGTGTTAAGTGGTACAATATAAACTCGCATAAAGAGGAATAATTCCAGCAAACAGACTTTAATCTCAAACACCCGGAAACAGGAGAAAACCACACGAACATTAACGAGAACTGACACAGACTAAAGGAGAACTGAGAGTTTAAATATACAGAGCAAACAAAAAAAACAAAAAAACAAGGAACTTAAATATTAAATGAACAGGGCAAAGGTGAATGACAACAGACTGTATGGGGGAACGTATCACAGACTAAACCCAGAAACACAATGTAACAGACCGTCATAACGTGTAACAGAGTCTTACTGATTTCATTCTTTCCCCAAATCTTCATGAGTGTTTTTTCTTTTTACAACATTTAATAACCTTTGTCAATTTTAGTTAATAAAAAATGCAATTATTTATTGTGTGTACATCAACTAATGTTAACAGATACAACTTTTGATCTTAATAATGTATATGTTGACATTAACATTAACTAAGATTGATATGCTGTATGAGTATTGTTCATTCTTAGCTCATGTAAACTAATGCAGTTAACTAATCAGAACTTATAAATGTACCCAAAGTTTAAATGAGGTGTAACTGAGAATGTCCAGAAAGGAGGAATATCTGAAGCATGTGTGAGGAAACCATTGCATGAGCAGTGTGAGTCTTTTAATGTGTTGTGATCTTATACTGTAGAGAAAGATTTAAGTGCTTCTACAGATGTTACTGTTAGTTTCTATTTCTAGGCCTATTTCACATATTTCTCTATTTCTGATTATATATCTGGAGCTTCTCGTTGTATCAGTGCTATCACCGGGACTTTTACATTACAGAGTCGATAGTTTTATCCTCATGACAGGGATTATAGTCATAATAACACTGATCATATAGAAATCAAATGTGTTTCTGCTTCATATGAGATACATGATGATCCTGTAATATAATCTGATCAGATGAGAGTCTCTTTCTGCTTCATATGAGACACATGATGATCCTGTAATATAATCTGATCAGATGAGAGTCTCTTTCTGCTTCATATGAGACACATGATGATCCTGTAATATAATCTGATCAGATGAGCGTCTCTTTCTGCTTCATATGAGACACATGATGATCCTGTGATATAATCTGATCAGATGAGAGTCTCTTTCTGCTTCATATGAGACACATGATGATCCTGTGATATAATCTGATCAGATGAGAGTCTCTTTCTGCTTCATATGAGACACATGATGATCCTCATTGAGCTTCAGATCAGATTCTCTGATTTCTCTTCACTGTCTCTGATCCTGAAACTAAAGGCTTTTGAGTTTGTGAATCTAGTGGCGCCATCTAGTGGACAGATGTGGTTTTAACATCAATCTTCTGTGGAGTAACAATACAGATACAATTTACAGACATTCACTGACACTTATGCCTAATGTCTTTTTTTCTTTTTTCTATTTTAATGCCTTAATTCTGTTTAATGCAATTGGTATTTTGCAGTCTCAAATGAAACCAGTCTTCAGAAGAAACCAATGTTTAATAACTATAGGTTTCAAATAACACTAAGTTTCATATTGAAGACTAGACTCTCTCTCTCTCTCTCTCTCTCTCTCTCTCTCTCTCTCTCTCTCATTAGAGCCCTAATTAAAACAACAACACTAGTTTCTACATGGAAGAGTTTATGATATCCCCTGTATAATGTCCTAACTTGTTAAATTTGACCTCATTGTTTTGGCAATTGAACAGAAAGAGTGAATGTACATATACTCTAACAATAGTGTTGTTTTTTTTTTTTTTTTTTTTTTTTTAATAGATATGTTTGTGTGAGTCGAAAAGGCATTGGGTTACAGCAGCCACAGATCAGTTTTATATATTTATTTATGTTTCAGAGTCAGAAATAGAGAGGTAATTAATAGGATATAAAATACTGTAAAAATCATAATAATAAAAAGACAGTTATATTTAATGTAATAATGGGTGTAGTGTGTGAGTTCAGCAGTAGGGGGCGGTAAAGGCCCGTTCACACCAAGGACGATAACTATAAAGATAACGATAAAGATATAATTCTAAAAATCGTTCTCCATATTAAAGAATAACAGAGTTCACACCACAACTATAACGATAAAGATATGAGGAACGATATCGTTGGGATCACTTTCAGAACGATTTTTTTCCTGCTGTCGAACGATAAAACACTGACAGCCAATCAGAATCCATTCTAATTTAAAGGTCTCGCGCATTTAAAATGGATCTGGATCATCCGGGCGTGCGCGTGCTTAGAATAAAAAAGACCGTTATCGGGTGCGCGTGTGGAGACACATATATAGTTATCTTTATCGTTATCTTTATAGTTATCGTGCTTGGTGTGAACGGGCCTTAATGCACTAATAATGATGAGTGGGCGGAGCCTCTGTTCATGTGGGCGGGGTTTGTGTATCTGACTGCAGCCCTGCACATCTGTGGTTTCCTGCAGGTGTGTGTGTGTGTGAGTGTGAGTGTGTGTGTGTGTGTGTGTGTGTGTGTGTGTGTGAATCTTCTCTCACTCTTCAGCTCTGATGAATCCTGCTCCACTTCTGCTGGAGAAACGAACACTGAATCTCCTCGAGACACTGAACCTGATCCACCGTAACACATGATCATCAAACCACTGAGAAACACTGAAGAACAGCTCATCATAAACACTGAGATATGACAAACACTGCAGTCCTTCTTCATCACAGTATATAGTGTGAGATATGATTCATAAACACAGAGATCAGTCTCAGGAAAACACGGCAGGTTTAATTCACCCCAGAAAAATAGCAAATTATATTTAGCATATTTAACATGTTTTTAATACCATTAATATATATTTTGCATATTTAATATGTTTTAATACCATATATATATATGAAAGAAGATCATACACACACACATTATTGATTTCTATTTAATTCTCAATACTATAATATAGTTTTTAATTAAAAAATACAATTGCTTTAAAGGAACCGTATGTAGGATTGTGGCCAAAACTGGTACTGCAATCACTTTAAAAATACTGTAGAGCGGTGTATCCCCTCCCCCTCCCCCCTGACTCGAGGTTGCCAGATAAGCTGCAGGATTCAGCAGAAACGTAGGCTGCTTCAATGAGCTTCCAATGGCAAGTGACGAAGAGACGTACACAGTAAGTTTTGTTTCACAGTAAGTGCTGGGGCCATAATAGCTGAAGAGATAAGCGTTTTTGATTTGATATTTTATTTGATTTGATTTCTTTATTTTGAAAATATAAATACAATTACAATTCAAAAAAAATCTGAGGAAAAAAAAGGATAATAGTAAAACAAGACAAAAAACATATAAACAACAAAATAAAACTTCCTTATTTTTCAATACGAAAAAAAAAAAAAAAACTCGATTTACAAGTACTAAAGTTTTTGTCACAAGTAGGCTAAAAAATAACCAAAACATTTGCCACAGCAATTATAATGCGGGACAAATTCAATATCACCAATGGCTATCACAGGGTTGTTTTCAGTCCCATCAGAAAATATTGTTACACTAAATTACATTAGCAATTGTCATACAGGTCAACTTGCAGCATGTGTAACTTAGTCCACGATATACGTGAAGAACGAATGACGAATAATTTTTTCTGAGGTAAAGTTAGGCTTCTGTCTCAATTACGTTTCAAATTGCCATAATGGGCGTGCTAATGTTGTTTTCCTCAGCGTCTCAGCATAATGACAGAGAAACGGGCTCCTATAATGCATTGCTAATGTTAGCATACGGCCATGTGAGCTAACGTTACGTTACTTTGCACGAACATGCATAACTTTGTTCGACTGTCATGAATATATGAAATGTCCATTGACATCAAGTACAAGTTAGCCAAGCATAGATGAATCTTACCTGTCCTGGAGAAAATTAGCAACGTTGGCGTCTGTGTTCAAATTCTTCTCCATTTTCAGCCGTCTCCATCTTCCAAAAGCATCTCCAATACAAATTCTGGTTTTATTTCGGACTTTGTCACGAAAAATTTCTGAATTATAACGAGGTCTTTTTGATTTAGTAACTTTAGACATTTTACCCGACTAGAGTAGGTTAGAGCAAAGCTGGCAACCCGGATCCCGAAACACTACTGACTTCGTGATTGGTCGATAGGTGGAGGGCGGCGCGTCAGGCCAAAACACAAAATGACAACATCAACATCAGTTGAGGGCTGCAAGTCCACTTTTTAAATGACAATATCTTAGCCATACTACTGTTGTCAGTGATATAAGTATTTGAAATGAACATGATTTCTTAATGTCTAGTGACACATCAGGGCCATTTTATGATTCATTGAAATAGATTTCTTACATACAGCTCCTTTAAATAAAACAAGTCTCCTTGGTTTCACCACAGGGGTCATCTGGTGCACAACACGTTTATGGAAACCTCAATATTAATATCTCGGCTCAGGATGGCTTCAGCTCCAAAAGCTGATCTCCAGTTTCAAGGTACAGAAACATTCTGCACATCTTCCGACTTACAACTTCAGTAAATGATATGATCAAGATCAAGATCGCTTAAAGCTCCACATTTACGGCCAATTTACAACGGAAGGGACTTGAGTCTAAATCTTTTTAAGGGGTACCTAGTGTGCTTTATGATTACATCAGCGTGATCTGATTCATACGTGATCATACTGGTAATCTACAGAGCACATTACTGGTAATTAACCGGTAATGTTACAGCTTCCCTTACTGGTACACACATGATCTCCTAGCGGTAATTTACCATAAAGACTGTGTGTGTGAAAGGGGCTAAAGTGACGAGTTTTCACACTTAGATTCAACAGCTCTGTGTGTTTGTGACTGTGAATGTTCTGCTGGTGCCATCAGTGTCATGTTGATGTCAGTCTTCATTAAATATAGCTCACATCCTCAGACCGCACAGATCTGATCAAAGCAGCTTTTGATTTTCATAACCATTACTGAGTTGCAATCTTACAAATTCAACAATGTCAGTGGAAAAATGAGTGAATACTGTATCTCAGCAAATTTTCATATTTCCACAAAACTGCACAGACATGAGAAGTGTGTCGGTCGGTGGAGTCCAGTTCTGCTGATGAAGGATCAGAGTCACGCAGTGTTCATCTCCACACCTCAGCACACGGGTTTCTGGTCATCATGAAGAGATGAGTCGCTGGTTTAGGTGTGTTTGATTAGGATTGGTTAAACTGTGTTTTGAAAATGTGTCTTTTCTAGTTGTTAGGAATTAGATGTGGAGAGATGTGAATATATATCATTTACTATTATATAATAATATAATAACAGTGTCTTGAACTTGATCTTTCTTGATATTACATGATTATTTTAATATCCCTATATGCAGAGATGGGCATAAATACATGGAAATGTATTTAAAATACAAATACAGTATTTTGAAAATACACAAAATACATGTGAAATTGTCCATCCAGTGCAGGTATAGGTCACAGTGAATGAAGAAACTACATCGGCCTACTGACTTTACATTCCTAATCACATCTCTTTCTTTCTTTCTTTCTTTCTTTCTTTCTTTCTTTCTTTCTTTCTGGCAATTACAAATAAACTTATGCATCTCTTATTTGCTGCCCTCCCCAATTATTTATAGGGGTTTAAGTAGGGCTTAATCTCCCTGTGATTGATTTGGGCTGTAGAGCCTGGTTTAGGAGAAACTTTTGGCCAAACCACAATGCACCAGTGTTCTCATTTATACCATTTACCACTTTGTTTGGTTTACCACTGTGTAAAAGTTGTACCTGTACCTGCTTCCAGGTACTTTTTTTTCGTATCACCTCCGGCGAGGTTCCAAGCGGGCATTTCAAGGTACACATTTACATTCTTATCAGTTCTTGCTTTCTCTGGGAATCGAACCCATGACCTTGGCGTTGCAAGCGCTAAACGCTAATGCTAACACTCTACTGTTTGAGCTACAGGAAAGCTTATTAACACACACAACCAGCAGTTTCTGTCAGGTTACAATCAAGATTACTGTAAAACTCAGATTCAGGTCAGATGTGTTCAGGAAAGCATGTCCTATATTCATGAAATACAAACATGTACTATATAAATATAAAATCCATTCATACACATTCATCTTATATACAGTAACAGTGCATGTCTGAACCGTGAACTTATTATTTGTTGAGAAAGGAACATGATGGAGAATATTTATCAGGTTAGATGAATCACACTGATGCTTTCTGAAAGGAGAAACACAGAAATATATATAAATATAACACAAAGATCAATATAACATCAGATTTCTGCTTCAGTTTTCAATATCTCTGTATTTGTGTGTGTCTCACCTTTTCTGTGACTCTAAAACATCACAATGAATCGGTGAATCATGAGAAACTGTGAATGAAGAACACACACATCAGATTATAGCAATTGCTCAAACAGCGACAATTAATAAATCAGTGTCACTGATGGAAAGATCTGCCAAAAGCTCACAGTTGTGGATATACATTTACATACAAGTTGCAGAATCTACAAAATGTGAATATTTTTAACAAAATGAATAAGAATAAGCATAACAGACCTTAACTTAATTTCACGTGTGCTGCTAAAAGATGTTTTAATCTATATGGTGAAATAAACAAAATAACTATATAAACTCATGACCACAACTGTAATTTGCTTCTTGCTTTTCCAATATAGAAATTATATATATTGATGTGACACATTCAGACATTCAGACAAGATGAAACACTGAAGATGATGAAATAAATACTCACAGTTTGGTTTTCCGCTATTAATGCTGCTTTTTCTGACTCGGCGTCTTTTTCTGTTTTGGTTCATTAGATTGTAACGTTTTGTCCTTTTGATTCCCCATTCTTCTCTTTCTCTCTTGTCACGTTTAATTATTCTGTAGTTTGTGAAGCTCAACACATATTTTCCCATGCTGTAATGTCTCATATATTCTGACTTTGGTAATATCTGTTCAAGAGAATACAGTAGTTCAGTTCAGAGTGAAGTTTGACATCAGTTAATGATTGTTGAGCAATACAGGTTTACATTTCAGTTTCACTATAATAGAGACATTAATGCCTGGATTTAAATAAATTAATAAAAATCTCTTTACAAAACAATTAAATATAAAGTGTTTTAGTTACCTTGCGATGAGCAGAAGAGAGGACACATCCAGTGCAGATCTGAGATCAGACCACTCAGAAAGATCAGCTTTTATACAGTGTGAAGGTTACACTCCTCCTCTGGCTTCTACTATAGACACTGATGCAGTTTCACTTTCAGTATCAGCATGAGTTATTATAATCACTGGAATATCTGGAAACTCATACACAGTCACAGTCACAAGTCAAAGTTATTCAAGCAACACACTCCCACCTCAATACTAACTGTTTTATACTATGATTTATATTTTTATTTCTATTCTAAAAGAGCATAATCTCTTTTTCTTATCTGAAGTTCCTCCACAGAATATCACTAAAAAACTTTTTTTCATATCTGTCCATCACAACCTTCATGAAGTCCAGGAAATGATGACACTTCAATGTCAATGTTTATGATAATGTCTTTATTCATATTATTTATTTTATTAGTTATACTTAATATATTATTATTATTTTAGATGTTATTGATTTCTTTATATATATCATATATTGTCTATTATATGCTCTGATATGTTTGATTATTTCTTCTGTGCTGTAAGATTGAAGTGTATTTTAATTGATTACGTGGTGTACTTTTGTATCAAAATATGTCTGTGTCCATCTCTACAGACATGAGATAATGCAAGATCTTAAAGCTGTCACCTCATATATCTATTTTCATCTATCTTTGACTTTTGACCAGTCACTCTGACCTAGTCTTTACACCAACTATGACATAATGGATACATAAATATGTTTGACCTTTTCTTATTAGACCAAAACACAAGCGTTACGCCCCATGTGATTTGTGTTTTGGAGTTCCCTTTCGAAAGGGGAACTCACACTCCGTCGATGACTCTTTGGGGAACGCCTCGGGTGAACCGGTGTCTGAAACGCTTATCTAATCATGACTAATCCTATTGGCCGGCGACAGCCTATGACGTCATCACTAGTGCGACCCGGAAGTAGATAAGGGGAGTTATCTACACGTCACCAGCTTTTCTTCTTCAGGGACGGTTTTGTTTGTAGCTTCAACCTGAAACTTCAAGTGGTATTCATGGCTATGTGATGAGATAAGATAAGCTAAGATATTTGACACCTGATGACACACACAACTTGTGAGTTTACTGTTTGAGCTCAGAGCATGTATGATCAGTTCAGGAACAGGGACAGACATCTGTACCAATCTGGAACCGTGGGGTTTCAGAGGGAGTTTCTCGCCGAGGAGTTTGAGAGAGTTGTTAATCTCTCACGCCCTTCAGAGACTCTCGAGTTTGAGCTGCTGGATGAGCATGTGTCGTCACTAACATCCTCTGATCTGACAGCGAGTGCTCTGCTGGATATAAACACAACCAGCCCAAGAGAAAAGAAGATGATGATGAGGGTGAAGAGGATTTATAACCCGAACCCCCACAGCCTCCCTGCCCCACGGATGATGAGCTGTTGGGTGTTATGTAACGCGCTCAGTGAGGCTTTGCTGCTGTAGGAGTGTGTGAGGGAAGAGACCGCTCATGGCAGACTTGTTTCTTTCCAGCCATAACCCTCCAGCTCTCGTGAGCTTTCCATTCCTGCCCGATCTATACAATCAGATCGAAAAGGCATGGAAGAACCCATTTTCAGCGAGCAAGCTACGCTGTGTCGATGCCCCAGTTGACAAGATGTTCACAAACTATCTTTCCATCTTGCATTAGTGCAGAGTTGTAACTAAACTTTGACTGAGAGACTAGAAAATCATCGGCTTGTTTTAAAACTATGAGGAGTGCCATCACGGCCATATTGTACTGGTGCCCACAGATGTTTCTGCTGGAAAGTGCGCGTTTAATTTCGTGCATGCGCATATGAACACGTTAACGCACAATGTGGTTCTTTTCCGAGCTTCAGTTTATAAACAAACACCTTTGTCCTTTGTCGTTTATCAAACGTAATAAATAGTCTAGTTGTATACCATTCTCAATTTTTTGTCAGACACAAAGTCACAGAGCACAGCCCTGGAAGTGGCCGGCGTTAGCAAGCAAGACACAGACTAGAGAGAGATGCACATCAACTTAACTTCACTGTTCTTTGCTGACATCAAACTCGGAGAGGAGAGAAAACAAGTCTGCCTGATCACTGTTCCCGCAATGAACTCTTATGGTGTTTTTTTCTCTCTCTTTTCCTGACCAGGGCTGATCGCCTGTTTCCCCTTTGCCCTGATCTTCCTGCTATTTAGATCTCGTGTTCTTCTCCCCTCTTTTTGGTTTATTGTTTGTTCGTTCATGCCCGTTACAGACGCCTCTTCATTGTGATTTACCACTGCTTAATCTTGTCCTGTTTCGTCCTGTGTGTGTGTGTGTGTGTGTGTGTATGTCAGACGAGAGATATCAGCTGTTATCCTGGGTCAAGCCTGCTAGTCTGTGCTGCTGATTCTGCCAAGTGGAGTCAGTGCTTGTCGTTCCCAGTGTCCACTTTCTGAAAGCAAATACCTGTGCCTTTCACCCCGCCTGGTGCAGCCTGGTCCATTTCAGTTTCTTTATCCGGTTCTGCGTCCACCTTGACGGCTGGTGACCGGCAGACAGCCTATTTTGACATTGATCTGCTTTTCAATAAAGCTGTAACCAGCTTTCACTTTTGGTTCCTTACAAAGGACAGTAAATATTTGAAAAGGAAACTTCCGGTGTTCCTTAGACTTCCATAATCATTAATGTGGGGGTTTCCTTGCTAAAAGGGGTTTCAGGGGTTGCTCAACAGGGTTTCCCCCAAACATTTCAGATGATTTATTTCTAAAGCAGTTTCACTTTTTGTTTGGAAAGCAGTGTCAACAGAGCAGTGTTCTTCAACCCTGCTCCTGGAGTACCCCCAACACTGCACGTTTTCTTTGTCTCCTTAATCAAACACACCTGATTCAACTCATCAACTCATTATCACATGGGCTGAATCAGGTGTGTTTGATTACAATTCACTTAAAACCAATGGCACAAAAATGATCAAACTGTCTTATTAATTGCTTAAAAGTTCATGAGGAATCCATTTATTTGTATTTGTTTATTGGGGTTTATATCACTCTAAAGGTGTGCTTTTCTTTCAGAAAGTAATGTGAGTCTATAAACTGCTGTAATCTGTTTCCTCAAAGATCTGTGGTGACATTTGACATTATAGATAGTTCACTATTCTTTTCTAAAAATGTGTTTGCTTATTGTTGTATCACTTTTACCACCAGAACATTTGCATTGGTTCATCTATACATATAGATTTATAGTTGGTAGTTTTTGTTTATTTATTTGACCTTTACTATTTAAGTTCAATCTGTCTTTGTCTTACATGACCTTTCAGTCGTCCGGTATTAATCTCTTGCACTGATAACTGGTCTCTTGCACTAAATACGGCACAGAAGACAAATGTTGAAGATGGTGTGACATGGTAGACAAAGCGCTCTGATAGTCCATCATAAATTTCTTTTTAAAATATTAAAATATTTAAAAAATATTTTTTCTGAACACAGAAAACGTATAAACATTAGTACATCATACCTGGGAATAAAATGACACCAAACAGACATGAAATACAGCTCATCCGGTCATGTAACTGTCAAAAATAAATCTACAGTAAGTGTCTTGTGAAAATAAGCAACGAGAGATACAACGGATAGTATGTGCTCCTAACAGTGAGCTCGGTATAAAACATCAATTATCCATCAACTCTATATCTCTAATGACTCAAATATGAAATAAAATAATTTTAAAAGAACAATTTTGACCTTAAAGATAAATAAAATCATCCCTGACAACATTTTATTTCTGTTCGACCGGAGAGAGATTTTCCACCTACCATTCTCCTCGACAGCTTGCCTGAGACTGAGGAGAAAATGGCCGACTCCACTCTTAGCTTACCCTAGTCGCCTGTAGGTGTCCTCTGGCTCTTATCCCTTTCTGTTAGATGCACTTAATACATTATATTTAATGAATATCTTAGGATTATTCTACAACATGAACAAACATTTTGGCACAATTCATTACAAATTTATTTTACCCATTACATTTGGATGTTTTACTTGCACGTTTTATTTTTGATTCCATTTTTTATTTGATTCTCATTATATAGTACTTTTAACAGTAAAAAAAAAAAGAAGTAATTAAAAAAAAAAAATCACCAGTGTAAGCTCTCAGTCTTTTTTAACAACATCCTAAATTAAATTAAAATGCAGCAAATGAAAATAAGCATAATTTAGCTGATAATGTGATTCATGGAGAGGGTCTGATGTGATTGTGGATGTGCTGTGATTTTAAAATATGTGAAATTAGTTTCTATAAGTTAATAACTAATGATCTTTGCAACGGAAATGAATCAATCAAAACATTATCTGGACAATGACTTTATTCTAGAGCTGCTGTAAAGCCTAAACAATCTCTGTTACTGCAATCTCCTATTATATCTGTAAAGCTGCTATGAAACAATCTATATTGTATAAATGAAGATGACTTGACTTTTTTGTTGTTGTTCACTAAGCCAGCTTTAGAGAGCAAGACAACTGTGCTTATCTTGCACAACTCTCACTCTTTCTATTAATTTCTCTCACTCTTTCTATTAATTTCTCTCACTCTTTCTATTAATTTCTCTCTGTAACGGTCACCAGCTGGAGTGCCCTTGAGAGCCTCCAGAGGGCACTCCACACCAGACTATTGTCACTCTCACAAACTACAGTTGGATATGATGCAAAATTTACTTTATTTACAAGTTTGATTTTTGTCTCTTTGTATTAGTTTTTACCAATTGCTTACACACGTTTTCAAAACTAAGTCTCCTTTTTTCAAAACTCTACACACAATTCTCAAAACTGCACACACAAAATGCAAAATGCCTCACATCTCCTTCAAAATGCAACACTGCATTCAAAATGCCATAAACACAAGTCAGAATGAAGCATTTGCATCAAATGGCAAACACTTCTTTCATAATAATACATTTTTGGATATACCATGTAAACACTGCTGTTCTAAATCTAAAGCTCTTTGGTCTTTCATAGGCTTATATCTACATTTCAATACAATGTTCTACAGTGAAAGTAATCTGATGAGAGGGGTAACAAGTACACCAGAAACGCCAATGCAATGTAGAAACAGAAAATATTTATTAGGCCAAACATTACTGTTGTATACATTAGCATACAACAAAACTATAAACATGTAAACCAAAAGTATATTCTTTATAGTAGAATACAGTAAATTGTGTGTGGGGTCCCGGTCCAGGAATTGGCGGCGGGGGGGGGGGGGGGGGGGGGTGAACTCTTGCTCTCTGTTCATTGTTAGCATCCATTGTTCAAAACAGATCATCTGACCTTTGACCTATTTAGGCCTATACTACATTAAAGCAGTGATTGGTTAGTAATCATTTAAGCAATTAGTGTTTGCACATGTGAGGAGTATGTCTGTGTGACCTGGTGAATAAGTGTAGCATTTTGATTGGTTGTGTTTGGAAAAGTCACTTCCTGTTAGATCTTTGTGTTTTAGGTAGAGAATTGTGTGTAGTGTTTTGAAAAAAGTGTTTTATGCAAATCACAGGCTGAGAAATAGCTTATGGTTTTGAAGATTTGGCATGTAGTTTTGCACTTTGAGTGAGAGATTTCAAAAATTGTGTGACATGAAAAGATTTTGTGTGTAAGCAGTTGGAAAAAACTGTAAAAGGTTTTGGCACCTCTGCAGGACAAGATACAGATCGTTTTAAAGGGGTCATATAATGGTACATGCACTTTTACAAGTTGATTGTACTGAAATGTGTGTTGGCAGTGCCTGTACACAACCATCATAAAATGATACAAATCCATCCAGTGTTTTTTTTTTTTTTTTTTAAATCTCCTTATATGTTTTCACCTTTCTCAAGTCAAGCCGTTCAATTTTGTGACGTCACACGGTCGGACTCCCCCCCCCACAATTGTTGATTGACAGCAGCCTTTCAACACAGACCCGCCCTCGCTCGTGAGCGAGCTGTCAATCATAGTCCGCATTGTTGATCCGCTGGAGCACTGTCAATGAGCAGAATGGCTCTAAGCGATTGTGGTGTTCTGTTCTTGGGTGTAATAAGAAACACAGCATCATGTTGATGTTCCTAAATCCGAACCGCTGAAGATGCAGTGGCTGAGTTTGTTTTCGAAGGAATATTCCCCACGATCAACGTCAATGCTTTCATGTTTGCGCGAATCATTTCACACACTAGACTGCTTTACAAACGAGGGTCAGTGACGTTATAAAGCTGGTTTTGCTAAGAAGCTGCTCCTGAAAAAAGGATCGGTACCAACTATTCGTGTTCCTGCTGCACCTCCAGAAGAAGAAGTGAGTGTAACATTTTATTAATCTTTATATTAATCTTTGAAAATCGTGAGTACATTACGGCATGTTTTCTATGTACGACGTTCTCAATATAATTCATAATCCCACGTTTATAATGAACAATGCGTTATGGTTATTGTGTAATTACGAACTGTGTACACAGGTGTTAAAATTAACGTGGTAATACTAGCTTACTTTTGTAGATGGTTTATAACGGTGTCTGTTACTGATTAAGAAGAAAAAACTGTTACTGAAAAAAAAAAAGTTATAACTGCATGAAGATGAATGGTAACACAATACCTACAAAATACTGTTTACATCCTGCAAATGCATATGATTCAAGACTATAAATACTCTGATGTTTTTCAATATTACGCCGGAATAAGTTATGTTATCTGATCACTTATTTGCTTTTTAATGAACTATCGCATGTCGTGTTTTCTTTGTAGAAAATCACACGTGAGTCCATCACTTGCAGGAACTTACATTTTATTCATCTCAACCTCCAGCCGTCTCTCACCTCACTCACATTTCGCACCACCTGATGCTCCTCCCCCAAAATACCGTATTCTCACGAATATCACACATCGTATACATCAGTATACACATAGCGTTCGTATCTTACTACTCTACCCTGCCAGTACACACAAAGATAGATCTAAGTGACCAGGGGCGGAGCTAGACTCTCAGTACAGTGGGGGCGGAGCTTCATCATGGGGCCCTCTGCTACCAAGTCATTTTAAAATTAAAAGCGTCGTTTTTTTAACGCTTGGGCCGGATTAACAATTTCCTGCGCCCTGGGCAACAAGACCCAAGGTCCCCCGTAGTTAGGGGGGTTCGGGGGCATGCTCCCCCGAGAAAATTTTGATTTCTCTGACCTACATATGTGCAATTTAGGACTTGTGAAGGCCAAAAAACGATAAGAAATAGCTTTAAAACCTTGTCATTAGATTATTTGTCAATACCTGCTCTCTCCTCATCTTCATATTTCTTATTCTCTCAGTCTCCTTATACTCCTTATCTCCTTATTCCCCTCCAAAAGCTGAACTTTGACTGATAGTCTTTTCATTTTCGTCTGTGTCAGTGACGAAAGTAAGCATAGGCTCAACTGATATTTATACCTTTTTTTGAATCATTTTCTTAGACAAGTTAATTTATTCAAGGCTACAAGGAAAGCTGTAGGCCTATGTAGCCTACGTCAGTATTGCCATAGGAACCTTCTGCAAGCTTTGGAATTTGAAAACGTCTGTTTTTAAAAGTAGCCTAATTTTAAATAATACAAATTATAGGCTACTTTACCGCAGTTGGAATTGGCAGATGTTCCCTTAAGCATCGTGCGCTGTGGAAACGCGTCAAAGCATTCTCAGGTATAATTATGCAGCATTAATGCACGAATGATTTTAAATGAATATTTCATCATGTCGATATACAATGGTCACATAATGTTAAAACTAATCTTGGAAAATAAAAACATAGCAGGAGAGAGAGACCCGAATCCTGTCAAACAACTAAGTTATGTCAGGAAGAGAAATTGCAATGTCTGAGAGTTGCAACCTGTCGGCTTCTCTATGTATAGCCTACATTTCAGAAAACCCCTTGCTCACAAATATATCACAAGCAAAAAAATATTGCATGACCATGCCACGGCGGGCCAGACTAAAAACCCATAGCTTACCTTGTATGGCTGATGTTTGTTCTAAACAAGCCAGTCGTCTGGGTTTTGAATTGAATATGTTCGAACATCGTCATAAACTTAGCCTATCTGTTAGTTTTCTTTTCAAACAACAAAAGTGTCAAGTTATACGACGTCCCGCCATCTTTGTCAAGACGTTTTTCTTTATTAAATGCATCATAGATAGCGGTTAAGCCATTTTTGTAATAACATAAAAAGTTAAAATCCGAATATTTGCGCGAAGAAGAAAATTATAGCCTACTGGGCGCTGGCGTGACGTAACTGAAGAGACGAATTAGCATGTTCTTAATATTATTAGGATCGAGTTTTAATGCATGAAAAAAAAAAAAAATCACATTTAGGCTACAATAGGCTAATTATTGAAGAATTGTTTAACGTTGGAAAATTATATTTTTCCCGTGCCCCTGGGCAAGTGACCAGTTGCCCTAATGGTTAATCCGGCTGATGAATGCATATGTAATAATGTAGCCTGCAGTACAACTGTATATATATTTTATTTATATTTTTTTTAAGTGGTATGTTTATTGTTTTCAATAATTCGAAAATTAATTCGAGAATTAACTTGAATGTGCAGCAATTTGTACAAATAGAGAGTATGTAGGCCTACTATATTTGTTGTATGCCATTAAATAAGAGCATTTAGTTTCATATTTGTTCAAATATTATAATGTTATTTTTTCCATCTATGTTGATTATGAAAAGAGAACACCGTGATATATCATCGGAAAACATGGAGTCGTTCAGGGGTGCGTTTCCCGAAAGCATCGTTGGCCAACTATGGTCGCAAGTTCCGTCGTTACCAATAGAGTTCAATGGACATTGCGATGAACTTGCGACCATAGTTGGCCAACGATGCTTTCGGGAAACGCACCCCAGATATGATTTTGTTAATGGGTCAGACATGATTAAACTTAATTTTCTTCATGAAGTTTTGTAGAAAGCCTTTATTTAAAGTGAATTTCGTTTCGTATAAATTGTATCTTAATTTTAATACATTTTTCATCAACCAATTGCCTGGATTTAAATAAGAAGCAAATATAGCAGACAATATGAATCATGACATGGAGGCGCCCGCGCGGTCAATTGCATTGCAGGTGAACAGGAGCGCAAACTCAGTCATGAGAAATATAGTCTATCTAAAGAAAGCTTTAAATGTCTTTAAACGAAACAATTCAAAATGAAAAGAAATAGGCTACTCTCTGATTATGTAATCCAAGATGTGCATTTCTCTCTAGGCTATAGGCGGGTTCACTACGAAGATGGCGATCGTCAACTTCATCTTTGCAGCAGACACTAGTAGCCGCGTTTCCATTACAGATTTGCGCAAATGTTTTGCGCTATTATCTAAATATCGATAAAAAACTATTGCGAAATGACGGCGTTTCCATTAACCGATGTTATGCGACTAAAACGTCCTTTTTTCTCTCGCGATAAGTCATTCCAAAAATCACGGCAACGGACGTTATAATACGGAATATAATATCAAAGCCACCGCATAGACATTATTATTATTAATGGAAGGAGACTTGGCGTGTTATCCAAGCATTAATAGCAGGGAAAGACCCTTATAATGCGAACGACACATATAGGCTAGCCTAAGGAGTTTCTGGGTGTTTCGCCATAATTTCTGCTCCGAGGTTTTGATTGTGGCATTTCTTTGAGATTTAGAATCCAGTATTCCTATATAGGCTAATTATTGTTTCTTTTATGAATTTAATAAAGAACTATGTCTCGTATTCTGTCCAAACGATCCATGTAGGCTACTTTTGTGTCCATTCGTTCCTTTTTTAACCCGTAATTGAAAAAACGAAAAATGAACGGTTGTTGTCTTTTTAAAACGCTA
This sequence comes from Squalius cephalus, assembly GCA_022829025.1. NCBI lineage: Eukaryota > Metazoa > Chordata > Actinopteri > Cypriniformes > Leuciscidae > Squalius > Squalius cephalus. The sequence goes on from CM040806.1 coordinate 2,505,816, forward strand.
AGTTGAACACCAACATTTTTATTTGAACTGGCTACACCAGCTGCTGCGCAAAAAAGTGGGGTGCGTTTCCCGAAAGCATCGTTGGCCAACTATGGTCGCAAGTTCCGTCGTTACCAATAGAGTTCAATGGACATTGCGATGAACTTGCGACCATAGTTGGCCAACGATGCTTTCGGGAAACGCACCCCAGATATGATTTTGTTAATGGGTCAGACATGATTAAACTTAATTTTCTTCATGAAGTTTTGTAGAAAGCCTTTATTTAAAGTGAATTTCGTTTCGTATAAATTGTATCTTAATTTTAATACATTTTTCATCAACCAATTGCCTGGATTTAAATAAGAAGCAAATATAGCAGACAATATGAATCATGACATGGAGGCGCCCGCGCGGTCAATTGCATTGCAGGTGAACAGGAGCGCAAACTCAGTCATGAGAAATATAGTCTATCTAAAGAAAGCTTTAAATGTCTTTAAACGAAACAATTCAAAATGAAAAGAAATAGGCTACTCTCTGATTATGTAATCCAAGATGTGCATTTCTCTCTAGGCTATAGGCGGGTTCACTACGAAGATGGCGATCGTCAACTTCATCTTTGCAGCAGACACTAGTAGCCGCGTTTCCATTACAGATTTGCGCAAATGTTTTGCGCTATTATCTAAATATCGATAAAAAACTATTGCGAAATGACGGCGTTTCCATTAACCGATGTTATGCGACTAAAACGTCCTTTTTTCTCTCGCGATAAGTCATTCCAAAAATCACGGCAACGGACGTTATAATACGGAATATAATATCAAAGCCACCGCATAGACATTATTATTATTAATGGAAGGAGACTTGGCGTGTTATCCAAGCATTAATAGCAGGGAAAGACCCTTATAATGCGAACGACACATATAGGCTAGCCTAAGGAGTTTCTGGGTGTTTCGCCATAATTTCTGCTCCGAGGTTTTGATTGTGGCATTTCTTTGAGATTTAGAATCCAGTATTCCTATATAGGCTAATTATTGTTTCTTTTATGAATTTAATAAAGAACTATGTCTCGTATTCTGTCCAAACGATCCATGTAGGCTACTTTTGTGTCCATTCGTTCCTTTTTTAACCCGTAATTGAAAAAACGAAAAATGAACGGTTGTTGTCTTTTTAAAACGCTAAGTTGAACACCAACATTTTTATTTGAACTGGCTACACCAGCTGCTGCGCAAAAAAGTATATATCGACGAATTTTCACATTTTTGTTTATGACTTTTTGCCACTTTATTTAACATTTAAAATATTCACAAATTAATATGGAAAACATGTCGATTTTACTGGTTATCTAAGGCCAAATTTTCAAATTTTTTCCCGGAGTGCTGAATGAGCCATTAATATTATCAATAAACTATTGTTTTGGCTAAAATCACATCTCCATCTCCGCTGTTTAGCAGATGCGCCTTTAGAGAGAAATGCACCTAAGAAGGTATTAGCTTTCGATTCGAATTTGTTCGTTTTAAAGTGGACATTTCAAGCTTTAGCCTACATAGGCTATATTTTGTTTCAGTTCTCGCGCTCCAGTTTACGGAGATCATGAAAGTGCGTCTGATTGTTTTATTTTATTTTACAAAAGCACAACGTTTTATTGTTATTGTGAGTTTACACGAATAAAAGTAGTAGAGAATAATGTATTATTATTTTCTGTATGACCAGAAATTATAGAGTATTTTAAGCTGTTTCCACTGTTGATAGAAAAATGCAAGTGTTCGCACCCGCGCCTCCGTGCCATGTAGTGCCCGCTCCACACTCAGCTTTGTTCCTTTTTTGCATAAAAGCGTCTTCTAAATATAGCCTATTAAATGTTATAATAAAATAATATAAAATTATTATTATTTGCGTAGCTATACATGGACCTCAAACACCGCGTCTTCTAAGTCAGGTGACTGTAAATGCGCAAAAACTGTTTCCATTGCAATTTTGCGAAATATTCCTTTTTCGAATCGCCTGAAAAACCACCTCATGCGAGCGTAAAAACTTTTTTGCGAAAAACGGGAGTTTTTGCGAAATTGACGTGTTTCCATTGTGCGTATTTTCAATTCGCAATTTCAATTTGCGCAATTTGAAGGATAATGGAAACGCGGCTACTGACAGAAAAGACTAGTTTATTACCGTAATAAAAATCAATGCACGCGTGTCACCGCATTTACAAATGCACATTTTTCTTGTTGCACGCACACTCGGCACACATGTCGAAATAACGAGATATTGTGTTGAAATAACATTATTAATAATAATAAATCTTTAATAATATTTTATTTATTAAAAGTAAGTCTAGCACCCCCTCAACACATGTTAAAAAAATATCTTGCGCCGCCCCTGGTTATAACGGCTCTGGCTCATAATTACAGTTAATGTGTCGGCAATATGTTACTTTGCCAGGGCCCCGTGCAATGTGTCATTTGGCGAGGGCCCGTTCCTGTCCAGTGACGCAAGATCGGCGGCGTTTGAGGGGCCCCTAATTGGCACCGGGCCCTGGGGCGGCCGCACCCATGCACCCACGCTATCTCCGCTACAGGGTCTCATTTATAAAACTGTGCGTAGGAACCTTACTAAAAGTGTACGTGCGCCCGAAAGCCAAAAATGGCGTACGCAAAAAAATATTCAGATTTATAAAACCGTTCGTACGCCAGAACCTGCGCAGAATTCACTTTATAAATCCCAGTCAGCGGAAGATTGTGCGTACATGCGTCTCCACCCGAAATAACCATATATGGAGCTTACAACGCCTAGTTTTACTATGCAGATCATCATTTGCATATGATTATTCATCCACGTGATAACGTTTAACGGTACAAGACACATTCCATTAATAAAAATCAAGTAGTTGCCTATCCTTGCCTTGTTTTTGAATACATAAATCAAATAGTGTAAAATACATTTCAGAGAAAGTTTTTCTCAATCTTTTCCACTGGCCGAATTGTATTTTTAATTGATTTATATTTTTAATGGAAACAGATAGGCCTAGGCCTTGGGCATTATTTGCACGAAACTATTTTCTCAGACAATCTGGTATTATCATGATAAGCAATTATCTCTGTGGTTAAAACATTAAAACACAGCACGCCACAGGAAAAGTGTTCAAAAACATCGCATCCACAACAAATATTTCTATTGACTGAATTTGAATAAAAATGTTGTAACTTCTCAGTAATGATTTCATGTTTAAGTGCTTAACTCCATTAATTTGAATGGCATATTTAATCTAAATGTTTATATCAGAAGTAAAACATAGTTTAAATCATTATTTTATTTATTTAAACTGTTATTTGCGTCAGTTTCACTAAACGGCCCAACGCGCTCGCTGGCGCGGACATTTAAGAAGGGATGGATATTTGCTTCAAGTGACAGGCTTGGTGAGTGAAATTATATTTGTATTATATATTTGTATTATCTTTCTGTATATGTTTAATTTTCTTTAGATTTTCTGTCTAAAAGTGACCAAAAAGACACTTAACTCCAGCTCACCATCGGTGTCGCCAATTCCCTTTGTCTCCAGAATGTGCGTATACACACGGCTCAAAGTTTGCTTAAAGGTGCGCACATTCTCCCGTCAAGTTTGTTTTTTATAGATCACAACCTTTGCGTGGGAACTGGCGTACGTACGTTTCCAGCCCCGTTTTGTGCGTACGCACGCTTTATAAATGAGACCCCTGGTCAGCATGTCTGATCTTGCCCAGGGGCCTCATTTATAAAGCTTGCGTACGCACAAAACGGGGCTGAAAACATGCGTACGCCAGTTCCTGCGCAAAAGGTGGGATTTATAAAGAAAAACTTGACGTGAAAATATGCGCACCTGCACGCAAACTCTGACCCATGCGTACGAACATTTTGGAGATGGAGCAGTTTGGCGACACCGATGGTGAGTTGGAGTTAAATGTCTTTTTGGTCACTTTTAGAATTTAGAATTAAAATTAAACATAATACAGAAAGATAATACAAATATAATTTCACTCACCAAGCCTGTCACTTGAAGCAAATATCCATTCCTTCTTAAATGTCCGCGCCAGCGAGCGCGTTGGGCCGTTTAGTGAAACTGACGCTTAAATAAATAAAATAATGATTTAAACTATGCTTTACTTCTGATATAAACATTTAGATTAAATATGCTATTCAAATTATGGAGTTAAACACTTAAACATGAAATCATACTGAAAAGTTACAACATTTTTTTTATATTCAATCACTAGAAATATTTGTTGTGGATGCGATTGTTTTTGAACACTTTTCCTGTGGCGTGCTTTAATGTTTTAACCACAGAGATCATTGCTTATCATGATAATACCAGATTGTCTGAGAAAATAGTTTCGTGCAAATAATGCCCAAGGCCTATCTGTTTTCATTAAAAATATAAATCAATTAAAAATACAATTCGGCAAGTGGAAAAGACTTTCTCTGAAATGTATTTTACACTATTTGATTTATGTAGGCTATTCAAAAACAAGGCAAGGATAGACAACTACTTGATTTGTATTAATGTAATGTTTCTTGTACCATTTATATCATTTGCATATGATTATTCATCCACGTGATAACGTTTAAGTTATCACGTGGATGAATAATCATATGCAAATGATATGTAGATGAGGATCTGCATAGTAAAACTAGGCGTTGTAAGCTCCATATATGGTTATTTCGGGTGGAGACGCATGTACGCACAATCTTCCGCTGACTGGGATTTATAAAGTGAATTCTGCGCAGGTTCTGGCGTACGCACAGTTTTATAAGTCTGAATAATTTTTTGCGTACGCCATTTTTGGCTTTTGTGCGTACGTACATTTTTAGTAAGGTTCCTACGCACAGTTTTATAAATGAGGCCCCAGATCTCTACAGAGTTTGTTTTTTTATCGGTTTTCCAGATTTAGTGATAAACTTGAAATAAAGCAGCTAACTCAACGAAGCCTTTTTTCATAGAGCACAGTACAAATTCAATCACACCATAATGCCCTTCTATAAATACCAATAAATACAGTGCAAAACCTTAAAATCTTATATCTATTTTTACAATTGAATCAAAAGCTAAAAAAACATTTCTTAAAGTGTCAGGTTTATTCTCTTCTGGAGCAGTGCATGTTTATTATAGTGAAATGTCATTTAAAACATATTTATTTACATTTTGTTTTGTAATAGTTTTAGAACAATCTTCATAAAATACTGTATAAAATGGCTGTATACTTACAAACAGTAACAAAGTAAAATATATATTGTGATAAGATAAAAGAAAAAATAATACAAAGCATTTCAAAATCACAACACCACAGCCTATTATAAAAAATGCATATACATACAATATATAGGCCTATACTTTCAGTGGCTCAGTGAAAAATCACATCCAAAGCGTGATGACGTAATGCACAGACCAGCACAAGACAAACAATTGTGGTTAAAAAGTTTATTTTATTTTTAGAAAATGACCGATCGTTTGGCTAGATCAGGCCCTATTCCTCGGAAATAGTAAATTATCAGGAAATTTTCATCTTGAGTTGAACTAATCCTTTAAAAAATAAGTTATTTTAAGTTCCACAGAAAATGAAAACCTCATGCAGATGCAGGTTCAGAACAATATGAGGGTGAGTAAATGATGGCGCAATTTTGAATTGTGGGTGAACTAACCCTTTAACACTTGCCATTTGTTTATATTTAATACAACTAAAATATAAGCAATATAAAATATACACTACTTGATCACTGACTGAACATGTTGATGAATTGTCTGCTGGTTTAGACGATAGAAAACACACACACACACACACACACACACACACACACACATTGGCCCTCATTTATCAAAAGTGCGTACACCAAATTTCCAGCGTACACCTGGCGTACACCCAAAACCACGGTGACTTTGAGATTTATCAATATGAACGTTGGCGTACGGCACGCTCAAATCCTACGCCAGCTCAGGAGGTGGTGTACGCACGTTTTGAGTGTGGGAATGCGCAGAAAAACAATTCCTAACACCACAAAACGCACTGACAAACTAAAAGATATAATATATTATGACCCACTGTAAAAAAACAACAACATAGTAATTATAAACTTCAGTGTTTATTTTTGTGCAACATGGACTTCAATGTTTAATTTGTATGAATTTACCAAAGCATTTGAATTGTAGGCATATGTATTCCTTAAGTTGCGAGCCTGTGCGCTTTACCTGACGTTTCAAGCCTTGTTTATACTTTCGCCTGGCTCCGCAGCGCGAGTCTACGCAGACTGCGCGCGCACCTCCCCAAACGGACGAGGCGTTTATACTCGACGCGCTCGCCGTTGTACTATTCTTTGAAACGATGGTTAGGCCAGGGTTAGGCCCGGCAGATGTGCACGGACTGGGTTTAGTAATGAAAGGCTTTCAATGACCAAAAAAAATAATTCAGACTGACAAAATAATAAAAATGCCATTCTTCTTATTTTAAACAATAATAATAATAATAATAATACAAATAATAATAATAATGACATTCTTCTTCTAAATAACAATAAGCGTCATTAATAATAAAAATCTAGAAATCAATTTTGTTTCTTTCCACTTCCCTGGTTTCGCTTTCTCTTTCTCAAAGAAGTTTCTCTTCTTTGCCGTCTTCCGTGTGTCCATGGCGTAAAATGAGGGCGTGGGGGGAGCGGAGACTTGAATATATAGGGGCGTGTTATTCTAATGACGATCGATTTCAGCCGCGGCATTTATCAAGGTCAGGTATTGCGTACACCAGAATTTCAAAGGTACACACAGCTTCATAAATCAGGCGATGAGAAGAGTGTAAGCATAATCTTACGCCAATATATACGCCCGTTTCTACGCAAGATTGATAAATGAGGGCCATTATAACTTGCACCATACTGAGCTTTCTTCATCATCTTCTTCATGTGATCGGTGAGCTAGTGTCTCTGATTCATCATGAGTCAATCTGCATGTCTGTCTGGTTCACGAGAAACTATAGATAATGAATTCACAAACTTAGTAAGAGTAAGATACTATCAATCAAGATGAACAATGTTGATGAAATATGTGTAACAGTGTTTAATCTTAAAGATCATAATACTCACAGTTTGGTTTTCCACTGTTAATGCTGTTGTGTCTGACTAGACTCGTCTGTTTCTCTCCTGGATCAGTGGTTTGCATCTCCTCCTCTTTCTTTGCCATTTTTGGATATTTTAGTTCGTATGCAGTTTGTGATGCTCCACAGATCTTCTGCCATGCATTTATTTCTCTTACATTCTGGTTTCCATGATATCTGTTGCAAACATATGGAGATACAGGTTATTGTTATAGAATGATGTTTCTGAACGATTGTATTGCTTCCGCTGAAGAAAATAGTCTGTTCCGTCTCTACGGTTAGAAGAATCCTGCGTCCATAGCAACGCTTTGTTTTTCATGGCAACGGTGTGTTACACTTAGCAGTCTTGAGTTTGCTGATATCAAGAAATAACACACCACATTCTACATTGGAATTCAACCAAGCCATGTAATAACATCAGCCTGTCGGGGGCTGTGTTCACTATAACAACCGCCTCGCTCTACATTATCCCTTACTTAACTAACATCATTCTATAACTATACTATAATTTAATAATAAATATAATTATACAATACAGTTTTACATTTCAGTTTCCTTATAATAAAAAGCATCAGATTGACAACACAATTAAAGATAAAGTGTTATAATCACCTTGTGATGAGCTGAAAGGGTCAATATCCACTGCAGCTCTAAGGTCTGTGCCGATGTTTTGCTGGAGGTTGAGCATAAGCTTTATCACTTAGACTTAGACTTAGACTTAGACAGACTTTATTGTCATCCAGCTACACATTTTGCAATGTACAGTTGAACGAAATTTCGTTGCAAGACTCTGAGCATAAAAATACATATATGTACATGAGATATTTATATATATATGCAAGATAAAAATTAATTAAAATTCTAACTAGATCTAATATAAATAAAAATAAAAAATAAAAATGGCAGCAGGATCTATTTCAGCAAGATACATAAGTGCAAATGCAAAAAAAGGATTCATTCAGTGGGAGTTCAGCAGTCTTATTGCATAGGGGATGAAACTATTATAAAGTCTTGTTGTTCTGCATTTGAAGCTGTTGAACCTCTTCCCAGAGGGCAACAGAGAGAACAATGCATGATTGGGATGGGAAGGGTCCTTTATAATTGACTGAGCCCTGGTCAGGCAGCGGCTGCCAGCAGTGTTGTCGATGGGGGGAAGTGCTGTCCCTATGATTTTTTCCGCAGTCCTCACCACTCTCTGCACACATTTCCAGTCTGAGGCGTTGCAGGACCCAAACCAGACAGAGATGCAGCTGGTCAGTATGCTCTCTATTGTGCCTCTGTAAAAAGTGGTGAGGATGGGAGGGGGGAGATTAGCCCCTCTCATTCGACGCAAAAAGTGCAGACGCTGCTGTGCTCTCTTTACAAGAGCAGAGGTGTTGAGGGACCAGGTCAAAGTGTCTGTGATCTGCACCCCCAGGAATTTGATGCTGCTCACACGCTCCACTATGGCGTTTTTGATGAGGAGGGGGCTGTGGCTTGGCTGTTTTTTCCTGAAGTCGACGACAATCTCTCTTGTTTTGTCGACATTCAGGATTAGATTGTTTGTGTCACACCATCTCACCAGATGTTTTACCTCCTCTCTGTAGGCCAGTTCGTTATTGTCACTGATGAGACCCACCACTGTCGTGTCATCCGCATATTTAATGATATGGTTTGTACTGTATCTGGCACGACAGTCATGGGTCATCATGGTGAAGAGCAGTGGGCTCAGTACGCAGCCCTGGGGGGAGCCGGTACTAAGGGAGATGACGCTGGAGGTGTTATTCCCAACCCTCACGGACTGAGGTCTGTCTGTCAGGAAATCCAGCAGCCAATTACACAGAGAGGTATTAAGTCCAAGGGGAGCCAGTTTGCTCACCAGATTCTGGGGAATGATTGTATTAAATGCGGAGCTGAAGTCCAGAAACAGCATTCGCACATGCGTATTTTTCTTTTCCAGGTGTTCCAGGCTCAGGTGGATTGCAGAGGAGACGGCGTCCTCTGTGGAGCGATTGGTGCGATATGCAAACTGTAACGGATCAAAAGTAGGGGGGAGTTTGGAAATGATATGTTCCTTCACCAGCCTCTCGAAGCACTTCATGATTATAGGAGTAAGTGCGACAGGGCGGTAATCATTCAGTGATGCAATTGTGTGTTTTTTGGGCACTGGTATGATGGTAGCAGTCTTGAAACAGGATGGAACAGTAGCATAAGTCAGCGAGATGTTGAAAATGTCTGTGAGGACATATGCCAGCTGGTCCGCACAGTCTTTGAGCACCCGTCCCTGTATATTATCGGGGCCCGCTGCTTTCCGTGCATTCAGTTTTCTCAACATCCTCCGGACATCAGCTTTCTCAAGTGTAAGTGCTTGTTCGTCTGGATGTGGTGTGGATTTCTTCACAGAAGTGTTGTTAAGTGATTCAAACCGGCCAAAGTAGTTATTGAGTTCGTTGAGGAAGTCTATGTTGTCCTCACAAGGTAAGGGAGCAGCCTTATAATCTGTTATGGTCCGGATACCTTGCCACATACGTTTGGTGTTTGTTGGATCATGAAAGAATCCCTGGATTTTTTGACCATATGCACGCTTCGCTGTTCTGATGGTGCGGTTTAGGTCAGCTCTGGCTGACCTGAGCGCCTCTCTGTCCCCACACTTGAAAGCTGCATTTCGTACCCTTAATATTGCACGCACCTCATTGGTCATCCAGGGTTTCTGATTTGCCCTTGTGGTGACGGTCTTGGTAGCAGAGACATCCTCCATGCATTTCTGGATGTATGCAGACACTGATTCAGCATACTCCTCTAAGTTGATGTATTGATTTTCAGTTGCAGCTTCCTTGAACATGTCCCAGTCCGTGCGCTCAAAACAGTCCTGTAGTGCTGACACAGATCCTGCAGGCCAGACCCTCACCTGCTATCAGCAGCAAAACCCATGACTGTGTCTCGTGTTAACATCTGATCTGTACAAGCCCCTCTCCACCCTGTTTTTGTCTACACATGTTTTCTGAAAAGAAAAAGATCCTGAAAAGCTTTTTACAGCAAGAGGGTGCTCATATATATATATATTTATATATTTAAAATAATGCTGATATAATTAAATGGTGGCTAAAGACACAAATTACGGAAATTAAATTCACACTTATTTCACAATATTTATAGCCTGGTTAAAACCAGACCATTCTCAGTTGTAACTGAGTTATAGTCTGGCAAAGCTCCATAGACAAATCATTTCCAAAGGGGCGTCACCAACGGATGTTGCTCAAATAGAGACAGAGCGCAACGCGTCATAATCTGAAGACCACGCCCACCAAGGGGGAAAAACAAACCAAACGTCTCCATTGACTTTGCATTGCGAGAGGCTGCCTCCTTGTCATTTCTTGCTTCTAAGAAAAGACAGAATAATGCCTAAAAGCTGCTATGTGACAAGGTGTACAGCAAACAAGCTAAGATACCCAGAAATAAGTTTTCATAAGCTGTCGACCCCAATAGGGTAAGTCTCACGCATTGGCCGTGAGACGCACGCAATTCAACCAGTTCACACGCTCACACCGTGTATTTCTCACGCTGAAAAGGCAATGCCAACCAAGTTGTCCTACAAGCTTTATATATAACGTTGTATATGAGGCGCAGGCACACAGAGTGAAGTTTCCTGCCGCCAGCACGTATCTCGGCCAGATTGCGTTCGTTAAGGCTATGGCGTTCCGATCGGTTCTTTATTATAACTTTGCAACATGCACTCGTCTCAATGAACGTCTCACTCAACGTCTTATTTTTATTTTTTTTATTCTGCTATTTCTTCCATTCATTTTAAGACGCAGACGTGACGCAGACGTCACGTAAATCACGTGTGGCAGTGAAGTGTCGAGTCAGACGTCACGCGTCATTCACGTGTGGCAGTGAAGTTATTTATTGTTTTTTTCTCTAACACGTACTGCAACACGCTACTCGACACGGTTCAGTGAGTGTGCCAGCAGTTGCGATCGGTTCTTTAATATGGCGGGTACTCCGTGCCATACTTTAATATGACTTTGCAACATGCACTCTTCTCAATGAACGTGACACTTGCGTCTGTCTTATAACGTGACGTCTGCGTCTGTTATAGGATATTATGGGCCTGTCCCAATACCTCTCCTTCCCCTAGATTTTTGCCCTAGCCCTTGTTTTTGCGCATTCTTGTGTAGGGGTAGGGTGTCCCAAAACTTTAGGGAGCAAGGGGGAGTGCTATTCTTGCCTTAAAATCAACCCTCAAAACATCGAGGTCCGATGCAGACTTAAAACGTGGGAGATGAATTGTAAGTATATTTTCGCAAATAAGCATGTTACAATTTCGAAATATGTTGGAATATGTTCGTTTGATGCACTTCAATGGGCTGTTGAGTATTTCACGAAGCTATCTGACGATGTTCATGATATCTGCCCATGAAATATACATCTGTTCTAGGTAGTTAATCTATTTTATTTTCGATTTCGGCTTCCAAGAATTATAAAAAGATGATATGTGAGGTAAAACTATTAAAAACTAGCCGCGTTCGTCTAGTGCTTCATCTTTCCCATTACAGCGTGCTGTCATTTCTCCCCAAACTTCAGAATCAGCACTGAGCACAATCGGTGATTGTTGTAAAATGCAGTGTCTGCCGTTTCTAAATTGCGGGACGTGTTTGATAGTAAAAAGAGCTAGCACAATGATCCGCTCAAGAGACGTTGTCCCTGTTCCCATGGCGGCGCGCGCTCGGAAACGGACTGCAACTTGGGTTTCGTATAGGCTATATAGGTGCTGGTCATATAATTAGAATATCATGAAAAAGTTGATTTAATTCAGTAATTCCATTCAAAAAGTGAAACTTGTATATTATATTCATTCATTACACTCAGACTGATATATTTCAAATGTTTATTTCTTTTAATTTTGATGATTATAACTGCCAACTAATGAAAATCCCAAATTCAGTATCTCAGAAAATTAGAATACTACTTGAGACCAATACAAAAAAAAGGATTTTTAGAAATGCTGGCCAACTGAAGCCACACTCTCTCTCATTTTTAAGGAATTCAAATAATAAATAGACACACCGTTTCGTGACTCTTTACTGTCCAAGCAGGACGTGAACTGATCGATTATCTCTTCTAGTTACAGCACATGAATGAATATCAGGATATGTTGTTTAAGTGTGATGTTAAAAACCATGGGAGAATTGAAAGAGAAACTCTGGCTCTTAATTCTCTTCCGGCTTTTATGACTTGTGCCAAAATATTTCTGTACCTGTTGATACAAATCTAAATGTTTTTATGCACAAGCAAAGCCATTTAGGCTAAATAATAATAATAGCCTAATAATAATAAACTGTGCTCGCCTTTCTCTTTTGAGGTGTAGGCAGTGGTGTAGTCTACGTGATACGCAGGTATACGCCGTATACCCACTAGAAAAGGCCAAGGATTTGCGTATACCCACTTAAAAAAGCGTGAGGATACGTATCAACTTCGTTTTGTGTCAGAACTTTCACACTTTCATTCATAAATTCACCCCGTCTGTGTTTGCGAAATGCGAAGCGACGGGTCGAATCGCGGAATCCAGTCACAAATGGAACTTGCTATATAAAGCAGAACGTCACGGAATTTGGCTATTTTTGAACGAATAAATCAAAAGTAGGGCTGTACAATGAATCAAATCTCGATATGGACTAGTGTCTATGAATATTAAAGCTAAAAGAGACTGCAATTGTTCTACGCGTCTCTGGGAATGAGCGCTCAGTGTGTGCTCCACTACACACACACACACACACACACACAGAGAAGCACGCGTGACTCACGCTCGTGGTGTTTTCAGCGTTTCACTGTATTGAGACATGATGTAAGCTACACATGTGCATTTCATCGCAGAGCTGCTATGAGAGTCACTTGATGAGAATTTCACCATTTCATTTGATAAAACTATCGTCATTCATTCGTTTCATATACACACAGAAACTGTTATGTCTTTACGACAACCTGTCAAAATAAAAGTTCTGTATAACTTGAAGAAATTATAACAGAAATATTACTATTGCACAGAGTATACTTCAGGCCTAATAATAATAATAATAATAATAATAATAATAATAGTTTATTAAAACACACAGAAACTCAAATGTCTACAACCCACCAAAATAAAAGTTCGGTCTAACTCAATTTAATTAGAAAGAAATTGCACAGTAAAATGTATTTTAAAATAAAACATTTTTTCAAAAACACCATTTCTAAAAGTAAATTTGTATTTGTGCCTATAATGCTTTAAAAAAATTGTTGAAAATGTGTGTTATATTAGAGTATACTCACTACAAAAAACTAGACTACACCACTGGGTGTAGGCCTAACTGTTTTTAAGTATAATTCTGTTAACTGTCAGATCGCCTGTCAATCAAACTTCTGCGAAACTCTAAAACGAAATATTACAACTCTAAAATTAAACATTACATATTACAAATTACAAATATTATTTATGTTAGTTAAATCAGCCCAAATGTTGTTTTGTTTGTAGTCCTTTGTAGTTTTTCTTGTTGATTAGTTCCTGATTGTTCCCAAGTGTGTCTTGTTTGCCAATCTTCCCACTCGTGTATATACCCCAGTGTTTCTCATGTTCTTTATCCGGTGTTGTCCTTTGTTGGATGTTTTGTGTCAGGTTAGTTTCTGGATTTTCCTGTGCTTGGATTATGTTGTTCTGTGCCTGGTTTCTTGTTATGCTCTGTCTGGATTTGCTTTCTCACTGTTTTGTTAGTTAGTGATGGGAAACCGTAGCCTGGTAATACCAAATTCTGCTACTTCTCTTTGCTTCGTAGACAGAGTCTGGCATTGTCTGAAGTTTAAAATCATTGGTTACCCGTAAGCCAATCACATAACGTTTGGTTATGGCGTGTGTTATGCGCATGCTCAGCCGCATCTAACTTCCACTGTAAACACATGTATGATGCGAAAACAAAACCATTGAGCGAAATATCGGAGTAAACATGGCTGTGAACGACTTTTGCAGATTATGTGAGGTAAATCTACGCATCCACGGTACAGTCAGTGTCTACGTCACGGCTCTCAGCCCGCCCTCTGTTCGTTGATTGGCCGGCTGTTTTCAGGCCGGAGAAAAACGGAAAGCTATGACGCAGTCTCAGACTGAGTACAGAAGCGAAATGAAATTGAGCGGAAGTACGAAGTCTGACGTAGTCAGGCTAGGGAAACCGACTGAAGCATTTCAAGCTTTCATCAAATTGTGCCAAAAAAAGGTTCATTACTTGAAGCTTTTGACACAATGCGCATTAGTGATATCTGGTGGTCACACTTGTTTTCTCCACCATATCTAAACCACCACACGTGACCAAACAGAGCTCCAGAAGATACAAGTGTGGGATCAATACAGTTCTCTCTAATCTCATCTAAATTAATGTGTGCCAATGAGACTCGTGTCATGTATGGTCTACGGATTCACACTGATCAATAATATAAAATATACTAGTAAATATGTGATCATAATTATAGTAGGATAATTGTAATTGAAAAAATATCTTGACTGTTCTGTTTTTCTTTTAAATATAAATGATGTTATAGGGAAGTGTAGTGTTAAATCGTTTAAATAATGCCTCCTCGATTATCATTTCTCTTTTATGCATCAGATGTGGTCGTGAAGCACCATTGTTTTCAAACCAGCTGTCCCGACCATAGATATCATATATAAACGTTTATATATGATATCTATGGTCCCGACCTTCTGATACTGCATGACACTCGAAGCTTCAAACGTCATCAATCACGTGGCACTGTCATTTCCATACAAGCATCGGCACATGAGTGTGTGATACAATTGTGCTTTTATTGAGCAAATGCCAATACAAAATGACTGCATTTGTTTTCTCCATTTCACCTCTATAGAAGTTTACCCAACTTTCACTTCTACATGAAATGCTGGTTCTCCTGAGGTTGCACGAGAGAAAGGAATAATTCACCATTCAAATGATCTCATTATTTACTCACCTTCATGACAGTGCATAGTGAAAAAATACTCTCTTTTGGTACTTAAAAAAATGTGGCCATGTGTTTGTGGTATTGATCCATGTATTGTTTATTTTAGAAATGCTTGAATTCCTTCACAGTCATAAGTCTTGAGTTTGCTTTACGTTTACATTTATGTATTTAGCAGATACTTTTATCCAAAACAAAAGAGGGACAAACAAAGCATTCATCAATGGTCACGTACACACACACAACAACAACAACAACAACAACAACGCATTTAACTGCGAAGTGAGTCCCCAACATTATCGTTCCATGTGTGTATGGAACATGACTCAAAACAGAGATGATTGACATTGTGGAAACCATAACAACATTCGAGAGCAGTTGCTCATTATAACTTAAAGGCCCGGTTTCACAGACAGGGTTTAGATTAAGCCAGGATTAGGCCTTAGTTCAATTAGGGCATTTAAGTAGCTTTTATAAACTTGCCTTTGAAAAAAACATTACTGGTGTGCATCTTGAGACAAAGCAATGGCATTGACATATTTTAAGATATATCAGTACGAGTTGCTTTCGGTTGAAACTACTCAAACATGCATTTTAGTCTGAGACTAAGCTTAAACCTTGTCTGTGAAACCGGGGGTAAGAGACAGGCACTGTCTTTATAGTGCAGCCATTATAAGGTAAATACTTGGACTCATACTGGTCCTCAATTAACACAAGTTTGCAAAAAGCACACATTCAAATACTTCTTTACACTTATTTTATGCAGCACATACATAATAGCTTATTTGGCAAGTCTTTCCATTAAGTTGTTGAGACCCCACCCTGTGCCTCTCACATTTTCCTCTGTCATAAGCAAAATATGTTCACAGTTTCTTTAAAAAATGCATGGCCTCAGCAACCGAAGCGTTGTGAAACCACACACACTCACACATATATCACAACAACAATGTTTGAACAATGACACTTAAGTTGGCAGTTGAAGCCTGAATTATGCTTTAAGCAATTCAAGTTTGCTTTCAAATCGAACATTTCACCATCTGGGCAGTCTATCATATTCAGCCATAAAACCTTTCACAGTGGTCTTTAATTTTCTACACAATTCTTCAACTTGTCTGATTCCCTTTATTAACGGCTGGCCACGACAGGTCAGTCCATTTTGGGCAAGTTGAGTCTTAGCAGGAGATCTTCGCAAGCGCCTTCTCCTCCTTCTTCTCGGCTTTGCAGACTTTCCTGGCGTGGTCTCTTTGCAGATGTTCAACTAAGAGATTGTCCATAAAAATCTCATTCTTGTCTGTCACATTTTTTCTATCTCATCTCATTTCATTTTAATTTTCTCACCACCATTTATTACAAGACACCAGAGAAGATTAAACACTGTTGATCCTGAACATCATAAATACTCACAGTTTGGTTTTCCACTATTAATGCTGCGTTTTCTGACTAGACTCGGCGGCTTTTTCTGTTTCGGCTCATTAGATCGTAACATTTTGTCCTTTTTCATCATTTTTCTCTTTCTCTATTGTCTGCACAGTAATTATTCTGCAGTTTGTGAAGCTCCATATACGTTCTCCCATTTGTTGATTTCTCGTAAATTCTGCATTGCATTATCTGTTTTAAAAATAAATGTATGTCGGTTAAATTTAGAATAACATTTTGTTAATGATTGGTGTGCAACACGGGTTTACAATTCAGTTTCACTAATATAAATCCAAATGTTCAGATTTAAATAAATAAATAAAAATCTTTTCACAGAACAATTAAAGAAAGTGTTTATTCACCTTGTGATGAACTGAAAATATGAAATCCAGCGCAGCTCTGAGAGTTGACACTCAGGAAGGCCTTTATATGTGTACGGAAGATGACATCAGCTGTAAACTCCTCCTCCTGACTTGTATAAGGATTTGATTGGTGGATTGTGTTGTATTTCTCACCTGATTGGTAGAAATGGTGTGACAACTCACCTCTATAATCATCATACTGATCTGTAAATGCAAGGTTTTTGTTTCTAGGGCTCCATCATTGTGTTTTTCAATACTTGATATCTAGAAAAGTTGATCTAGAAAACAATCTAAAAATAAAATGCACAAACGTTATATCCTGCTATTGATCAGTATCAGAAGGTTTCTGTCAGTCTGCAGGTTTCAACAAAGTGTCATAATCATAGCAAAAATAATCATAGTAAAATATTTCAATCACAATAAACAGGCATGTAAACATTATTAACAGGCATAATTCACTGTGACTAAAGTGTGCACATCAATGGGCTGTACAGTTTACATACACAACATTGTGCGACATGAATTTACTGTAATTCATTCGAAAATATCAAAATGGAGACATTTTTGTGCATGT
The DNA here is from genome assembly GCA_022829025.1 of Squalius cephalus. Classification (NCBI taxonomy): domain Eukaryota; kingdom Metazoa; phylum Chordata; class Actinopteri; order Cypriniformes; family Leuciscidae; genus Squalius; species Squalius cephalus. The sequence goes on from CM040806.1 coordinate 2,523,212, forward strand.
CCCTGAAAAAAATATTGCGGTGTTTATCCACAATTCTTAGAGAATAATGGAAACTACATGTAAATGGGAATGAAGAAGTTTGCTTGTGTCATCTTACTATGTTTAATCTTGCCATCATATACTATGGGAAATGTCCTACTTCTCTCTTCTGAAGTTATAATTTTGAGTTTGTCATGTTCCAGTGCTTTGTTGTTGGCAAGAACAGGAATCATGGAGAACACCAGGTTTATTCTTATTGGGAAAATCTCAATAAACAATATAAACATTCACAGCTCTATCTAGAAAGTCAGCTTTTTGGCGAATCTGGAATTTCTGTCAAATTCATGCTATTTTAGCTCGGTGTAAAACATACAATAAGCTTTAAATAGTTATTCATAAATGTTAATATGCACTACTATAACGACAGGATAAGGTGATGTAGCGGTTGTGGAAAAACTAATAAAGAACCACAAAGCATCAAGCGTTCTCCCCTCCGTCCAACTCGGAAACTCAGGTATCTAAAGGTTTCCCAGTGGTAAATAAGACTGGGAGTTCATGTATAATTTTTACTAGGAAACCCTTATTTATGATAATTCCAATAGTGTGTGAAGCATTAGTCCTGATTATTGAATATAATCTAGTTATTGGTGCACATGTAAACTTACTCAGTGATTCAAAGATTTGATGAGGTAATAATAAAACTGTTCAGCAAAATTGACAATGCATGTCTAACTTGTATGTATGTATGTATGTATGTATGTATGTATGTATGTACTGTACGTATGTATGTACCAAGAGCTCCTGAAAAAAACACAACAAATTTCTCGTCTGTTTGCACACACTTGGCGAATAAAGCTCATGATTCTGATGATCATTCTTATGATTCTGAACTGTATAACTTTGCCCAGTGTACACTGGGTCAAAGCTTCACACAATATGGCTGTTCATGTTTTTTGCTCATGTTTTTTTGCTTTTTATTTGTGTGCATGCATGAGAGTCCCGTGGGCCGGTCATTACAGACTCGAGGAATCTTGTGAGCAGTTATTCAAGACTTGCAACACTGTAACTCATGTCACACTCCCACCTCCTTATATTTACATATTTGGCAGACACTTTTATCCAAAGCGACTTACATTGCATTTCAAGGTACACATTTACATTCTTATCAGTCCTTGCTTTCCCTGGGAATTGAACCCATGACCTTGGTTTTGCAAGCGCCAATGCTGTTCTTGTTTTTTGCTCGTATTTTTTATTTGTGTGCCAATGAGAGTCCCGTGGGCCGGTCAAGAGCGTTGGCGCTTGCAAAACCAAGATCATGGTTTCGATTCCCAGGGAAAGCAAGGACTGATAAGAATGTTAATGTGTACCTTGAAATACAATGTAAGTCGCTTTGGATAAAAGTGTCTGCCAGATGTGTAAATATAAGGAAATACTGAGGTGGGAGTGTGACATGAGTTACAGTGTTGCAAGTCTTGAATAACTGATCATGCTCAAGATTCCTCAAGTATTTGAGCCACAGGAAAGCTTATATGTTTAAAGGTTACCAGTAAAGTTGTCAATATCTGCTGAGGCCGAAAACAAGAATTATATTAAATAGGGAGATCAGCTATGGTTGTATGTGTGGTTTTATTTGGCACATGGAAAACCAAAGGAAGTGTGTGTAAAATGTCACTGGGCCGACCAAGCCTGGTCAACAACATTTGTCCCCATTCTGACTTTGATGGAGAATATTCACATATTGACAGCACAAACTCCTGAGTCGAACAGTAAGTGGATTTGAGTTATGATCTCAGAGAGAGGCATTGATTTAGGTTGTTCTTATATGGATTTTCAATAAACCTGTTTTCGAAGCATTTTGCATGGCCTCTGTTTTTTGCTTCGTTTGTTTTATTGTTACAATTTATCTGTAAAATCTATAGGGCACAGTGTACTGTATTAATTTGATGGAATTTTCCATATTTATTCATTTTTTTACAGGTGTTTTACCTGTATTTTGAACTTCATTGCGTTGTGTATAGGGTTAATGGAAATGTCCGGGTAATAAGCTGCCAGTACTTTTACTTTTATCTAACAGATTTATTTTTTACAGTGTGTATCCAGTATTCAGTGAGTCTTGAGTTAGTTTGATTCAAGCAATTCACTTCTCTTCTGAGAATCAAGAGACCATTATGAAAAGAAAATAAATGAAATGCAACATGGCAGGAATAAACACTGCTGCTGCAGAGAGAGTTTGTGAAGGCAGCTGAAGAACATATGATATCTGAATATGGAATGGAATGGAATGGAATAAGCTTAATCTCTTTAAAAGCTTATATATTAAAGTTTTTATTTATATTTATGTCAATTTAAAAGCAAAGTTTAATATAAATTGTAAATGAAAATAATAACTATAAGAATATATTATGTATTATACCTAACTATAATTCACATAATTTAAATATAATAAATAATTAGCAGCAAAAGATGAGCAATTTGGTGTCTTTCGCTATAAACCGCTGTAATTTGGAGCGAGAGGTACAGGCGGAGGGGCTTTATCAGATAGTAAATGTCACTTTCCTCACAGCTGATTGGCCCAGGTTTGGTCTGCGATGTCTAACCCAGAATAAAACCTAGTCCAGAGCAAGTTAACCATGTAGCTTAAGATACTGTACCATGATAATGAAACCCACTAAACACCAATCCACCTTCTTGAGCCCAAAAAAACATTTGCTCAAACTAATCTCAACTTACAAACTGAAATCAGTTTCATTCAGCAGGCCACAAAAAGATTTCGGAACTTGCTAGGAACTTGCACAATGAAACTAAACCAGAATAGAGCAATGTATGTTCTGCTTTTGTTTTTGTTTCATTGTGTTTTGGTTCTGTTTACTATTCTGAGATCCCAGAGCTTGTTTTCCTCTAATTTATCTGTTTTACAATGATACAAAGCCTGTGCATTTAAGCTTTCAGTTAATTCATTCTCGTTCATGTTGTTTTAGTGTGGATTTCTTGAGTGATCTTTAAAGCTGCAATGCGCAACATTTCATGTTAAAAATACCCGTTTTTCTAACCCATACATGCTTAAACAATTGCCTGATGGGCTGAATGAGCCTTTCTCTGATCACTGCGATTGCCTCTATAATCCTGTACAGTAAAATAAATAAGAGGGATTCGGGACGGAATGAGCGTGCACACCTCTGGTTTCAGTTTCGCTTGTCGCCAGAGGGGGCATAGTTCTGCAAAAAACTCAGAGACTTGCGCAATGCACCTTTAAGTCTATTAAATACTACTTCTTCAAATCTACTTGTGCCGTGTGCTTTATTACAGCCATACAGAACTGTTTCAGCACTACACTTTCTAAATGATTATATCAGCATAACAACTTTCGAAAGGGAACTGTCTGGATCATATTTTTGTGTGCATATGTGTATATGTGGCCTACACACACACAGTATACATATATAGCGGAGGATGCGCCAAAGGAGCTACGGCACCTTCAGTCAGTCGGTCCGTCGCTGCACACAACACTTAAATATCTGTCATTTCATGCAGGTGTTCGTGTGAATCTTCACACACGAAACAGGAAAAATATGTGAAATAAGTGAAATACGTTGTTCCTTATTTTTTTTACCCATTGTTTTAGTTTCTGTTCTTTTTTTTTTAACAGTTTGTCTAGATTGCTTACACACTATAACCAGGCTTTATATATAACCAACTAAAATTTCAAAACCATTACGCCATTTATCAAGAAGCACACCCATTTCCCTAAACTATAAACACTATTCCCTGTTTTGACACATGAGTCAGATTTGTTGAACTGTCACTGCAAAACGGAGGAGGAGGAGGAGGAGGAGGAGGAGGAGGAGGAGGACAATGTTCCACACACAGGGAAGCATGCCAAGCATGCACCCTTAAAATAGCCTCTGAATAACACACTGGCTTTAGACGAGGTTTCTCCTGGTCAGTGGAGGAATTGTTATGTGAAACTGCAAAATAGCACCAGGGAACGTTTGTGCCGGAGCACGCCTCCTCTTTTCCCTGAACCGCCCCCGGGAGCGCAAGTTCATTCCCTAATTTACCGACGTGCGTCTGTGGAGGGAAAAGTCCGCTGTGCGTCGAGTGCAAAATAGGAATGACTAGGTAAAAACTAGATCAAAACTAACACCTCAAAGCTTCACATGTCAACCTTTCATTCAGTAACATTAGGCAGATTTGATTTATATGCTGATGAATGTTGATGATCGCGTTACAGTGAAAACATGAATTGATGGAAAAACCCGTCCATGCTGGAGAAGTGTTGTGTCATACACGACTGAAATCCCTGCAATGGTGGAGGAAAGTAAAGTACATTTAAAGTAAATTCCTGTGTACACTACCAGTGGACTACACAAAAATTCACATACTCAGAATTAGGAATATATATTCTCTTTATAAACCAATATTTTAAAACGATGTTCGTTTATAAGACAGTATGTAAAACTGTATAAAAAAAGTATTTTAAAGCCACAATATGTAAGATTCTGGATTTAAAATTCCAAAAACCACTAGAACTATGTTGAATATTTTGTTGACTTGTGTATCCCACAATTTATCAACAAAAAACGAATCATTGTTACACTGTAAAAAATTTATTGTCAAATTAACAGTAACTTACTGGCAACAATTATCCAGTAGTTGCTGTATTTCATTCAACAGTAAAATTACTGTAACACTAAATACAGTACTGTTAAGCATACTGTAAAATTAAATACATTATTTTACTGTAATTTTTTACCACGTTAAAACACAGTATTACACCGTTATTACACGTTACACCTATTACAAGGTGTAGGGCTACATAGCCCTTGAAACGAAGTCTGCGGAGGACCACACTTGAAAGAGAGGGGTAGGAATTTCTCAGAAGTGAGTCGCACAAATGTAAGTATTTTCAGCAGTTTAATGACACTCGTGTTTTATGATACTTTTAATAAAATGTTCAAGCGGTTTTAATTGTAATGTTTTTGTTTTGAATCGCTAGTTAACCGCTAGCTAGCAGCTATGCGCTATTTGCCGTTTACTAATGTTTTGCTTTGCTATGGTGTCGCTGGTGCCGCCGTTAAATACAGTACAATGAAACAATGTCTTTGACTGATGGCACACAAGCGTGCAAAGATAAAGAGAGACCAGGCAATCGATATCACAACCCGAGACGACGGCATCTTCATTTGTTTATGTCAACGCGTATCGCCTCTGTTGACGTAGCAGCCAGCTAGCGGAAAGGGAAGATGACGCAAACGGTAATCGAGTGGTGTCTCATTTCTTAGAAAAACGTTCTTCCCCCTACCCCCCTTCACTCGGTATCGAGGGGCAAGGGGAAGACGCAGACAAAGGGGTAGGGGAAGGGGAAGGGGTAAGACAGACAAATGAGATTGGCCCTAAGGCTCAATCCCAATTCACCCCTAGCCCCTACCCCTTGGCCCTACCCCTCCGTTTTGCGCGTTCCCGTGAAGGGGTAGGGCTGTCTCAATTCTCTTTTGGTTGGAGGGGTAGGAGTAAGGGGAAAGGCCAGATAGCCCTTGAAACGAAGATTTTTCGGGACCACACTTCAAACGAAGGGGTATGAGAAATGTACCTGCATACACCGGCTACAGAGGCAACATGACTGCCAATAATCATTTTCTTTATGTCACATTCAATCTTGTGTTCATATTTACGGTCATGTTCTTCAAAGAAACGGTTGCAAAAAAAATCGTTAAAGTTCGTTAACAATATGACAATAAAAAGCAAAAGTTTGAAGCGAAGTGGACGCGTGAATGAGGGGAATTCGTGTCCACCGCGTCGCGCTAAACGCCTCATTCGCGCAGCAAGACCTACAGGCACACATAAACGCTTCTTAACATTGAAACCACTCTATTCGCGTTTGGTGTGAACGCAGCATTAGGCGTCGAAGATATCGTCATCTCCGTTGTTTTCTGCAAACTTCAGAAGAAAAATGCAAAAAAATAGCTGTAACTCACGCAAGACTACAGCTGACGACGGCATCTTGGAAGTTTGTGATAAACATTGGCGCATCTCCTGTGACGTAGGCGCTAGCGTAACGGTGTAGTAGTGGTGTCCCATTTCTTAGGGGAATATTTTCACCCCTACGCCTTGACACTCTGTTTCAAGGGGCAAGGGTAAGGGGTAGGCGAAGGGTTAGGGGTAGGCGAAGGGGTATAAAATAGAATTGGGATTGGGCCTAAAACCATAATGAAATACATAAACTACAGTCTCTGATGAACATTTTTGCTAATTTGTGTTTCGTAATTGTTTTGCTTTAGAAACTTCACTCAAAAGCTGTTAAAACTCTAAAACAAATGAAATACACACATTGGGTCTCATTCATGAAACACGAGCAGAACGAATTTTTGTGTAGATCGTGTGTAAAGTGGTTCTGGCGTAAATTTTCGGATTCATTAAAATGTTCGTATTTTCCAAATGTTAGTTGGTACGAAATAAATCTACACCTGCTCCCAGCCACGCGTAAGTGCGTTTGACATCCGAACGCTTTGCTCATTAATAAGGCTGCATTTTAATTCACCTTAATCGGGTACAAATTTACATTTTGAAAAAATATTATATATAGTAATTACATACGTTTTTTCTTTTTACTTTTATTATGAGAGCCAGTAATAGCATCTGCAAACGGAACACAAGTCCGCAAGTCACAAGTGTTGCAGTCAAGCTTCATGTCGAGCCATTTTCTTTTCACTTCTGGGACTGTTCGATTAACAGATGAAGCTCCATTAACTTCATCTGTAATATGCTGCCAAGCTTCCTTTTTTTTAGGACCTGATACGCCACTATGTACGCTTGAAAATAAAATGTGCCGTTTTGAATGAACTTCTGATAATAAAACTTCAATTTCTGCATCCGAGAAATTTCTCTTTTTCATTCGCTTTTGAGAAGACATGTTGAAATCCTTCGTTTGGTGTCATAATATGATGCCCATATATAGTTGTCAGTCGGATTTAATGTGTGGGATTTATGGTAATTGAGAATGAGCGTGCACGCGCGTCCCATTTACAACTGATTGGAATTCATTAACACACACACACATTTCACTATCACATCTGACGTTTATGAAGTATTTGTGAATCAGGAGAACATTTTTCGGGAAGGTCTCTTTACGCGCAAATCACTCACATATTTACGAATGTTTCATGAATGAGACCCAATATGAGAAAGATGTTTTTTTATTCTTTGGACAGTATTTCATAAATCAGTGTCAATGAACAGGCGGTTTCTTCATGTAGACAACATGTTAAATTATCTGTTCTTCCCATGACAATAATTGAAAATTCAGCCAAAAAATAAAATAATTATATATATATATATATATATATATATATTTACAAGAGATTAAAAACAAATATTGCACGAATTACATCAATTACAAATGTTAACATTGCATTTTCAGTTATATTTTTATAGTAATAGGCAATGTAAGAATAAAAATCATAAAAGTGCATCCGTCCATCATAAAAGTGAAACTTTAAATAATGCACTTTTATGATGGACAGATGCACTTTTATGATGGACAGGTGCACTTTTATGATGGATTCACTCATCATAAATTCACTCAGCCCATTCACTGCCATTATAAAGCTTGAAAGAGCCAGACATTAATATATAGTAGCATAGAGCAAAAACATTAATTGCATCACTGATTACTGTAAATGTCAGATTCAGGTCAGATTAATTAAAAAAACATGTACTGTAGTCATGAAATGTACTTATAAATATAATATCCATATAAATATAATATCCATTTATACACATTCATCTTATATTCTGATAGAATATATGATGAATTTTTATAAATGGATTTTACATTTATATAGTATATTCTGTAACAGTGCATTTCTTAACCATAGGCTTGATATTTTTTGATATTACATGAATCTGTATTATAATAAATAATAATGCAAAAATATAAAATAAACATTGTTTAATCAATGACTGAAGATGATGGAGAATATTTTGCTGCTTCGATTATTAGAACTGCTGCTTTCTAAGAGAAAAGAGAAAAAACATTCTCAGATGTAGTATAACACAAACAAAGATCAATATAACAGATTTGTGCATAATTTCTTCTCAGTTATAACTCTATTTGGTTGCCTTTCGAGGGAACTCAATACTGCGTCAGTCGCTGATGCTATGGGGATGCATGGAAACCGGTGTCTGAAGCACGTGTGAAATAGCACCAATCTTATAAAGATAAGAGCTGTGTTCTTGTTTGATTCTCTCTCGAGGGATGAGATTCAAGTATTTGCACAGAGGGAAATCTGCTTTTGAGGGAGCTGAAAGCATTTTATTGTGATTCATTGCATTCGCTAGCCGGGATGCCAGCCGAACTTAGCCCCACACACAACATTTGAGGTCGGGAAGTTCGGTCTGGACTTGATCCGTTGTGGAGCTATTATGCTCGAAACAGAGCTGTTCGGACCACTCAAATGGTCAGGGCGGGCTTTATACGATGATGGACAGATGATCAACAGTAACGTAATCATCCACGTCACCAACGAGTGCTTGGGTTGAATTTGTTTAAAGATGGCTGCCGCTGGAGAATTGAGATGTGTAGATTCCGCCATCGCGTCTATACATATGCATTCACTGTGTGTAGCTCCGCCCTTGTTTGACTCTCTCTCTTGACGAATGAGAGTGGAGCATCTGCACTTGGCGGTTTGGGTATCAACAGTGGAGATTGTATGCAGAGCATGGGGAGGAGTTTGACGAGAGTATTCTTTTATTTGTTCTTCTCCTGTTAGCTCCATTGCTCTCAAGTCACATTTTTAGATTTGGAAGCTTGCTCTACGAATTCTTCCAATTAAATATCGATATTAATTAAACATCAATGCTCAGGAAGTCTGTGGCTCTGCGGCCAATTCCAACCTGGCTTAGATTATATTATGTGGTGTGTCTAGATCTCAGGAATTAAGATGTGCAGAGAAAGTTAAGGCAGATGGTTTTAATAATCCACATGGGTGGGTAAAGTGGGTAAGGTGGGTAAGAATGTGAATGTGTTTTTAAAAAAGCTGATGTTTTTATATCACTTCCATCAGGTGTTTGTGTAAACATAGTCACTATATTTGCACACTTTCTAAAGTTTGCAAGGAATGGGCAGATGGATAGAATGAAGTGGACTACACTTATCACTGTTATTGAAAAAAATTATATCGCAATATATATATTGACATTGAATTATTGCCCATCCCTAAGTGGACTACACCCACTGTTGCCCCTCCATGATGGGATGTGAGAGTGCAGTATTGCACACTTCCGTATGGCGGTAATATCGTCCTGACAGATATCCTTATGAGTGTAGAGCTGGACAGGGGAGCTTGAATGTGGTTTCTGTCCACTCTTCACTTCTTGTCCTCCCCAATTAAAGCTTTTACTCCACTAGTAACTATCCATCAGTAACTAACGCAGTGTTGAGTTCCCTTAAAAAGGACCCAGAGGTTCATGCGTAACTCTTAGATGTTTCTGTGTGTTATGTGTAAATCTCTCACCTTGTTTGTGACTCTTCTGAAACTCTGCAATGTCAGAAACTGGGAATGAAAAACACAAAAATCTGATTATTGTATTCATGTGTAGCTCAAACAGCAGAGCATGTGACGGATTACATTCCTACTGAATGAAAGAACTCATTCATGAATCACTTTAGCTGAAAACATCTGCCATATGCAGCTGTGGAAATAATTTTACATACAGCTTACAGATTCAACAAAATGTGCAGAAAAAAAAAAAGAAAAAAAGAGGGATCATAAATATTGTATGATACACGTTTCCTATAAAGTTCATGTATAGTGAATGAAAGGCACAGCTTAGAATCGATTTGACTCCAGAGAAAGTTAAACAGCATTGATGATGAAATCTAAAATAAATCATAAAAATCATAAATACTCACAGTTTGGTCTTCCACTATTAATGCTGCTTTTTCTGACTAGTCTCAGTGTCTTTTTCGGCTCATTAGATCGGTCCTTTTTGTTCACCATTGTTCTCTTTCTCTCTTGTGCATATGTTTAATTATCCTGCAGTTTGTGAAGCTCCATAAATGTTCTCCAGTGCATTCGATTACACTCTAATCTGCTTAAAAAGTTTAAAATTTAATTAATGTTGTTGTGCTACAGGTCTACAGTACATTTCAGTTTCACTATAATACAAAAAAAGAATAAATGTCCATATTTAAATTTATTAGCCTAATTAATAAACATATCTTTACTAAGTAATTAAAGACAAAGTGTTATATCCACATTGTGATGATCTGAAAAGAGGGAATCTTGACCAGAGTTCTGACCTCTCTGCTGCTGTTGAGCTGACTGAAGTTCCTCCGTATCCCAGGCTGACAGTGTTAGATTGGGACGGTGATTTCCAGCCCAAAAGCTCACCAAAACCCACCCAGTACAAGAAAACAATGCCCAAAATTGTACTGCCAAAACAATAGGCTTGTTTGAGATGCGCCTTGCCTCATCTGGAATGTAGTCAAGAGTAGGAGCGGCTGCAGTGAGAGGAGGAGTGAAAGAAGTGAAGGCAATCCGAACAGATCTCTCTTCTCGTTAGTGGATAATACAGTCTTTAATACTTTAATATGTAATACTTTAATATCTTTAATATGTCTTTAATACAGACATATGTGTTTTTTATTTATTTTATTTTTTTATAAAAATTACATTGCATAACCCAAAGAGATCGCACTGTCAGATAGTTTGGGAATATTCACACATAAGGTATACACATAAAACATGATATTAATGTTTTAAAATCAAACATTTTAAAAGAGATCAATACATCACAGTTGTTTAAACCAATGAGCATTAAGCTGTGTCGTCAGCAAGTCGTTTCCCATCATGCTTTTGATCAGCGCAGTCGGTGGAGAGCAACTGCGCTCGACTGCAGAATCCGACACGTCCGCCTTGCGCTTGAAAGAGATTTTCAGAGGTGTCAAAAGTATTCACATTCATTACTCAGGTAGAAGTATAGATACTAGGGTTTAAAAAGACTTCTGTAGAAGTTGAAGTATCAACTCAAGCTTTTTACTCAAGTAAAAGTATAAAAGTACTTGTTTCAAAACTACTTAAAGTATAAAAGTAAAAGTAATGTAAGGAAAAAAAATCTCTCTCTCTCTCAATCAATCAATATTTGACGCGATTTGCCCCGATTTCTCCCTCGCTAACCGCATAGGTTTCCTTCGGAGGACTTTTGCCGCTGCGCACAACCAAATGTGACTACAGCCTCTCACAAGTTAGAAAGACACCACACCGCCAATCAGTTTAGCGATGTGTATTCAGGAGGCGGGAGTCAGATCTAAACCGTTTGTGTAATTGGCCAATTTTTTTTTTATTTATTTTTTTTTTTTTTTAATGACGACAAGCCGGAATTAAATAGGAGTAACGAGGCTATTTTTAAAATGTAAGGAGTAGAAAGTACAGATAACTGCGTGAAAATGTAAGGAGTATAAGTAAAAAGTCGTCTGAAAAATAATTACTCCAGTAAAGTATAGATACCCCAAATTTCTACTTAAGTAAGGTAACAAAGTATTTGTACTTCGTTACTTGACACCTCTGGAGATTTTTGACATATGTCAGCGTGACATCAGAGCCAGGCGGACCGCACTTGGACACATTTCTAACCGGCATGCATCTCGTACTGATCACCGGTGATCGGTTCTGCGCAGATTTTGCTCATCTCAAACAAGCCTATAGTCATTCGGGACACCGTGGATGTCTACTCTTCCGTCGCCGTCAGTCCGTGTACGTGTAATTTTCTGAATGGGATTGATAGGGACTGCTGACGCCAGACCGGAGTGACGTCACGGAGAGTGCACAGTATGAACGTATAACTGACGCCGACATGGCGGAGTAGACTATATGAGAATCAGACACCTGAAACATATGTTGTCTTCATGTAGGCTAAAAGAAATGTACTCAAGAGAGGAGCATTTTTGCAAAAAAAATATGTAGGCTACTGTATTACATATTCATAACGTTTATAATTAATTTACCGCTAAATGGTTGCAGGTAGGCTATATGTAACAGATATAGTATTTCTCATAATGTACTTTAAATAACATTTAAAAATGTCAAAAAAAGATCAGTTCTGCTGTTGTTCATAAATATACCAGTAGTGATGTTCAATAAGGGAAGTTGACTCCATCAGGGGCTTTCCCACCAGAGCACCGTTTTCAGAGTTCCTATAATATCAGCAGAAGTAGCAAACCACACATTTTGGTTTTGGCTCATAATAGCTCAGTATAATTATTTATTTTTTCCACATTTATTTATTTTTTAATTAATTAATTAATTTATTTATTTATTTATTTATTTATTTATTTATTTATTTATTTATTTATTTATTTATTTATGTATTCTATTTATTTATTTCCACTTTCATTTATTGTCACATTTATTTATGTATATATGTATTTATGTCTACATTTATTTATTTATACAGTTATTTATAATTTTATTTAATTATACATTTATTTATACATTTAATTATTTATTCATTTATTGCTCTGTATGCTAATGAGGGAGGCGTGTTTACCTCAGACATACCAATCGAGCTCAGAGTGGCAGTGTTGAAGCTTTGAGGCCACAGTGACACTTTGTGGTGTGACCAAACAATACGCAAGAAGTTTGTAGACGTGACTTTACAGGTCACACAGGAAATAAATGACTTAGAGATGGGCAATATGGCCAAAATCTTATATTACGGTTTATGTCCTTTAATATCACCCTAACTGTATGTATAGGTTTGCCATACATAGGCCTACTCTTTATTCCGGACATGGCCGTAAAACATCAGCTGGTCGTGATTTCTAAAATGTCTGGGCACACATGAACAGAATCCGCTGATAACAGACACTTTGAAACGGAGGTGCGTCAAACGATCCACTATTAACCACATTTTATGGTTAAAATGCAAACTGCATTTTTAATGTATCTTCCAAAGCCAATGTTGACAGCAACAGAAACAAACTTTTCCATAAAGAGGTGATATTTGTTACGGACTGGGTTGGTGAAAGGAGCGAGGACTCAAGTGCAGAAAACAAATGGGTATTTATTAACAAAAGACAGGCATCAACGGGAACAGAAAACACAAGGGAACTTAGACAACGAACCAGCACAGGACTGCAAACACAGGGAGACTAAATAGGAAGCAAACAAAAGAGGGTAATGAGAAAGGCAGGTGGGGCAAATAAATCAAGCTAGAGCTAGACAATCGACAGGAGAGCACAAGGCACAAGGTCAAGGAAATACATGACAAGCCATGTGCTCACAACAAACCAGACTAGACACAAACACAATGACACATCGGGAATGCCAGAGCTCTGTCACCAACCCAAGATGTAACCCTAAGTGACAGAACTCTAACAATATTTCCGCTATAAATTGATTTCCTGGGGCATTTTTTAAACCTTATAAAATAGTAGGCTATGTGCATCATCATGTAGCCTATAAGTTATTAATTTTAACTGATCAATTCAGTTAATAAGGCACTACTATAGGCCTGTCACTAATACCTCAAATAAAATCTGTTTCAACAAAATCCATCTTCACACTGCAGATGTGGGACGTGCAGACACTGACTCTGAATGGCATTAGATATTATTTACACAGACTGTTAATGCAGAGGAGCCATGGATACTATAGGCTACTGCAGAGCAGCCTATTTTTACAAAAACGGCTTCTACGGGGCCATAACGTAAGATACAAGGTAATGGAGCCTTTTATACATTGTCTTGTTTCTTTAGAAATAAATAATGGACAAATGGAGTCTCTAAACGCCTCAGATGTGAAGATATTTACTGTCAAAGTGACGCCAAAATGAATGGGAGTCAATGGGATGCTAACAGCAGGTGATGGTCCGCTAGCCAATGGCGGCGCCCGGGGATCTTCGGTTTCCGGCTGATGGATTACCCCCCTGCCCGCGCTCCCCTACCCACACCGCAGGAGCTAAATTCGCTCCTACTGAACTACCAGCGACGTAAATATATGTTGATTGGCCGAATACATGCAAAACATGGGCACCCAACTTTGTAAAAAGCAGTGTAAACACAGTTTATAGCCTATATATGTACTCCACGATCATAGAAACAGCGAGAAATGGACTGAAATGACCAAGCAAAACATGATTATGTATTTCTGCTCTGCTAACGACACTGGGCCGCATCAACCACCCGGCAAACACTATAATACTTTTTCGGGTTAGATAGGTCTGTTAAAAAGATCATAAACTAATGAAGACAGAGAATTGGCTAACATTCTCAGCATGTCAAAATAAAAGTCCCTTACAATAACCAGGGGTGTGTTTCCCAAAACTATTGTTAGCCAAAGAGTCGCAAGATCCGTCATTATCAACAGTTTAACGAGTTTGTGTTTCCCGAAACCATGGTTCTAATGAACATTCGCAAACAGCATCGCATGCAGAGTTGTGTGTTTGAAACGACAGATCTCGAGCTGTGGTTAGAAGAAGAGTTTCTAGTTTGCGTGACATGTGGACTCAATAAATCCTTATTTTGAGCAAAATAAGCAAGCTGACATTCAGTACAATCTATATCATGTGCAAGCTAGACAGGTTTGATTTAATCTCAAAGACCTCATGAAAACACAAGTGTTTAGTATTTTATTACAGAGACACAAAATAAAAATGTTAATATGACTCACTTTACAGTTGAGAAGAACAGATGATTAATTTTTTATTATTAGCTTCATGTACAGTTCGTCAGAATACAGTATCAATAGAGAAAGTAGTTAAAATGCTAGAGCCAGATCACTGAAGATAAGCCTCTGAAATACCAGAGAAGAGCGGGAAAACTGAAAGAGCACAGATCAAATCAGACAACCCCAACTCCCAGAAAATGATATATATATATATATATATATATATATATATATATATATATATATATATATATTAATATTATATATTTATTATTATTAAAAGAAGAATGTCACAATTCACTTAAAAACCAAGGAGGATAATGCCACAAACAGCTGATGTGGAATTTGTATTAATTTATTTATTGGGGTATCATGAAAAAGAAAACACTCTAAAGTGATACCATGATCTATTAATCTAATAATCTATATAGCCTAATAATATTACCATTCACTGAAAACCATTGAACCACATAAACATTCGCCATGCTATCAGTCTTTTAGATGCCACGTATCCCCAAATATCATCCTCATGTGAGGGACACCATCCTAAAACGTAAAAGTCATAAACTCCTAGTTTTATATCATGAAAATATAATTGTCACAGTCAGCCGCTCAATCAACACTACACTACATTTCCCATAATCTCCTTCTGTTCACATGCAGGGAATCCCAGGACCACACACACACACACACACACACACACACGACACACACAGAGAGAGGGAGATTGTTTAATCTCGGCTATGACCTGTACCGAATCCATTTGTATAAGCGCTTATCCTTGTTCCTTGTTCCCTGTTCCCTGTTCCTTGTTCCTTTCCGTCCTTTTCGTTCTTCAAAAAGAAAATGTTCTGCCCAAACTCAAAAACTCGGGTTTCAAATTATCTCAGTTTTTGGTAGTAAATATGATTAGAGTGGGCATTCATGTCCAATTTTGAGCTAGGAAACTTGTATTTGCGATAATTCTGATGCACATGTTAAAGCATAATTCACCCCAAATCCAAAAGAAAAATAAGAAATTTTATTCTCCATGATTCATGAATATTAATCCCACGACCCTACTTAGGAATGGATGAAAATTAAACATATTTTCAGTAGCTTATAAACAATCGATAAACTGATGAATCATTTCAGTGTTGTTGAATAATATTGAGGCTGACCAAAATAAAATTACTCCTGAACATCAAGTAATTTAGTTTTCATGTAGATAAACTTCTTAAACTCTGATATTTCAATCTCAATCTGATCCTTTTTTTTTCCCCTTTGTTAGAATTTGTTTTGTATGTTATTATGTTTATGTGAAATTATGTAAAATTAGAAAATTTTAATACGGCAATCCAGGACTCCCTGGCAGAAGAGATTTATTTTCATCTTAATGGGACCTTCCTGGAAAAATAAAGGATGAATAAAAGTATAAATAAATAAAGATGATCATGTGATCTTCTGTCCTTCTGACACTGATAGACTGAACTGTGTGTCTCTTTAACTCATTCTCATCGTAACATTGAGTGTGTGTCAGAACTCAACAGAGTTATAATAAATATCATCCTGTGAGCCAGCATCTCATTCTCATCTAATGTAGGACATTTATTTTAGTGAAATCATCTGATATGCCGTAGTTAAGACTAGAGAGAGACCAGAATTTTTAAAATGATAAATCCAAAAAGATTTAAAGAAGGTTTTGTTTTCACATTTTTTTGACCATGTTCACTAAACTCATCTCACATTTTCAGACAATCTAGACAGAAGTTATCGAATGTTATCTTGTTGTGTTTTTATAACCATTGGCATTTACTTTACATTTATTTAGCAGTTGCAAAATGAAAATACTTGAATATAAAAGTCAATCCGTCTTTATTTAGTGTTTGACACAATATAGATGTATTCACAATAAATAACAGGAAAACAAGTCAGTGATGCAAACAATTCAATTCAAGAGGAATGAAGAGGAAATACAAGTGATTCATCATAAAGAGGAAATAAACACAAGAAGTGCAGGTGATATAAAGTTCCATGCATCGTTCAGAATAGTAAAGCTATCAGATGTTTCTGTGGAAGAGTTCATGTCTGATCTTGTCCACCAGCTCTAATATCAGTCAAACCCTGCAGGAGTGAAACACACTTTACTCTCTGACTTTCACTCATAGACACAAAGTACAACGTGCAAATAAACACAAAAAGTTCCTGCTGGTTTTCTAAAGAGAAAACACTATCAGAACTATAACACAGCTGTCAATATCACAGGTGTCTTCATCATAGTTTAATTATCTATTTATTCTCTATATGAAGTGTGTGTGTGTGTCACCTCTTCTGTGACTGAAACATCAGAATGAAAGTCTTCAGGTCCATCATGAGAAACTAGAACACAAACACCTGATCATCTTAATGTACAGTTTATATATCAGATGAAATGACAGTTCAGGACTGATGTGACATTCAGACACCAGAGAAGAAGAAAGACAATAACAGTGTTTCATCTTAAACATCATAGAGACTCACAGTTTGGTGTTCCACTGTTAATGCTGCTCTGTGTTACTTCTCTCAGCATCTTTTTCTCTCTTGGTTTGTTAGTTTGTGTCTCGTCCTCTTCCTTTGCCATTTCTATCTTTCTTTCAGCTCACGAACTGAAACCTGTAGTGAATGTTGTGTGAGTCATCCTGCTTTATAGTCATAATGTGGGTGGTGCCGCACCTGTTCATCTAGCAAACAGACTTAGTTTATTTTCATAGAACTGGTGCAGGCACTTGTGATTGACAGCTGAATGTTCTTTAGTTTATTTTACTTAACAACAAACACAAAATACACTCTGTTTCCTCCATTCTGTCACCTTTGGGTTCTTGCCATCATTTAATATTCAACAATGATCGAAGCGATATACTTCTTTCTTATATATTATATGAAGATTAATCAGGTGTTAAAGAAACTTTTGGCTTTATATGAAACAAGTGTTATACCAAAATAAATAAATAAATACATAAATTCTATTGTTATCGATGTAAGTGTACCGTCGATAAAAAACGATGTTTTATCTCCCTGGCCTAATCAACACTGAACTTACTTAAACTGGTCTATAGAGCTGGTAAGTCCCGCCCCTTCCGCTAACCCCGCTGGACCTCTAGGTTAAAAAATCGTCAATGCAAGTGAATGGGAGAAAATAATTATTTTCTGGTCCCGTTTGAATTTTGCCATGAATGTGAACATATGTTGTCTGTGAATTTTTTATATAACTTTTCGTGTAAAGAATGCTAGAATTTAGCGGGTAGAAGTTTGATACGGTTAGACTTTGTGTGAGAGCACTTTGTGGACTACAACTCTCGCTGCTTTCGACGCGTTTGAAACGTCAACACCACTCGCACACGGACACTAGCTCACGGATCCCGCTAAACATGGCTGTGTCTTTGATGCACTTCATCGCCTTCTTTCAGGGAGAGGACAAAATCGTTGAGGTTGGTGAAAACCACGGGTAAGTCAACTTTATGGGGTGACGTCACATAGGCGACATGTAGTCTTTCTCGTTATGTCTTTTCAACAACTGCTAGCCGAAGAATCATACCATATACTGTCAAACTCGTAACATTAAAAATTATATAAAAAATTCACAGACAACATGTGTTCACATTCATGGCACAATTCAAACGGGACCAGAAAATAATTATTTTCTCCCATTCACTTGCATTGACAATTTTTCAACCTAGAGGTCCAGTGGGGTTAGCGGAAGGGGCGGGACTTACCAGCTCTATAGACCAGTTTTCCTGTTACATAATAAAGGTACATAATAAAAATCCATCTATGAAATGAGAAAATTGTTAATCTCACTATTTTCATTATCCTGTCCTAAGGAAGGGCTAGACTCACACTTTTTACTTCAATGCATATCAGCAGTCAGTTTATGCAAGTTTAAATATTACAGACTACAAAAATGTATTGAACATTTTCAATTATAGGGGGGAAAACACTGACCACTATAATGGGGCATGTTGTCACACTGTAGGCCTCCTGTTCATTGACATTGACTCATTAAGTGAAAATAAGAAGCTTAATTTAACTTTGTTTCATTTAACTTAGTTAATGACAGCAACATGTGGTAGGCTATTATTAATCACCTTGGTACTTTGATGAAGCAGCAGAGCAGTTTTTTTGTGCTACAAACAGTATTTTAATTTGGAACCTGAAAACTAGTAGCCTGACTTCGTCATACTCATATTCTAGTCAGAATGTGAGTGTGATACTGCTCCATAGAGATTTGATTATGGGGCGTGTCTCAACCGAACCAGGAAAAAAAAAAAACTCTGCACAACCAATCAGAGCAACGGAGTAAATGACGCATGTTCTTCATTCATATTTTCAACCAACAAAATGTCGCGGCTCTCTGTTCCTCTTTTAAAATGAATGCGCTGTGGATATCTTCTATAACAGACGCGATGGCGGAATCTACACATGATGTTTCATAAACAAAGTTCGGGAGGAGCACGTAGGCCTACAAATAATCAATCCAATATCAACTTGTCATCAAACAATACCTTGTCTAACGTTACCCTATATCAGCATGAGGAAGCATATTCACTCTGTCAACTTACCTAACACTCCTTGACAGTTTTTCAGCATCCCTCCACCACCCCGAATCCTCACTCTTTTCTTGTCTTGTTCTCTCACAACCAGGAACACGGGGGAGTATGGCTACCGAGCCCACAGCCCTCGGACAGCACGTCATATACGCATTTATTCTATCTGACTTATTTGTGTGAACTCGTGAAATCTTATATACGCATTTATTCTATCTGACTTATTTGTAAATGTGAAATCTCAATTCTCCAGCTGCACTCGTCTTTGTTGTAAACTAATTCAAATCAAGCGCTCTTTGGTGACGTGGGTGATTACGTTACCGTTGCTCATCTGTCCATCATCGTATAAAGCCCGCCCTGACAATTTGATTGGTCCGAACAATTTTTGTTCGGGCATAATAGCCATAGATATCATATAAAGGCTAGATGTCTCGTCCGCGCTGCTGGCCAATGGAGCTCGACATCCGCACACGGCGGCCATCTTACGACAGGGTGCTCGCTCACTCATAACATGGTGCATGTACTTTTAAATAACCATAACTTGCTCAATTTTCTACCGATTTTCAAACGGTTTGGTTTGTTATAAACGTCAGAGATGTAGCTATTATACTGCATACATATGAATAATTATGTTCAAAATGTTTAAGCATTCAGAATTATAGCCACGTTAATAACGTTTGTAAGAAACCAAACCGTTTGTAAATCCGTCCAGATTTCAGCGAGATAAGAGGATTTGTGTGCGTGCTGCTCACTCACCTTAATTCACAGAGCCCTGTCCTAAGATGGCCGCCGGTGATGCCTGAAGTGACTCCGCCTTAAGACATCTAGCCTTTATATGATCTATGATAATAGCTCCTCAACGGAGCGAGTCCAGACCGAACTTCCCGACCAAAAAATATTGTGGGCGGGGTTCAAGCTGGCACCCAGGCTAGAAAACTAGTGTAGCTCATATTAAACCAGTGTGTGTTAATGAGTTTGTCCACAAGGTGTCAGCACTGACCCGAGCCGCTGCTTTCAGTCACAGTCAGAGGAGAAACGGAGGAGACTGGAGGACAAGAACAACAAGCTTCTGGAAATCTGCTGTTTCAAACTGTTAGTACATTCATTGTGTTAATCATCAGGTAAAACACAAATGTTTTCAAACTCTGAATAAATCCAATTTAGGCCTATCCTCCTGGGACCCAGAACAATTTTTTTTTTTTTGAATTTAGTTTTTTTCCATGTCATCACACTGTTTAGAGCACAATAAACAAATGTTAAAAAAAAAAACATTCTTGAAAAATATTTTTATTATATAATTTAATTTTTTATAATATTTTATTCATACGTTATGCTATGTCCTCTGTAGTGGACGCCAGGACTAAGTTGTTTAAAAAATAAAATGACATGAAATTATATGTATAGGCAAAAACAATGGGATTTTTTTTTTTCAATCACCAATCAATTTTGGGGTTTCAGGATTTTTTCAACCAAAATTTGAATAAAGATGATTCTCAACTATGATGTTATGAAAGAAATAACAGAATGAATTGATACACCATTTTAATTTATGCAATATGTGGGTAAAATGGCCATAAATTAATATTCCCATTCAATGCAATGTATCTATACACTTTATCTAATTTGCACATTAATGTGTTCTTGGAGCAACATTTAATGAAAAAAGAAGTGTAATAATTGGAGTATTAATTGGCAACATTTTAATAATAATATCTAATATTTCATAGGAATATTGATGTATAATTTATTTCCATATTCACTTGTTGTGTCTCCCAGAATGCCTGATAAACATGATGTAAGTCCTGGTGTCCTCTACAGTGGACACGTATGAACTCAACGCCCTGTTCTGGAACAGAAACTCATTTTTTTATTTGAAACCCCTTAACATTTTCCTGAGATGTTGTTTTATGAGATACAATTTGAAAAGTAGTCCAATTTAAATTATAATTACAATATATTATCATATTTCCATAAGAATGCTACATTTGATCACTAAATTAATGTCAGACATTTTTAAAGACCAAGGAGAAGCTGTTTTCATGGTGAAACCTCCAAACATTCAGTGTCTCTGAAAAGTCCTGAATGTGCTCTTTACAGGACACCCAGGTTGTGTCATGTGACATGTATGATGTCAGAGAAATTCACTAAAATATAATGTCCACTACAGTGGACTAAAGTCTATTCTTGGGTCCCACGAGGCTATTACTAAATCCGAAATGATTACGTTCATGTCCGATTTGAAATGAACCGTTGTAGATTTACGTGCGTAAAACTCTGACTGGATGATCATATGACAAATTTGTGAAGTTTAAGAATTGTTTTGATCGATATTTTATGTAATGAACGGATGAAACCTGGTAGACACAAGATGTAACACAATATGAGCAAATGAAGAATACATTATTTCAGAAATACCATATAGGCCTAAAAAAGACATTTTGAGCTCAAGAGTGTTTGTCTCTTCTAGTATAAAACTCCATAATTCTATAACTGAATCAGTCTATGATAAATATAATGTAAAAGCGACACAGAAAGCAGCTAGATGAGTTACAAACTCTTAGTGAAACACTTAAAGCTGGATAACTGAGAGGATTGTGTGATGACAGTTGACTCCTTCAGTCAGTGAAGCCATGAGAGATTAAATCCTGGGATTATTCCCATCTTCCCACAGGAGAAACGACTGAAAGATAGAGTTTGAGGAGGAACCCTGCAGAATGAGAGGTTGGTGTTTTCCTTCATTCTCTTTAATGACTGATGAGGAACATTAAGATGAAAACTCATATATACAGTAACAATAGGGGAGAGCCAGGACGATTGAAACGCGGGACGGATGAAACACTGAGATTTCCTTGAAAACCACTCACGTCATGAACGTCAAATTTTGTTAGCACGTACAGCACGCAATGCCTATACCCGCGAAAACATTTGTAAGCCATAATTATAACAAATAAAAGCTTGAAATATCTCACTTTGCATGTAATGCGTCTATATAATATATTAGTTTCACCTTTTAAGTTGAATTACTGAAATAAATTAACTTTTGCACAGTATTCTAATTTTTCGAGTTTCACCTGTACATCAAGATATATCGTAGATCAAATTGTCTGGCGATGAATAGAGCAGGCTATTTCAGAATCGCTGGATCATAAAACCATCAATATGATGGACACAATTGTATTGTAGTTGCAAGTACACCAGAGTCCTATGCAATTATTCTTGTCTCACTAAATGCCCGAAGTGTCCTCTTTTTTGGTGTTATGGAAATGGCCACCCTAGAGACACATGATGATCCTCATTGAGCTTCAGATCAGATTCTCTGATTTCTCTTCACTGTCTCTGATCCTGAAACTAAAGGCCTTTGAGTTTCACCTCAAATCTACTTCTGACATCTAGTGGACAAAGATGAAAACTGCAGATCATATTCTGTGTGTTAAAATAATAAATATACAATACATTCAATACAATACAATACAATAATAAATATACAAATGTATTTATTTGATTCATAATGCCCTAATTCTGTTTCATGCGATTGATATTCTGTACTCATGTGTTAACCTAAATAAGTGTTCATCCAGTCACAGGGACTTGCTTTTCTTTTCTTTTTTTACTTTTTAATATATATATTTTTTTTAATGAAATGCTTAAAAGAACAGTAACAATTGTCATCATTGTCATACCAAAACAAAACCACAATACTCCAGGGTCCAGCAGTCCTTCAGTCCAGATTAAGTGCCAACACTTTTATATGTCATTTTGACATCATTCTTCTCTAAATTCTGCTCACATATTCAGACGAGCTGCACAGACGTTATCAAAAAACTTTTTGAATTCATAACAATTGCTGGGAGACAATCTTCAATGTGTCAATGAGAAACAGAAGGATGAATCTCTGCGACTTTTTCATATTTAAACAAAACTGCATGACCAATATAAAGTCTGTATACTTGTTTCTTATTGTGCAATTCAATATGAATATCTGCTTCAGTTTTTTAAATTTTAAAAATCTTATTGTATTTTATTATTGTAATCTCTGAATCTAGAAGCAGGGTTTCAACATATAAGATGTGTTGTGAACATGTGATCTTTATTCTTGCATTGCATCAGTGTAAGAGTTTGTGTTTATTACTGGAATGTAAACAGCGCACTTTTTGGCGCCTCCCGCTTTTTTCACATCAGTTTGGGTGACTTGGGTCAGAGAGGGTCTGATTATAATTTCACAAAGTCATCTGAAGCCATTCCATATCTTAATGTGAGTTACAGAAGTCTGTTTACATCATTAAATTAAAGTTTACGGACAGTGGCGGTTCTACATTGAATTACACCCTGGGCGAGACCCCCTTTAGCAAATCATAATTTTCTTACCCCATTGGCAGATCATGTTTTAAGCAAAAACTCAATTTTTATTTATTTCCCCAGAAAACAAGACTTAATATCTAATGTCATTTTACTACTTTAGTAAAATAACGTCATGCATCTTTATTTAAGAAATGTTTGATGTTTGGACTGGAAACAAGAAAAAAATACTATGTAAGAAAAGCATTTTTTGCAGTGTAATAACTGAACTTGTAACAGTTTTGTTGCAAAGCACAATATTATGGTGAAATTAGATCTCGTGTTTGAGTTAAAACTGAATTATTGTTAAGCATAGCAAGAAGAGTCATAGCAAAATGGCTAACAAATAAGAGTTGCCCATCCAATTAATATTGCCCCTTAATTCATGACATGGATACCGTTGTGGCAGTACGGAAAAGTTCGTAAGCTACGTGACTGGATGGAGGAGGGAAATTAATTATCCGGAAGTGAGGAAACGAGTATATAAGGTGGAGTTGTAGGAGAGGAAGGGAAGGAGAGAGATGAAAAAAAAAACGGAAACGGGTTACCTGAGAACGACCGCAGAGTCAGGGAAACGCGAGACGTTGTGTTTGAGCTTGGGTGGATGGACCGCTAGAGTGAGCGTGGGTTGCCGTGGCAATTGAGTGTGCGCTGCACGTCTATGGCGGGTAGATAATGCCTTTTCTAAGTCTACCCTGAAGAAGGCGAAGGAG
This sequence comes from Squalius cephalus, assembly GCA_022829025.1. NCBI lineage: Eukaryota > Metazoa > Chordata > Actinopteri > Cypriniformes > Leuciscidae > Squalius > Squalius cephalus. Next base: position 2,547,467 of record CM040806.1, read on the forward strand.
CAGTCTACCCTTCCGTCGCCGTCAGTCCGTGTCTCTTTTTGAATGGGATTGATAGAGACGTCAGACGATAGACCGGCGGCGGCGTCACGGCGGCGTCACAGTAGTAACGTATACCTTACGGCGACGTGGCGACGGCGTACGTGAGAAATGTATAAAAAATCATAACGTCTGAACCAGGCACGTCGCCTAATAAGACGCCTGATACACACGTCGTCCCTCAGTACGTCGCCTAATAAGACGCCTGATACACACGTCGTCCCTCAGTACGTCGCCTAATAAGACGACCTGATACACACGTCGTCCCTCTGCACGTCGCCTAATAAGACGCATGATAAACACGGCTTCCCCAATGTATTTCGCCTTTAAACATTTCAAAGTTTGCATTAGTAGATGTACTTGTTATAGACTTGTTATTCCTGCAATCAAAGCTGAATTTTCAGCATCATTACTCCAGTCTTTAATGTCACACTTCAGGAATCATTGTAATATGATGATTTTATGCTCAAGAAACATTTGATTATTATCAATGTTAAAAACAATTGTGTACAATTTTGTTTTTACGATTATTTGATTAATAGAAAGTTCAAAACAACAGCAACTATCTGAAATTTGCCAGCACAGAAATAAATTGCATTTTAAAATATATTAAAATAGAAAGGTTTAAATTGTATAAATTTTAAATTGTGAAGCAGTTTAAATTGAATAAATATTTCACAATATTATTGTTTTTGCTGTATTTTGAATCAAATAAATGAAGCCTTGGTGAGCAGAAGAAACTTAAAAAAATCTTACCGTTCAAAAACCGATGTAGCCTAATTACGTTAGTGTGTAAAAGATTTTTAACATGTTTCAATTTCATTAAGTCCTTATTTCAACATTTCGACATAAGTATCTCGTTATTTCGACATAATACGTTGTTATTTCGATATAATATCTGTTATTTAGACATAATAATGGGACATTCTAATCCGCATTAAGCCACATTAAGCATTCTTATAATGGTTTTCTATGGGAGGAAAATTCTTAACGTGTAATTAAACATCTAATTTTTTGAACATATAGTATAGCCTACTTTATTATGATTTTATATCATAATGATTTATAAATGCAGGCACAATTATCCGTGAACTTGATAAATGTTGCAGATGTTTTATGCGCAAATAAATGCCTTAGTTTGAACTGTGCAAAATTCAGAATTAATTGAATATGCAGCAATTTGTACAAATAGAGAGTCTTTAGACATGTTGTAGCCATTAAATAAGCACATTTGGTTTCATATTTGTTACAATATTATTATGTTATTTTTTCCCCCATCTATGTTGATAATGAAAAGTGAACAGCATGAGTAAGATTGGATGCGCAATATATCGGGAGACATGATTTTGACCACTTCATAAGTTTTGTTTTTAGAAAACCTTTCTTTAAAGTGAATTTCGTTTTGTATAAATTGCACCTTAATTTTAAGCAAATTTTCATTAACCAGTTGCCTGGATTTAATAGGCTAAATAAGAAGCAAATGGCAGACAATATCATGACATGGAGGCGCCCGCGCGGTCACTTGCATTGCACGTGAACTGGAGCGCATCTCATCCTAACTTAAACCAAACTCAGCGTTTGTATAAAATTGTATTAATTATAAATTGTGAAACAGTTTAAATTGTACAAATATTTCACAATATCACAGTTTTTCTGTATTTTGAATCAAATAAATGAAGCCTTGGTGAGCAGAAGAGACTTATTTTAAAAATATTTAAAAATCGTATAAAAAACCGGAATATGGACGAAACTTGTGCTGTTTAACTTATTTAGCAACATAAAAACACGCTAACAACACAAAAAAAATGAACCAATATATTTCTAAGAATGCAAATAGATGTTTGAGGTTTCAAAATGAAACTGTTGGCTATAGCAAAACATTACAGATTAAGTGCAATCAAACACTAGATAAACAATGGTTTGCTCTTGATGTCAAGTGTAACAATTATCGTCAGGCCTCTTGCGCCCTCTGTTGGCATTTGTTATAATACATAATATACATAAGTTCATTGTTTATATATTTCTTTATGTATTTTAATAGTGTTGTTAAATAAAACAATACAATTAATTACTTTTAATACTTTATTTGAACCAATTATATTGCCTCATTTGTAATGTATTTAAGTCATACTAAAGGCTATTGTTCACTTCAGATCTATCTTTCTGACCAAAAAAATATAAATAAAATAGTCGACACTGACAGCCCTAGTTTTGAACATTTGAACATGAACCTACATTGTTTTACATTTTGTGACTAAAAGACTATTTCCCTGTCTTATATTTTTTCATTGTTGATTTCTTGAAAATAATAGGCTATTAAAATACTTTCTTGTCACCTTCCCCTGAAAACAATATAATGAATAGTTTCATATTGTGTATTCGCCCATTATGGTCAACTGTGTTAATTAAAATTATTACCACCTTCAAAAGCACTAGCGGCGCCAGGATTTTGATTGTAGAAAACTGAACCCCAGAAAACTGGATGGGCCAGTTAAAATAAGCCAAAAAAAAAAAAAACGGGTTCCCCTTTTGAATAAGAAACAATATCAAGACTATAAAACTCGTCAAAAAACGCGCACACAATCAAACCACCTGACTGCACATCACATTTGTGACTTTATTGATTCTGCTTTTATTCGTAATGCAATGGACCGGTCAACGGGACATAAATTAATCCTTAAAGGATGGGACTTTATGGGACATTTGCACAAAAAGAATAAATAACTTACCGTAGCCTATTTTATGTCGCTCCGGAGTCGCATCAGTCAAAAAATGCGTCACGAGGAAGAAAAATAACATAGGCTATGCCTAAGTCGCACTGGAAGTTGCATTTTTTTTAGAAATGTATTTCACAAAAAAAAAAAAAAAAAGTTACAGACAGCTCTCCGCTACGGAAGTGAGCGCTCTAAAGCGGCACTAAAATAATGTTTTAAAACTTTCACAGAGACCTCAAACTGAAAGCACAAATCCTGTTTTTAAATTTAATTTCGTTTTGTATTAATTGTATCTTAATTTTAATCGATGTTTCATCAACAAATTGTCTGGATTTAATAAGAAGTAGCTAAATATAGGCTATTAGAAAATAGATAATCAGGACACGGAGGCGCTGGCGAACCTGGAGCTCGTCTCATAAATGAACCGAAACTCAGCGTAAGCCTAAGGTAGCCTATTGCCTCACAGACCTGAGACATATAGATAGCTTGAAATGTCTACTTTTAAGCAGAACAATTCAAAACGAAAGAAAACAGACTGCGCTGCTTATGTAATTCGTATGAAATGAAATGTGCTTTTCTCTCTGGCGCTGCGAAGATCGCGAGTCGTCAACTTCATCTGTCTAGCTGACACTGACATAAAAAATAACTGTTTTATTAGTTAACAATTAAAATGTCTCCTGCTATATTGAACATATTTGCCTGTTCCTTACAAAACACTGACAGTGGGGTTTTTGACTGTGTTTTTTTTTTTTGTTGTTGTTGTTGTTTTTTTAGCAGCTGCGGACAAATTCTTTCGACACACACACAATATTGATAAACGGGATTTTTTTTTTTTTTGCTTTTTTAATACAATTAAAATTTCATTTAATTTATTGTTTAATACAATTATAAGCCTATTATTTTTAGTTTATTAACAGCAACAACAGCTGTAAAGATGAAGTTGACGATCGCCATCTCCGTATGTGAACGCGCCTATAGAGAGAGAAATGCACATCATTAGGCTATATAACCAGAGAGTAGCCTATTTCTTTTCGTTTTAAATTGTTAAAAAGACATTTCAAGCTTTCTTAAGATATATTTCATGTCTGTGAGGCATATGCTGAGTTTCGTTAAGTTAGGATGAGATGCGCTCCGGTTTACGAGAAGTGCAAGTGACCGCGCGGGCGCCTCTATGATTGCGTTGTCTGCTATATTTGGTATTTGGCAATTGGTTGATAAAAAATAAATAAATAAATAAAATTAAGATAGCCTACAATTTATACAAAACGAAATTCACTTAAAAAATCGTTTTCTGCAAAACAAAACTTAATTAAGTGGTCAAAATCATGTCTGACCCGCTCCATGTCTCTCGATATTGCGTACTCGTGTGTGCGGTTCACTTTTCATAATCAACATAAATTAAGAAATAAAATTATAATATTTTAACAAATATTAAACTAAATAAGCTTTTTTAATGGCTACTACAACACGTAGCTATAGTAGACCTAGACTCTCTATTTGTACAAATTGCTGCACATTCATTTTATTCTGAATTTTGCACACATAAGTTGAAAGGCATTTGTTTGTGCATGCATGTAAAACATATCTGCAACATTTATCAAGTTCACTGATAATTATGCGTGCATTTATTAATTATTATCTTAATGAATAATGTAACAAGGACGAAGCATGTAAACTGCGTTGTTTGTTTAGAATGGAATGGATCGTAAATTGATCTGAACGAAGAAACGTACAAAACCATAGTAGAAAATGGGTGGGCCCGGACCTAAAATGGGTACCCGGGCCCAATGGTATCGTCGCGGCTGTTCAAAAGTAAAAACTCAGAATGACACATTCCAGAATATTATGTTTATAGATAATGAATTTATCTGTTCAACTTTAAAGTTGTTGTTAATAATTGTGCAAAAAGTTGTGACTTTGATGGTGTATAATTTGCATAGTCCTCATATCCAGTAGAAAGAGTGAATTATTAAAAAAAAATACTATGCCCGTAAACCATTCAGAGATGACATTAATGAGATACACAACTTTGTATACAATACAAAATTTGTATCAAAGATATTTTCAATGTCATCAGAACACAAGAAAAGAATGATTGATTAGAAAGATAACAAAGGAAAGATAAGAAAACCTAAGGGGGAAAATAGATATTAATTTATTGTGATACGACGTTGGAGTCACACGTTGGTGTCACGCGTCTGTGATGCGGCGTACCCCTTCTGTCACGTAAAAGTACACGACTGTCGACTTCGGTAAGTTATCCGTGGCACTATCCACTCGCCATACACGTCTGGATACCGGCTGCACAGCGAAGCTTGTCTTGTATGCTGATGAGTATGAGCAAGTTCTCCAGGTGATTCCCTGTTTACCTGTTTTTTAAACCTCACCTCAAGAAACTTTCCTTCCTGCCATTTTCAGCCAAGCAATAGTTTACACACACACACACACACACACACACACACACACACACACACACACAGTCCGTTTTGCCACTCGCACATAACATTCAAACACCCACTTTCCACATATATATTCTGTGTGTATTCCCCCAAATATATACTTCAGTGAAGTGTTTCATTATATTTAAACGGTAGATTTAATTGTTGGTTTTGATTTATCTAATTCATGTTTTCCTTTTTTTTTTTGTTGTTGTTGTTTTTACATTCATTTGAGTATGGAGTGTTGAAACTGCCGACGAATACAACCGAGATACTTCTACCCCAGCACCAACAACTTGCGCATGTTTTTTTTGTTGTTGTTTTTTTCTTCTTTGTTGATCTAATTCAAACTGGTAAAAAATACTGTACTTAGAACTTGAAGTTTTTTTTTTTTTTTCTCCCCCTTTTTGTGTGTTTAGTTTGTTTGATTCCTTGCTGGTAGTGAAATTGAGTTTTTTTTCTGCTTTCTGAAAATAATGAAAATAGAACCGTGAAACTGAACTTTCTTGGTGTGACTCTGATTTGTTTATTTGTAACTAGTGGCTTCTAGGGCATGTTTTTCATTGTCTCTTCCCCACTTAAGGGGAACTATTTTAACTATTAAACTACTTAAACTATTTATGTTTTTAGCCTCTGACATGATTGTTCTGATTACAGTGTTTGAGGGTTTCTCTTGGTTAGTGTGAAGAACAGTGTGAGCAAACGAGCTGGTGATTCTTCCTACTCGGTGCCTGCGCAGGCCCTACAGGCTGCCTTCATTACAGTCTCTGCCTCTGCCTGCCTCTGTTGCCTCTTCCTTGGTAAAGGTTAGTGTTTCAAACCACGAGGCGTGGCGTGGTGTGGTGTGGTGTGGTGTGGTGTGGAGCCTGCATATTTACTGAAAGTACTCAGCACCACAGGACATTCACCTGTCTCATCTAGCATTTGTAAAAATTGTGCCTGTTGGCTTGCTGAGGCTTTGGGGATGGGTCTTTTGACCTTGCCTATGACTCTCCTGCCTCTGCCTCCAAAATCTATTGAGCGGATTTCAGAAACAGCGTTCCATTGGCAGGCTATACTGGTACTTACAGTGTTGGTGATGCCATTTTGGTCAAAAATGAGTTGTTATCATTTTCATGACATTCACGGCATCCTTTGTTATGTGACAAAACATCTTATCTCAAATGTGTGTCGTTTTGGAGAAAAATGGTAATAGTTTTAGGAGAATCTGTAGTTACTGCCTTTTTCCTTGGTATGATGCCACGTTTTTGGTAATTAATACAAAGCAAGAATACAGTAACTGCAAAATAGGGGTAAAATATCAAATTAAATATGAGGATTGATATATACAAAGAATAAGCTAATATAAAGTAACAAAACAGCCACATGTCCAATAATCTACCTACAACTACTTAGGCTGGATGACAGGATAACTTTAAAGTAATTTTTCTCAGTTCTGCACTCTGCGTAGTTACTGCTGCGTAGTTACTGCCTTTTTGCTTTGTAGGGTATGGATCTCTTACCCTGCCATGCAGTCGCAGTGAGCTGCTCTAACTTTGCCACTATTTTCCACAGCTACCCAGGTGTTGTGGGGCTTGTTAGTCACCCTCCAAGAAGGTTTAACACTGCTTTTGAAAACAAAGCACTTGTCTGTTTTTATGTGTAAAACAGCCTGGACCCAACCACTGATGAAAAACTTATGGGCCTCCAGGGACCTTTTGTTTTTCATTGTTTCCGATGTGTACAGGCCTGTCAGACACAAACAGTTACATTGTTTATCATTTCTGGCTATAGTGGTGTCTGCTCTATCTTAAGATTAGCACTAGGCATATATGACTTTTCGACAACCACTGCTCTGGGCTATATGTAACAACACGAACGGCAGTAGATCAAGCCTTCTAGGCTAGATAGTCTAGCCTAGCGTAATGTCACAACATCCAATTTGACAGCCCCATACATACATAACATACATTGGTCCCATACATATTTTACCGTACTAGGTAAACCTTTTTTACACCTTTCAAAGTCCTAGTGTAAGGATGATAAAAATGATGTCATACTCATACATTGCATGTCATTGAATAAGTTGATACAAGTTAAAATATACTTAAAATATACTTAAAATGGTCCATAAAAAGGAGAAAGTTAAAATACACTTATAAGTTGTAGATCAGTAATCCATTGCTCTTTGGGTAAAAGAGGCTAAAGAGATTAATAAGATAAAAAGACAAGACAATCTGTGTTTAAAATGCTGTTTTATTGTTTTATTGTATAACATTTAAATTACAATATGTTTGCTTGTTTACATAAGTTTCACTTTAAGTTTAAGTACCAGTTTGTGATTGATCGCTAATGCCTTGTTCAGTAAGGATCTGTTAACGATTAATAATGCCTCGTTCAGCCTGTGTACGGAGCGCGCGGCTGACGTTCGTCCATTATAACATCGGACTGGACAGAAGCTGCATCGCGTCCGTGTTTTATTGTCCATTTCCTCTTTTACAGAGGCGTAACACTAGCACTTTCTAGACACAAGTCCACTTTAGTCCTAGCCTGCCAGTATTTCAACAGTAAAATCAGTTAACAGCCAAGGTAGCGTGCCTAGTGAGAGCTAATCACGTAACTTAGCTTTCTAACTAGTATAGCTAGTCGACAACAAAACTATGTCAATAGGTTAAATCAAGAGAAATATGATCCAAACCACCGACTCCTCTTGACATGGCCTCATCGTCTAGTTTGTCATACTGTGCGTGTGTTAATGACAGAAAAATAGGCTACTTACTTGGTGATTCCACGAGATAGTGGTAGACGTCTGAGTAATCCACATTTGGCCACTGCGTGGGGTCATTAATCCAGTTTTCCATGACCATTTCAAAGGGACACATCTTTAACCCTGTATCCAGTAGCTTCTTTAAATACCGCTCGCGGTCCTCGGTCGGCAAAGAGTGTGTATTTTTGTGCCATGTTTGTGTGTATGTTTTTGATATCAAGAAACTTTAAACTTTGCAGATCTAGAGCGAGTTCTGTTCACAGTGGAATCCGTTTGTTTTCCCCCAAAAAGGGGTGTTACCCTTCGATGACGCAAAAGTAGCGTTGGTCTATAGTGAAATACTGTGAAATACATATAGTGCATTAGTTTCATTAAAAAATAAATCTAGTTCATATTTATTTACAATTAATTCTAGTAAGAGTTTAAGAACATCATACAGGAAAAACACTGTCTTAAAATGGTTTAAAGCAGTTACAATTCCTGTCTTGTAACACAACTGGTGTCGTGTTAGCGGCTGCTGAGTTAATAACTAATGATCTCTGCAATGGAAGTGAATCAATCAAACTAACTTTATCTGGACAATAACTTTATTCTAGAGCTGCTGTAAAGCCTAAACAATCTCTGTTACTGTAATTTATCACTGTAAAGCTGCTGTGAAACAGTCTATATTGTTAAAAGCGCTGTATAAATGAAGGTGATTTGACTCTTGTTTCCCCTGTTTTGTGTTTAAGGACTTTTATATTCATGTTCCCATTGTTCCAGTGTTTTGCTGCGTTCACTGTTTAACTTTAATAACCAATAAATCACACGATTTACACAAAAATTCGTTCTGCTCGTGTTTCATGAATGAGACCCAATGTGTGTATGGAAGAGAGATTCCATACACACATGTAGATTTCTTTCGTACCAACTAACATTTGGGAAATACGAACATTTCCCAAATGTTAGTTGGTACGAAAGAAATCTACACCTGGTCCCAGCCACGCGTAAATAGTGCGTTTAACATCCGAACGTTTTGCTCATTAATAAATAAGGCTGCCTTTTAATTCACCGTAATCGGGTACAAAGTACACAGCATTTTGAACAAATATATAGTAATTACATATGGTTTTTCTTTTTACTTTTATTACGAGAGGCAGTAATAGCATCTTCAAACGGAACACAAGTCCGCAAGTCTTTTTTATTTATTTATTTATTTATTTATTTATTTATTATATTCAAGCTGTTTATTCTTTCTTTTTTTTTCTTTTTTTTTTTACAAGTCCGCAAGTTAAGTGTTGCACTCAAGCTTCATGTCGAACCTGTTCTGGGACTGTTCGATTAACAGATTAAACTCCATTAAATGCATCTGTAATATGCTGCCAAGCATTTTTACCTAAAGCATTTAGGTATTACCTAAAAAATCCTTTTTTTAGGACCTGATACGCCACTATGTACGCTTGAAAATAAAATGTGCCGTTTTGAATGAACTTCTGATAATAAAACTTAAATTTCTGCATCTAAAAAAATTTCTCTTCTTCATTCGCTTTTGAGAAGACATGTTGAAATCCTTCGTTTCGTGTCATAATATGATGCCCAAATATAGTTGTCAGTCGGTTTTAATGGGCGGGATTTGTGGTAATTAAGAATGAGCATGCACACGCATCCCATTTACGACTGATTGGAATTCATTAACCCACACACTCATTTCACTATCAAATCTGACGTTTACGAAGTACTTGTGAATCAGGAGAAGAATTTTCGGGAATGTCTCTTTATGCGCAAATCACTCACATATTTACTCGTATATTTACGAATGTTTCATGAATGAGACCCAATGTCGGCGATTCTTTCTTTTGTAAAGTCATGCAGTGTGAAACCTCCTGTCGCGGATCCATCGTGTGTGTGAACACAGCAGTGTCAGTGAGTGTTACAGAGAGTCATCCGGTGTGAAAACAACAGTGATTCGACTACTTTGAAAATCGTGCAGTGTGAACTCTGCATTACTCTTGATTTCTCCACTGTTCTGTCACATGTCTGTCCTGTCTTGTGCTGCACATGGGTGTTTGTTGTTTTGTGCCTTGTGCTCTCCTGTCTATTGTCTAGCCCCTCCCATCTTGTTATCTGATTATTGGTTAATTTGTCCCACCGGTCTTTCTCGTTACTCTCCTTTGTTTGTTCCCCTATTTAGCCTCCCTGTGTTTGTAGTCCTGTGCTGGTTTGTTGTCCAAGTTACCTGTTCCTGGTGTTTCCTTCCTGCTTGCTATCTGACTTTTTGAGTTTTGTACCTTGTCTGCAAGTTACTAATAAATTTCCTCTGCGTTTGAATCCTCGTCTCACGTTCAACTATTCCGTGACCTGTTCAGACTGGCATTCACCAGCAAGACAAAATTAGTCTGCAATGTGAAGAAACTTGTGACGTCCCGATACATGAGGAAACCACAGGCCCCTATATGAGAAGACAAACCCACAGACAGGAAACGCACATGTGTTTATGACTGAGGAGCACAGGAGCTAGAGGTAACAGAGAGAACACACCGCGCCACTGTTTGAGTCATGTCAGAACAGTAGATCGCCTCTTATTTAACAAACAAATGAAATGAATGCTCTGCTAGTAAACTGGAGATGCTTTATTTAGTCGTATTAGGTGCTGCAAGATGTTTCAAATGTCATCAAATGTGTGATATTCACCTGCAAATTACACCTATAAACTCAGCTGTTGTTTTCTAATAAACCATAAAGGACTTGATGAGCTGTAGATCAGGTGTGTTAAATAAAGATTGAAGGAGTTTTGCAGTCCTGCAACATTTTCAATAAATAATGTAGCCTACATCATTATTGATGTCATTTTTTAAATCAGATCTGAATGCTACAATTTTTTTTATTTTTTTTTTATTTGGAGTTAATAACTTAATAGTTATTACTTAAATTTCATAGTTCAGATCATTATGTCAAGAACATACATTGTTCTTGACATGATAATGATCTGAACTATGAAATCATATTGAATAAAATGACTTCACAGTTCGTGTCACATTGACTCTATAAGCAAACAGGACTCGACATTCTGTTGCTGTATCCATTATACCTTAAAACAGGAGAAATAAATCAATATTTACAGTAGATCAGTTAGCAGGTGTAAAATACTTTTTTTTTACTTAAGTACAGTAATCAAGTAAAATTGCTTAAGTATTATCTTTGGGGATTTTTACTTATAATATAATAATGTCTCCTGTTTTGTCTCCTTTATCTCTCTTTCAACACAGAAGCTCAAAGTGGATTCAGTGGATCCTGGAGACAGACACCTTCTCCTTCAGTTTCTGATCCTTGGATTCTTAAGCCTTTCCTTGCTCCTTATTGTTAATAAACCTTTTATAATCATTAAACTTCCCTGTGTTGGTCTTTGTGAAAAAGTGCAGATACACCGCTGTATATTATATGACAACATGCAGTTTATTAGACATTTATATTGTGCTAAATCAGTGCAAAACTCTATAGAAATATAGAAAGCAAATAAAGCTTCAAAAAAGTGTTTTTTAAAGATTATTTTAAAAACTGATGTAATGCATATTTTTGAGTCATGAACAATGCATTTAATCTAGTTTCAGTTGTTAACATTTCAAAGAGTTTACATTCACCTGACACGGAAACTTTACCAACCAACCCGTACTCTATATGATCAGTTTTTACAGTGTTTGATAGAGATCTACAAATCTGTCATCAGGATCAGTTGAGCTCCTCTGGATGATGCATTATCATCTTTACTGTAATTACCTTATTAATAAAAGAGCCATATTTGCAGCTCTGCCACCCTGACATAGACATTTCTGGACAAAAGTTTTTCAATGATCTCAACAGTTTTAAAAGAAATTATAGTCTGCCTCGACCCAGATTCAACTCCAAAGAATATATTAGAATGAGCTCATCCCCGAAATGTCTTAATTATAATAGAGAAGAAGGAAGTCAACATTTACATTGTTTCTTCATCTGGGTTGATCACATTGCACTCAGACAGGACATGCAAAATCAGGATGGCTGGTCTGTTATCCATAATGTATATGTTTTTCTCAGTGCGTAAATGATTACAGGTGTGTTTTCGTATATTTCACCTTTATTATTGATATTATTGTTCTGACTGTCAAGATTTGCTTGTAAAATGAACGCATTTTAAACTGCGTCACAAAGTGAAACCAAACTGTTCATATCAGACTTTGAGCATGAACATGGGGAGATTCGGGGACAGTTGCAACAAGTCTTATTATACACTGAAATATGGAGAGATTGAATATCATCTGTAACACCTGCACACTGAATCTATAGGCCTATGTTCTACACATACACTAACAAAACTCAATAACTGTTATTTGATCAATATGACTAAATAAATAAATAATAGGCTACAATAATATTATTGTATACATAAATAATACTATAATATTATAGTAGGCCTAAAACAGTTAATATTTTCATAATTTTATGCTCATTGAGACAAAAAGCTAAAGTTAATTAGTGAAATCGAAGGTATTTTTAACGTGTTGCAACCGTCCCCTGGGTCAGACTCAGTTGCAACATCTGGCTTCTTCCATTCAGATAAATACCGTGAACGATATGTCATATGTAATCATCTTTAAACTGGTATGGGTAATTAGCAGACAGATGCAAGTATTGTCTCCTCCAGTGGAGGCTCTCCTGTCACGACCAACACTCTTTACCAGTCCAATAATATTCCATATTAGAAGAAGGTGTGTGTGCTCTTTTACTGTCAGATGATGGTCACACACATCTTAAAGATAACATGCCTTCCAAGTTTAGGGGGTCTGGTTAGTGTGTGTGTGTGTGTGTGTGGTAAAATCTTTGTGCATATTTTTAAATGCAAAAACTAGACTACACCACTGTTCTGTTGTGATGTTGATGTGCAGCTTGCAGTTTCCAGCGTCTGTTTAAGAAAGTTTCAGGTTCTCTCACTCCCCACGCCAGTCTGGGAGGGGTGGGGGTACAGGGCTTCTCATTTCTAACAATTGGAAATAATCAGCGCTCTCTTCTCTATGCAATAACAACTCGTTTGAATATCATGCTATTACACTTTCACCACCAACCCCCCCACCAGTCACTTTCAGACGAATCCTGCGCTCACTTTCTCCCTCTCATCTTTCCTCTGCCGTGTCATCTTCTCTTCCCTCACCCTCACAATTCTCATCTCTGAATGTGAATCCCGCAACGGACACCTTATGCTCCACTCTAACCTCTGCCCTCTCTCCTCCAGGCCAGCACGCACTACTCCCTCTAATCCCTGGTTGTCTGAGGTTCTTCGTGAACACCGGACAGAACTCAGGGCAGTGGAGAGGAAATGGCGCAAATCAAAAGACGCATCTGACCCAAGTATGTATCAATCTCTCCTCTCTTCCTTTTCTGTTGATGTTCATGCTGCAAAATCTTCCTACTTCCACAACAAGATCAACAGTTCCTCCAACACACGATCACTCTTCAAGACATTCAACTCTCTCCTCTGTCCACCTCCACCACCACCCACCTCCTCTTTAACTGCTGACGATTTTGCGAACTTCTTCACCAACAAAACAACAGCTATCAGCATCAGTTCTCAGCTCCACATACTCAGGAGCCCAGACCGACCCCTTCCACAGCCAATATCCCTCTGTCCTCCTCCTCTCCGCTAACCGAGGAATAAGTATCTACACTTCTCCTCTCCAGTCACCCTACCACCTGCCCTCTAGACCCCATCCCCTCACACCTTCTACAAGCCATCTCTACCACACTTCTGCCATCACTCACACACATCATCAACTCATCCCTCCATACTGGCATTTTCCCTACTGCATTCAAGCAGGCTCAGGTTACTCCACTGCTTAAAAAAACAACATTAAACACATCACTTGTAGAGAATTACAGACCTATCTCTCTCCTACCATTCATTGCAAAGACACTTGAAAGAGCTGTTTTCAACCAAGTAACATCCTTCTTGTCTCTAAACAACCAGCTGGATGTCAACCAGTCCGGCTTCAAGAAAGGGCATTCAACTGAGACTGCATTACTGTCAGTCACAGAAGCCCTACGGATCGCAAAAGCTGCTTCCAAATCTTCAGTCCTCATTCTCCTGGATCTGTTGCCTTTGACACTGTGAATCATCAGATCCTCATGTCCACCCTCTCAACACTGGGCATCACAGGAACTTCACTCCACTGGTTTGAGTCCTATCTCACAGGTAGGTCCTTCAGGGTCGCATGGAGAGGCGACGTATCCAGAGCACATCAGCTGACCACAGGTGTTCCCCAGGGTTCAGTTCTTGGTCCCCTCCTCTTCTCCATCTACACCACATCACTGGGACACATCATACAGGCACACGGCTTCTCCTACCACTGCTATGCTGATGACACACAGCTCTTCCTCTCATTTCAACCAGATGATCCCACAGTAGCTGCACGGGTCTCAAGCTGTCTGGCGGACATCTCCACATGGATGAAGGAACATCACCTGCAGCTCAACCTGGCAAAGACTGAGCTTCTCGTCCTCCCTGCCAATCCGTTTCTACAGCACGACTTCACCATCCAGCTAGATTCATCATCAATCACCCCATCAAGGTCGGTCAGAAATCTTGGAGTAACAGTTGATGACCAGCTGACCTTCACAGATCACATTTCAAAGACAGCTCGATCATGCCGGTTTGCATTGCACAAAATCAGGAAGATCAGGCCTTTCCTAACTAGGGATGCCACGATCCGATACTGCCATTTTTGGCGGATCGGGTATCGGTCAGACAAGGTCGATCCAAATCCGATATTGTGCGTATACTATTCTGTGTTATTGTTAAGCCCCACAAAAGGCACACAAACATTATAAAGCACCATAAGTTTTCGTGCACAATATTATAAGTGTTCTGAAGCCATTATATAGTATAATATGACATATAAATTAATATTTAAGTCGTTAAATTCAAGATCACGTAAACGTTTCCCTCAGCTGCGGCTGTCAATCATTCTTCATTAAGCATTCAAACAGCGCGTCGCGTTCGGTTAGGACAGTTAACACGATGAAACTCTCTCCAAGATGATTCAATGTTACTATTATTATACTTGATCTGTAGATAAAGGTCTATGGTTTCGCATAAAACAACTTTATCTTGCTGGACTTTATTTCTGTACCTTAATCATGTTACTTTCTACCGGGTGTCTGTTAGATCACAACACTGGAGTAAAGTCAGGTACTATTTGTTCTTCACGCGCACAGTAACTGAAATTTAAAACTGTTAAAAGAAAATGCTGAATAGACTATTGCATAGATAGATACTGTATAATACACTACGCATCAATATGTATTTTCTTTTTCAATGCGGACTCGACGCGCTGCACGCTGTGACTCATGTTGCTTCAAGCGCATCATTCTGCGCTCGCGATGCGCATAAGCGTGCTGCACTGTATTGGAGCCTTTAATATCATAATACAGTGACGAAATGAAAGATTGTTCTATCCTATCTATCATATGTTAATATGATCATTAAACAGCTGTGCTATACATTTAAAAAATGTCTCAATATTATAGTAGGCTCTATATAAAATAATTGCTATTTTTAATTTTTATCTTGTTTTTCATGAATGTATTTTACAACAATACAAAGAGTAATGTGTAAAGTTTTACCAGATTTAGTGTTACACTTATTGTCTCTAATTTGTTCCCCACTTTTCACAAAATGTTCCCCGTTTTCACAAAATGTTCAGATTTTATACAATTATTGTGCACTCGTGATTTTTCTAGACTAAATTTTACTGCTGAATTATCCACTAACCTAGTATATAAAAGCATTTATGTCAGTTTATGATCATATATTTTTTGTTGTTGTTGTTTTTCTTTTTTTCAGTTCTTATTATCAGTTCAACACAGAGTTATAGAAATTCTACTTGATTAAAAAAAAAAAATGCGCTGGTATCGGTACGGAACGGTATCGGCCGATACTCAGAATTTTTGGTATCGGATCGGATCGATTCTGAAAAAATGGTATCGTTGCATCCCTATTCCTAACTGAGCATGCACCACAACTTCTCGTCCAGGCCCTGGTCATTACTAGGCTTGACTACTGCAATGCTCTTCTGGCTGGACTTCCATCATGTGCAACTAAACCTCTACAGATGATCCAGAATGCTGCAGCTCGCCTTGTCTTCAACGAGCCCAAGAGGGCACACGTCACTCCACTGTTCATCTCTCTGCACTGGCTACCTCTCGCTGCTCGCATCAAGTTCAAGGCATTGACGCTTGCTTACAGATCTATCACAGGCTCAGCTCCCTCCTACCTTCACTCACTACTACGAGTCTACATCCCTACCAGAAGCCTATGATCGGTCAAAGAGCGACAGCTCGTGGTTCCATCACAGAGAGCCACAAAATCACTTTCCAGAACATTCACATTCACAGTTCCGTGCTGGTAGAATGATCTCCCCACCTTCATCCGGAAAGAAGAATCCCTGACAACATTCAAAAAAGAACTGAAAACTCATCTCTTCCGTGAGCACTTAACATCATAAAAAAATAAAAAATAAAAAAAAATTCCTTTTCCTGTAAATTCTCGCTTATCGGGCTTATGCTACTCTGAATAATGCCTGAACTTCGTATCTTGAGCACTTCTTGCGTTGTTTTTGCCTCTTCACGATGACTCGCTTAATTTAGTCCCAATTTGTAAGTCGCTTTGGACAAAAGCGTCTGCTAAATGAATAAATGTAAATGTAAATGTACTTTACAACCAGGCCAGAAGCTTTGGCTCAGTTTGGCTAGCTTATGTTGCGTGGGTGCTTACACTAACCACAAGGTACAAAAATATCAGAATAAATACTCCTTTTATTGATACAAAGTCCTTAAAAATTGAGTTTAAACATCCACCCTCACTCCGGACGGGCATAAAACAGACACAAGTATTTTAAAGAAAAAAAAACCAAACAACTCAAAATAACCAACCAAAAAAACACAGGACAAATTAAATCAAAACCGAGGCAATCTTTAAAACACCAATTCTACACTCAGGCTGCTCTGGTTACCGGGGTTCTCGGGAGCGCTTGCGATCCAATTCATTCTCAGCGCCGTATTTGTGTGGCGTCTTCACCGCATGAGTTTGGTGCATGACTTAAATCAGTCCGTGCTTGTCCCCCTTAAATATATGCACAGTTCCTCCCCCCACCCTGTTTAACCAGAGCTCAATGTCACACTTACGTTAGTGGGTATGGGAAGGAATAAAGATGTAACGTTATTTCTTCATTTTATTTTAAATGATTTTAACTGTTTTAATAGTCTTTCTCGTTACATTAAGGCTACATGTATTAAAGCAGAGTGCTCTGGGTAATATTTTATATCCTGTCAAAACATGTACAGTATAGTAAGTTACATTAATCATTGCCATTGCATTTGTATTTTTCAAAGATGTCAGGGAAAAAGCAAAAAGATATTTGATCATTCTGGGCACCAAAGCCCCCTAAAAGGGTTGCCAAATTAGAGTGGAAGAGGTGGTGGCAGAGACGGTGGAGAAGTAAGTAAGTAAGTAAGTAAAATTTATTTATAAAGCGCTTTTCGCAGATAAAATCACAAAGTGCTGTACAAGAACATAAGTAAAACAAACAAATATAAAACATTTACATATGTAAAAATTTTGTGAGACTAATGAAAACCCATCAACCAAAAGCTTGCCGAAATAAACATGTTTTCAGATTGATTTTAAAAGAGGTAATAGAGTCTGACATGCGTATGGATAGGGGTAAAGCATTCCACAATCTGGGAGCAACAGACTCAAAGGACAGGTCCCCTCGTGTCTTATAACGAGTCTTAGGGACTACAAGCAGGTTCTGGCCAGAGGACCGAAGAGTCCGGCAGGCGGAATAGGGCTTCAAAAGGTCCAGAATGTACTGTGGGGCTTGCCCATTTAAGGCTCTGAAAGTCAGTACTAAAATCTTAAAATCGATCCTGAATTTTACAGGGAGCCAATGGAGAGCCGACAAAACTGGTGTGATATGAGACCTTCGAGGGGCACCTGTTAAAAGTCTAGCAGCAGAATTTTCAACAGTTTGTAGTTTGTTTAGAGCAGACTTATTTAGACAGGTAAAAACAGAGTTGCAGTAGTCAAGTCTTGTAGATATGAAAGCGTGAATTATCATCTCAATTATCATCGAGAAGACACCAAGATTTGTTTTTCCAAACTGTCTGGAGCAATTTGTTATATTTTTGTATATTTGTCATTTTGAAATATAACATTAAAGAGTATATTTGATGTGATGAATTGCTCTGTCATTTATCAGATCTACCAATTGTTAAAATTTCAATTTGTGCTGGTTAATTATTGCCATGATATGAGGCAAGACATGAGTCATTAAGAGAGTTTATTTAGCTACAGCACGGTGTAACGTAAACCATGCATTGGACTCCATCAATCATAATAATAATACAGAGTCCCCTAGTGGTTAGCATACCCAAACTGGTAGCTTAACATGGACAAAAGACAATCTCACAACAATTATGAACAATGGGTAAAATTGGGGGTGGGGGCGGGGCTCCATTAGGGCCCCTCCCCTAACCGCATGTGATCTCACTCCAAGCTTTTGATCAAACTTGAGAACCCTCTTGTGCTCCTAAAAGCTTCTGTCCACAAAGTAGCAGCAGCAGGTAAATACAGATACATTTAAAAAACAAACATAACTTAATATCACTAAAATGAAATAGAAAGCTGCGATTACAGACGCTCAAATCCACACATAAACACACAACTGATGTCTTCACTTCCTGGTGAAGAAGCTGTCAATCAAAAACTCAGTAGCCAATGAGAACACACTGCTACTAGCCCCACCCCGGCAAGAGAAATGTGTCAGAAAGGCAAACGAAAACTTCAGAAGCGTAAATGAAAACTCTGGAAGCGCATTTGTAAGTCCAGCGATAGAAATATGAGAAATAGTTAGCAAAACATTCAATGTATTAAAAACAAAGTCAAAAAATTTGCCTGCGATTTATTCTTTTTTAGTTTCAAAGATATTTTATTCAGTTTCAATTTATATTTTCATTAGTTTCTTGAAAAGTTACGTTCATTATTATTGGCCCAAAAAAAAATTCCATAGTTTGAGTCCTGAAGAGTGTGTGTGTGTGTTAAAGCTTCATCAGTCACTGCCATCAGAGGAACAGAAACAGTGTGTGAAATATTTACAGTAGATCAATACTATTGATTACTGATGAAGAACAATGAGAGTTCAGACTGAGAAAGAAGATCTTGATGAGTGTGTTTGTGTTCAGAAGAGTGTGTAGAAGATTCCAGAGGACACAAGTGAGCAGACCGATGAGGATGATGATGGTGATGATGATGATGAAGGGTTTGATGAGAATCTCTCCTCAGTTTTGACATCAGAATCAAACTTTACAGGCTCGTCTGGATCACAGGAGACTAGAAATCACAAATATATATCAGACTATCCTCATTGTTTTGAGTTTAGATTTATGTTCTTAAAGGGTTAGTTCGCCCAAAAATGAAAATTCTGTCAGTAATTACTCTCCCTCATGTTGTTCCAACCCCGTAAGACCTTCGTTCATCTTCGGAACACAAATTAAGATATTTTTGATGAAATCTGAGTGCTGGATCACTCCATAGGCTGCTATGTGACCGAAACTTGCTGGCCCAGAAAAGTTATTAAAGAGATCGTTAATATAGTCCAAGTGACTCCAGTGGCTCAATCTTAAGTTTATCAAGCGACGAGAATACTTTTTGTGTGCAAAAACAAACAAAAATAACGACTTTATTCCACTATTCATTTCCTTCTCTCTGGGCTTCGTAGTGTTTTTGCGCTGCGCGTCTGTGTTGCACGTCATCACGCATCACTCACATGACGCGCGTCGGCCAATAGTGAGCCTACGTGGTGACGTGTAACACAGACGCACTGCGCAAAAACACTACGCGAACCAACTAGAGGCCCAGAGAGAAGGAAATGATTAGTGGAATAAAGTCGTTATTTTTGTTTACTTTTTGCACACAAAAAGTATTCTCGTCGCTTGATATACTTAAGATCGAGCCACTGGAGTCACTTGGACTATATTAACGATCTCTTTAATTACTTTTCTGGGCCAGCAAGTTTCGGTCACATAGCAGCCTATGGAGGATTCAGACATGGCTCAGATTTCATCAAAAATATCTTAATTTGTGTTCCGAAGATGAACGAAGGTCTTACGGGGTTGGAACAACATGAGGGAGAGTAATTACTGACAGAATTTTCATTTTTGGGTGAACTAACCCTTTAAGAGCAAGACTATAAGAGTCATAATGATCAAACACTCACAGTGTGGCTTTAGTATCTTCATACTGTCACATCTCACAAGTCTCTGTCCTCTTTCCTCTGGTGATTCTCTGGTGTGTGTCTCATTTCTGTCCTCCATTTTTCTCTCAGTCTTCTTGTTTTCTGCTGATCTGTGATTTCTGCTGATTTTCTTTCTCCTCTTCATTTGAATCTGTTCAATCACACAGACAGAGTTTCATTAAAGCTAGATTAATGTAGTATCAAAGAACATCAAGATTCCCAGCTGAAAGAATTACAGATGAGAGGAAAATAAGAGTTGAGTAAACATTAACCATCAGCATCAGTCTTTCCTCTTGTCCCTATTCATCCATCTAAAGATATGAGAACAAGAAATAAGGAACTGAAGAAAGATGATTTTGTATGAATTGATAAAGCACATCTTTAAAGAACAAGGAATCAAAGAAATATACTGTTGTATATTGAATTAAGTTTCTCTGATCAGTCAATCATCACTAAAGCACATCTGTGCACATCTGGATGATCATAGAGCTCTTAAAGAGACAGTTCACCCAAAACTCATCATTCACTCTTCATTCACTCAGCTAATTTTTCTTTATTACTATTCTTTCTATATTTCTATCTATCTTCCTTTCTTATTAACTACTCGATTACTATCGTAACTATCAGTAGTGTAGTGTGTGTGTTACCTCATTAGTGTTACATCAGTAGTGTAGTGTGTGTGTTAGTGGGTTACTCCAGTAATGTGTGTTACATCAGATGTGTAGTGTTACCCCAGTAGTGTGTGTTACCTCAGAAGTGTTACCCCAGTAGTGTGTGTTACCTCAGTACTGCATGTTACCTCAGTAGTGTTTTACCTCAGTAGTGTGTTACCTTAGTAGTGCATGTTACCTCAGTAGTGTTTTACCTCAGTAGTGTGTTACCTTGGTAGTGTGTTAGCTCAGTAGTGCATGTTACCTCAGTAGTGTGTTACCTTAGTAGTGCATGTTACCTCAGTAGTGCATGTTACCTAAGTAGTGTTTTACCTCAGTAGTGCATGTTACCTCAGTAGTGTTTTACCTCAGTAGTGTGTTACCTCAGTAGTGCATGTTACCTCAGTAGTGTTTTACCTCAGTAGTGTGTTACCTTAGTAGTGCATGTTACCTCAGTAGTGTTTTACCTCAGTAGTGTTTTACCTCAGTAGTGCATGTTACCTCAGTAGTGTTTTACCTCAGTAGTGCATGTTACCTCAGTAGTGCATGTTACCTCAGTAGTGCATGTTACCTCAGTAGTGTTTTACCTCAGTAGTGTGTTACCTTAGTAGTGCATGTTACCTCAGTAGTGCATGTTACCTCAGTAGTGTTACCTCAGTAGTGTTTTACCTCAGTAGTGTGTTACCTCAGTAGTGTTTTACCTCAGTAGTGCATGTTACCTCAGTAGTGTTTTACCTCAGTAGTGTGTTACCTTGGTAGTGTGTTAGCTCAGTAGTGCATGTTACCTCAGTAGTGTGTTACCTTAGTAGTGCATGTTACCTCAGTAGTGCATGTTACCTAAGTAGTGTTTTACCTCAGTAGTGCATGTTACCTCAGTAGTGTTTTACCTCAGTAGTGTGCTACCTTGGTAGTGCATGTTACCTCAGTAGTGCATGTTACCTCAGTAGTGTTTTACCTCAGTAGTGCATGTTACCTCAGTAGTGCATGTTACCTCAGTAGTGCATGTTACCTCAGTAGTGTTTTACCTCAGTAGTGTGTTACCTTAGTAGTGCATGTTACCTCAGTAGTGCATGTTACCTCAGTAGTGTTTTACCTCAGTAGTGCATGTTACCTCAGTAGTGTTTTACCTCAGTAGTGCATGTTACCTCAGTAGTGTTTTACCTCAGTAGTGCATGTTACCTCAGTAGTGTTTTACCTCTGTAGTGCATGTTACCTTAGTAGTGCATGTTACCTCAGTAGTGCATGTTACCTCAGTAGTGTTTTATCTCAGTAGTGCATGTTACCTCAGTAGTGTTTTACCTCAGTAGTGTGTTACCTCAGTAATGCATGTTACCTCAGTAGTGTTTTACCTCAGTAGTGTGTTACCTTAGTAGTGCATGTTACCTCAGTAGTGTTTTACCTCAGTAGTGCATGTTACCTCAGTAGTGTTTTACCTCTGTAGTGCATGTTACCTCAGTAGTGTGTTACCTTAGTAGTGCATGTTACTTCAGTAGTGCATGTTACCTAAGTAGTGTTTTACCTCAGTAGTGCATGTTACCTCAGTAGTGTTTTACCTCTGTAGTGCATGTTACCTCAGTAGTGCATGTTAACTCAGTAGTGTGTTACCTCAGTAGTGCATGTTACCTCAGTAGTGTTTTACCTCAGTAGTGTGTTACCTTAGTAGTGCATGTTACCTCAGTAGTGCATGTTACCTCAGTAGTGTTACCTCAGTAGTGTTTTACCTCAGTAGTGTGTTACCTCAGTAGTGTTTTACCTCAGTAGTGTGTTACCTCAGTAGTGCATGTTACCTCAGTAGTGTTTTACCTCAGTAGTGCATGTTACCTCAGTAGTGTTTTACCTCAGTAGTGTGTTACCTCTGTAGTGCATGTTACCTCAGTAGTGCATGTTACCTCAGTAGTGTGCTACCTTAGTAGTGCATGTTACCTCAGTAGTGCATGTTACCTCAGTAGTGTTTTACCTCAGTAGTGTGTTTGTTCAATATTAATGTGTTTGTGTTAGCTGAGCAGTGTGTTACCTAAGTAGTGTGTTTGCTCAGGATTAGTGTGTGTAAGTTCATATATTAGTGTTACCCCAGTAGTGTGTTTGCTCAGTATTAGTGTGTGTGTGTGTGTGTGTGTGTGTGTGTGTGTGTGTAAGATCATATTAGTGTGTTACCTCAGTAGTGTGTTTGCTCAGTATTAGTGTGTGTGTAAGATCATATTAGTGTGTTACCCCAGTAGTGTGTTTGCTCAGTATTAGCGTGTGTGTGTGTAAGATCATATTAGTGTGTTACCTCAGTAGTGTTTGCTCTGCATTAGTGTGTGTGTGTGTGTGTGTGTGTGTGTTAGCTCAGCAGTGTGTGTGTGTTAGCTCAGCAGTGTTTGCTCAGTATTATTGTGTGTGTAAGATTATATTAGTGTGTTACCCCAGTAGTGTTTGCTCTGCATTAGTGTGTGTGTGTGTGTGTGTTAGCTCAGCAGTGTGTGTGTGTGTGTGTGTGTGTGTGTGTGTGTGTGTGTGTGTTAGCTCAGCAGTGTTTGCTCAGTATTAGTGTGTGTAAGATCATATATTGTTACCTCAGTAGTGTGTTTGCTCAGTATTAGTGTGTGTGTAAGATCATATTAGTGTGTTACCCCAGTAGTGTGTTTGCTCTGCATTAGTGTGTGTGTGTATGTGTGTGTGTGTGTGTGTGTGTGTGTGTGTGTGTGTGTGTGTGTGTTAGCTCAGCAGTGTATTACCTCAATAGTATGTTTGCTCAGTATTAGTGTGTGTGTGTGTGTGTGTGTGTGTGTGTGTGTGTGTGTGTGTGTAAGATCATATATGAGTGTGTTACCTCAGTAGTGTACTTCTCCAGTGCTGTTCTCTCTCATGCTGCTCTCCTCAGTCTGGCTGAAGCTCAAGACTCTTTCTCGCTCTCTCTCTCTCTCTCTCTCTCTCTCTCTCTCGTTTCCGTTTGCGCATGCGTGGATGAGTGACTGCGAGAGGTGTGTGAGCGTCTGAGTGAGTGCTGACGGTGCTTCTTTCTGTAAGTTTTTCCTTACATCTCCTTCTTTTTCTTGCGGATCTGTTACTGTTTTTAGGGTGTAATTTAAACTTTTTGTGTCAAGTGCTGCTGAAATGGGGACGCATTCTGATGGTCTTTCGTTTTTAACCGCACGGCATGGATGTAAATGCATGCCGGACGAATCAATCAAAGTCGAAGATGTTTTAAATGCTATTGGAGATGAGTTAGGTGCTCGTAATATCTTATCGGCATCTAGAATGAATAAAGCCATTGTTGTCTTTCTTAAAGAGGAGTCTATGGTAGACGTTTTGGTTGAGCGTGGTTTGTCTGTAAGAGATGTTTTTTTGTCAATTTTACCGCTATCTAATCTGGCAAAAAAAGTGATGTTATCTAACGTACCCCCGTTCATTCCTAATGACTCATTAGAGCGCTTACTTGTTCGCTACGGCAAATTAGTGGGGCCTTTAAAGATGATTCCTCTAGGCCTAAAAAACCCTGAGTTGAAGCATATAATGTCTTTTA
Source organism: Squalius cephalus (assembly GCA_022829025.1). NCBI lineage: Eukaryota > Metazoa > Chordata > Actinopteri > Cypriniformes > Leuciscidae > Squalius > Squalius cephalus. The sequence continues at coordinate 2,571,855 of CM040806.1, forward strand.
GGCGCCAAACACACATGGTGTTGAATGCAGATTGTCAATCTTTAAATGTCTCTGCAAAGATGACTTTACAAGGCAAGGATTACACAATATTTATTAGCACAGAGTCGATGAAATGTTTTAATTGTGGTCGATATGGACATATAAAGCAGACGTGCCCATTAAATGTTGAGGCTGTGAGTGTAGTGGAAAATGAGGATGAACCTGCTAATGTAGAGCAAGTAATTCCAGCTACAGAAAACCATAGTGCGGGTGAGAAAAATGAAGAACAAGTTGAGACGATGACTCTGTCTGGTGATAGAGCACATCAAATTGTACTTGAATCACCAAGCAATGTTAGTGCAAATGAACATTCTGTTGATTCAGATGCACTTTTGAATGATGGAGGTGGAAATGACTCTGTAGTAGTTGCTGCGGAAAAAAATGAAGTGGATGATTCTGATGCACAGATTAAGTTTGCGGGAGAGACTCAAATGCTGGTTGAAAATTTGTCACAGAATATAACAGACTCACCACTAGAGTTAGAACAAGTTGAATCTCAGTTGATTGACTATGATAGTGCTGACAGTGATACATCAGATGAAACGGGTGTGACTGAATTAAATTCTCAAGGAAATTCTGAAGGGAAAGCCTCCAGTTTTAAACTGAAGTCTCTTTATTCTGTTCAGCAGATTAATAATTTCCTTGATGCTACATTTAATCAACGAAAACCTAAACTTGAGACTTATTTTCCTGATTTACAACTTTTTGTTGAATCTGTTAATATGGCTATGAGAAAAGCTACACTTGATGAAATTGACCAGCCCAAACGTTACAGACTTAAGAAACACATCAGTGCTGTTAAGCAAAGATTGAAAGTCTGTCATAAGAAATAATATAGCCATGATTCTCCATGCATTTATTTTTCTGGGTTTTTTTTTTGTGCCCCTTTTTTATTTACCACATGACATTCTTAAACATCGGGACCTTTAATGTTAATGGTTGCCGGGGCACAACTAAGAGAGCTGCTTTATTTGATTATTTAATCTTTAAAAAAGCAGATATAATCTTGCTTCAAGAAACCCATACAGATTTACAAAATCAGGCACACTGGGTTAGAGATTGGAAGGGAATCACTTTGAGTCATGGAACAAATTTAAGTGCAGGTGTTGCCATGCTCTTTTCGTCTCGTATTGGTAATCAACCAGTAATGCTTGAAATTATGCCTGGTAGAATTTTGCGAGTAGATATTACTCTTGGTGAAATTGATTATACCTTCTTTAATGTTTATGCACCAAGTGTTGGTCAGGAGCGTGTACTTTTCTTTGGAAAACTTTCTGATGCTCTGTTACAGTGTTCTCAAGATAATGTGGTTGTAATGGGGGGGGATTTTAATTGTACAATAAATCCATCTTTAGATCGGAATCATGATGAACCCCATCCATTATCTGCTGGAATTTTGAAAAATCTGATTGATTTCCATGACTTTGTAGATTTATGGAGGGAGGCCTTTCCTGGGATGAGACAATATACTTGGTTAAAGAGAAATTCAAATAGATTGTCTGGAGCCAGACTGGATCGGTTCTATGTTAGAAAAAGACACAGAGATATTTTTTTTAATAGTTGTATTTCTCCCTCATTTCTCTCTGATCACCATTATTTTTCAATGTCTGTCTCGGTTATATCTTCTAAAATCTATAAATCACAGTGGCGTTTCAATAATAGACTTTTACAAGATCACAATTTTCTTCAATCTTTCAATATTTTCTGGGAATCTTGGAGAGAAGAGAGAAATAGATTTCAGTCACTAAGTCAATGGTGGGATATTGGTAAAGTCCATATAAAGATATTTTGCCAACAATATACTGCACAAAGTATCGGAAGCCTAAAAGAAGAAATGAAGATTTTAGAACAAAGCATCCTTGAACAAAGCGTCAGGAATGTTCGTGATGACCTAACTTCTGTTGATCACATCACAGAGAATAAGCTTCTGTTGAAAAATCTGTTGGAGGAAAGAGGAAAATTTGCTTTTTTAAGAACTAGATTTTCCCAACTTAATGAAATGGACAGTCCCACCACCTTTTTTTTTGGACTTGAAAAAAAGCCAAGGGAGCGAAAACAATTTCATCAATTGAAACTTCCAAATGGACGAGTGACAACTAATCAACAAGAGATTCAGTCTCATGCAATTTCTTTTTATGAGGACTTGTATTGTTCTGACCAGTGTGATGACTCAACAACAGACCAATTTTTACAGGATTTGCCAAATATTTCAGAGGATGAAAGGTTACAGCTTGACAATCCTTTGACCTTTTCTGAGGTTTCACAGGCTGTTCAGGAGTTGAGCCTCGGGAAGTCACCTGGGATAGATGGCCTTACAGTGGAATTTTACAAATCCTTTTGGAAACTAATGGGCCAAGATTTGTATGATGTCCTTTTAGGATGCATTAATGGAGGAACTTTGCCTTTAAGTTGCCGGAGAGCAATGTTGACATTGATCCCCAAAAAAGGAGACCTTGGATGCCTAAAAAACTGGAGACCAGTTTCACTGTTATGTGTTGATTTTAAAATCTTGTCAAAAACATTGACTAACAGACTCAAACAACATATGGCAACCATAATCCACGTGGATCAAACTTTTTGCATCCCTAAGCGGACAATTTTTGACAATTTATTCTTGGTGAGAGACATCATTTCTGTTGCAAAAAGATACAAGTTGGACATTGGCTTACTTTCTTTGGACCAGGAGAAGGCCTTTGACCGAGTAGACCACCACTACATGTTTAAGACTCTGGAAGCTTTTGGATTTGGTCCATACTTTGTATCTTGTATTAAGCTGCTGTATAGTGATATTTTTAGTATGCTTAAGATTAATGGATCTTTGACTAGATCTTTCTCAGTGACCAGAGGCATAAGGCAAGGCTGTCCTCTATCAGGCCTTCTGTATGCGATGTCTATAGAACCACTTTTAGTTATGCTGAGGAAACAGTTAT